>CM077162.1:14994101-15302564 GCA_039583875.1 Platanthera guangdongensis
CTTCTGCGGCAAAGACGGGCATCTTTGAATCCACGTAATATCGCAAACATGGTCGCCCTCCTCGTCCGCAGGTCTCTTGTTCTGCGGGACCGGACACCTCTCTTCCCACTCGTACCTGACCTCGACGAGGTTCGCCTTCAGCTCCAGCTCTTCATGGGACTGCCCAGCCGCCGGCGGGCCTACCTCGGTTGCCTCCGCTGCCTCCATCTCCAATGAAGGTATCACATGCCTCTCCTCTGGCCCGCGATGGATCCTCGATTCTGGTGCCACTCATCACATCACCTCGGTTCGGCCGTCTCAGTACTTGTCTTCACCTCACCCGAAGTACATTACTGTGGCTAATGAGGCATCTATCCCTGTCTCTGGATGTGCTGATATTCCTCTCGCCTCTTCTCTCCTCCAACGCTCGGATCTCACGTTCCGGCTCTCCTTTCAATTTACTTTCTGTGGTCGCCTTACTACTGATTCAAATTGCTCAGTGACATTTACTTCCTATTCTTTTCTGATACATGATCAACAGACGCGGACTATCATTGGTAGGGGGCGGCTGCAGAACGTTATATACCTTCTTGATGACTCTCCTACTCTCCTCGCATCTATCTCCTCTTCGGATTGGCATCGACGTCTTGGTCATGCTCCTCTCCCAGTCCTCCAGAAGCTCTCTCCCGGATGTATCTCTTCCTGCGTTTCAGTGTGAAACATGTATTTTTGGCAAACAGTCACGTTCATCTTTTCCTTCTCATTGTACTCGGAGCTCCGCTCCTTTTGTTTTGTCACACTCCGATATATGAGGTCCGTACAAAAATTACTAGTATTTCTAGCTACCGTTACTTTCTTACTTTTATATGATGATTACTCTCACATGACATGGTTGTATCTCCTACGCGATCGTTCTGAGTTTCCCCGCGTCTTCAGGGCCTTCATTCTTGAGACTCACACTCAATTCTCTGCGCCCATTCGTACTATTCGTACTGACAATGCGCGCGAGTACACTAGTCATGACTTCGCGACCCTCTGCTCTGAGTTCGGCATTCTTCACTAAACATTGTGTGCATATACTCCACAACAGAATGGTGTCGCCGAACGCAAGAATTATCACCTTCTTGATGTAGCTCGCTCCCTTATACTTCAAATGCAGGTTCCCAAACCGTACTGGAACTTTGCGCTCTCCATGGCCTGTTTTCTTATCAACCGTCTACCATCTTCTATCCTCCAGCATGCTTCTCCTTTCGGCCTCCTATTTCCCTCCACTCTGCCTTTTCCTGTTACTCCCCGGATTTTTGGGTGTACTCGCTACGTTCAGCACCTCGGTCGCTCTACAGACAAGTTGGATCCCCGTGCAGCCAAACATATCTTTGTAGGCTACTCGCGCACTCAAAAGGATTATGTGTGCTATTCGCCTACTACCCGCAAGGTGACTGTCTTTGCGGACGTCACTTTCCAAGAAAATCTTTCCTTCTTTTCTGCTCTGGATATCGCTACTGGTCCCAGTGTTGTAAATATCGGCCGACATGTCCGATATGTCGGCCGATATAAAGTTTTTGGGCATAAACCGAAACGAAATCGATTTGTTTGAGCAAAATAGCGTTTTGTAAAAAATCGGCGACATTTCAGCGAGATTGTGTTATATCAAGTGCCGATATCGGCCTCTCCCGCTGATATATCAGTATTAGGGTTTATATTATGAAAAACATTGCGGGCTTTAAAATGATTTCATGGTTGCTGGAGTCATCGCGATAACCTCATAACTTTTCGACCTAACTCTCTCTAGCGGCGCGGCGACAGTTCGACAGTTCGACAGAATCGGCCTCTCCTGGCGACGATCGGCCTCTCCCGGCGACTGATTGGCCTCTCCCGGCGACGGATCGGCCTCTCCGACGGCGCATCTTCCGCCCTAACTTCACTCCACTGTAACTCTGTAAGTTCCCTTCTTTTATTTTCTTCTTCTTTCTTGGACTTGGCTTTCCGTGGATGCCATACGACAGACGAGTAGATTGCGCCAGCTGCACAATCGATCCTTAACATCGCACCTACGATCACGGTGAGGCTTTACCTCCGGTGCCAGAGGAGTAGATTGCATCCTCCACCTCCGGCGACAGACGAGTAGATTGCATCCTCCACCTCCGGTGCCAATTTCATGGTGAGGCTTTACATTTAGTTTTCATTTCTTTTCATTTTACCGGTGTACATTTATTGATTGAAATATTTCACTCAAAGTTAATTTGACTATTTTATTACCGGTAGACATGCATTTCTTGTTCACCCGCTCTTAATTTATATGCATTCTGAGTTAATTTGCATGTAGAATGGATTCACACATGTATGAAATAATGAGACATGTTTTAATTTATGCAATCTCAGTTAATTCTTGTCGATTAAATCTGATTTATATTGCATGTGGAATTCGTTATTTGAATGCATGTTGAATCAATTGCATCACATTAGTGTTATGGTTAGGGAGAATTTTGTTTATCGAATTGTGTGCATGCATTCACTCACACCTTCATCTTAATCTACCCATAGCTTGCATCAAATCTTTGGGAGCTTGCATCAATTATTCTTTCATTTGATACTAATGTCTATTGCTTCCAAATCTTACAATATTGAGGCATCCACACATGTATGAAATAATGAGGCATGTTTTAATTTATTATTTTGTTCATTCACATATTTTGTTGGTGTTGTAGAATGCATTCCTCTCAGTCTTCTACAAAAGAGGTAAGTGCGCCAGTTTCTGGCGGTAGAAATGTTTTTTGGGCATTTGGAGAGAAAGTGGTTGCAACGGATACTAGTAGAATTCGTTGCAATTACTGCAAGCAAGTCATAAATGGGGGCATCACTCGGTTCAAACATCATTTGGCTGGGATTAAGGGCAATGTAAAGTCATGCCCTCATGTCCCAACTGATGTCAGAGCAAAAGCCGAAGCAACCCTTGCAGCAACACAAACTAGTAAGTTGTTGAGAAGTAGTAGGTTACAGAGTAGCTTAGATGAGGTCATTGTTGGAGAGGCTGCAGACCCCGAAAGTTCACAAAGGACTTCGCTTACAAGTATTGGAAATAAAGGTCCAATGGATCAATTTATTGAGTCAGGAAATAATTCACAAAGCACGATTGAGAGTAAGTTTAAGAAGAAAGCCAGAGATGACGCAACTCTATATATTGCTAGGTGGGCATACGAGATGGGCATTCCTTTCAATGCTTTATATAGCATATCTTTCCAACAAATGTTACATGATGTCGGTCTATGTGGCCCTGGTATGAAAGGACCAACGCCGTATGAGATGAGGGAGAAGTTCTTACAGATGGAAGTTCAACGGACCAAGGAAATGCTAAGCAGCTTCACTCAAACATGTAAGTTGCATGGGTGTAGTATTTTGACTGATGCTTGGACAGATCGCAAGGGCAGAAGCGTCATGAATATTGTTGTGCACACAGTTGCTGGTGTAGCATTTTGGTTATCGAATAATGTATCATCATCTACACATGATGACAAGTTCATATATGAGTTTGTTGATGAGGCAATCAGAGTCCGGATGGCCCAAGAGAAGCAAATATAGTACAGGTTGTGACGGATAATGCGTCCAACAATATGTCTGCATCACGATTGCTAGCGGTAAAGAGACCGAAGATTTTTTGGACTTCTTGTTCCGCTCACACCATAAATCTTCTTCTCCAAGATATTTCAAATGAAGCAAATTAAAAGTGCAATCTGTATGAGCCGACAACTTACTGTATTATATTGCTCACACCATTGCTCTTGCTATGTTCAGAGAGACGACTAAAGACATGGAGTCCCATGATCTCGTTAGGTCTGGTGTGACCAGATTTGCTACAGCTTTTTTATCTTTGCAGAGCCTCCAGGATAAGAGAAGACATTTGAGGGAATTGTTCACATCTGCTAAATGGGAGGCAACAAAGTTATCAAGTACCGCACATGGAAAACAAGTAATGTTTTCATCTAATATTTCTAAAATTATTTTTTGCAAATACACTGCATCGTTTTAATATTTTGTTGTTGTATCATTGTATGTAGGTCACAACAATAGCATTGAGTGACACATTTTGGCGTAATGTTGAGCTGACACTCCTTATATTTACCCCACTGTTTAATGCAAAGTGTATAAACATATATTGTCTGTACATTTTTTACTTATTTGCAAAAAACATATTTATAAACATTGTTATCTTTATTTAAATATTAAAATCCGATATTGTAAAATATCCCCGATATATCCCCCGCAATCCGACATACGACATTTCAAACTCAAACCGACATGAACCCGATATCCGATATCTACAACCTTGCCTGGTCCAGAGCCCGTCGTTCGTCCTGTCATCCCTGCTCCCCGTTCCTCATCATCTCCTCCTCCTGCACCGCCTTCGGTCCGTCCACATCCACCTGTTATCCGGGTCTATTCTCGTCGCTCTCCTCATCCCGTTGCCCCCTACAGTCGGCTTCGACCTTTGATGCTCCGCTACCTGCTGCTCCGGCTCCCGCATCCACCGCTCATCCGATGGCGAATTACGTCTCTCTACATCGCCTTTCACCGCCACTTCTTCACTTTGCCACATCATTATCCTCTGTTTCTGTCCCTAACTCTGTGCAGGAGGCGCTTCAACATCTAGGCTGGCGGGCTGCCATGGACGAAGAAATGACGGCCCTTTGGGCCAACCAGACCTGGGTCCTTGTCCCTTTACCTCCCGGTCAGCACCCTGTTGGGTGTAAATGAGTTTTCGTCATCAAACATGCTCCGGATGACACTATTGCCCGACTGAAGGCCCGACTTGTGGCCCGTGGCTTCACTCAGCAGGAGGGCCTTGATTATGAGGAAACCTTCTCTCCGGTGGCTAAACTCAACACCGTTCGGGTTCTTCTCTCCGTGGCTATGCACCGCCACTGGCCCCTTCATCAGCTCGATATCAAGAATGCTTTTTTGAATGGAGATCTTCAGGAAACTGTCAACATGCGCCAACCGCTCGGGTTTGAGACCACGGGGGAGTCTCGTGTGTGTCTTCTCAAGAAATCCATCTATGGTCTCAAACAGTCCCCTCGGGCGTGGTTTGACAAGTTCAGAAAGGTGATTCGGGACATGGGTTTCACTCGGAGTTCTGCAGACTTCTCCCTATTCACCCGACACCGGGCCACTGTAACAGTCCTTCTGTTGGTCTATGTTGATAACATCCTACTTACTGGGGATGACTTAAAGGGGATTCTAGAGGTCAAACACATCTGAGCACCGTGTTTCAGACCAAATACCTGGGGCATCTTCGCTACTTTCTCGGTCTTGAGATCGCACGAAGGCCGGACGGGCTTGTCCTCTCCCAACGGAAGTACTGTCTCGATCTTCTCAAAGACGCTGGTCAGTCTGGTTGCAAGCCAGCTAATACCCCGATGGAGGCAAATCACAAACTATGTGCTCATGCCTCTGATGATGATTTGCTTCTCCAGAACCAGGAATACTATTGACGCCTTGTGGGAAAGTTGATCTATCTAACAGTCACGATGCCTGATATATCGTTTGCAGTTGGGGTTGTCAGTCGGTTCATGCATGCCCCCCGAGTTTCTCATCTCCAGGCGGTTGAACGGATTCTCCGATACCTTAAGGCAGCTCCGGGTCAAGGGCTTGTTTACAAAACCTCCGACTCGACTCCAGCATTGGTCGCTTATTTTGATGCCGATTATGCCGGTTCCCTGGACGATCGGAGGTCAACCAGTGGGGTTTGTACTTATTTTGGTGGTCATCTCATTACATGGAAAAGTAAGAAACAAGCCGTGGTCGCTCGATCCTCCGCGGAAGATGAATACCGATCGATGACATCGGTTGTCTCATAACTCACAATCCTCTGCTGTTCTATTTTGTGATAGTCAAGCCGTCATACACATAGCAAAGAATCCGGTGTTTCACGAGCGCATAAAACATATCGAGGTCGACTGTCACTTTATCAAGTATGTTCGAGAGAAAGTTCAATTGAAGAAACTCGAATTAAAGCATGTTCCGGGCACTGATCAAGTTGCTGACATTCTCACAAAGGCTTTATCAAGTACCTTGTTTTATCGGTGTTTGTCTAAGCTGGATGCATATGACCTATACGCTCCAGCTTGCGGGGGAGTGTTATAAAAGCCCATTTAGTCTAGGCCCATTATGTATTTTTATTGTTTTCTCTCTCTTCTTTAGTCCCACATCTTGTATAGGACCTTCCTCTCTCTTTCTCTCATCTACATATTTGTACTCATTCTTTGTATTTTACACAAATGAACATATATACAAGGTTGGCTTTTTCCTTCTCTACACTAACAAATACAAAATAATATATTGTAAAGCATATTTAATAATATACAATAAATTTATTTTGATAACAATAAGTTTATTGAAAATAAAGAATATTTAAAAGTTAAAATTCTTTGATTGATTATAAGTTTTTTCAAAGCTATAAATTTATTTTAAATACATGCAAACAATCAACTAATAAATATATTAAATGCTTTCATATTTTTTGTAATGTAAAATTAAAAATTGTGAAACAATTATACAAAATTAATTGTAAGAATAAAACGTTAAGAAAATCAAAACAATAAGTTCAATCGATTTACATACATAATATAATATGTATAGGTGATTAAACATATGTTGCTAGATTGTTATCTATACTATTCTATAAAGGAAAACTATCCTTTGGTGCAACATTCAATGTCCCAACTTTACCCCTATTTTGCTGATTTTATTACATATATTTTACCTTATGAGATTCAAAACATTTTGAATCCCAGGTCATTTTTGTCTTCTGAGCTCCCCCGCCTAACTCAGAGCCCGAGGGTTATATTGTTAAACCCTAAGCGGCATCCCGATATCATGCTCTTCCTTATCACTCCTCCACAAAGCCATTCCGCTTATCTGTCTTCTTGCTATGATTTTTCAGCCCTACCGCATCTGGCCGCCGACATCTCGCGCTTGGACGTCAGAGCTCCATCTTACTGTGAAGGCCACCAAACTCGAAGACCTGTGCTTGGACAGAAGGTAACATAAAATGCATCTTCTCCCTCCCGTCTTTGATCCGCCTACAAGTTGAATGCATCGTGACGGAAGATAAGGAACCCCATACCCCCAACAGTTCTTCTTCGGGACATCCGAGCTTCATCTCACCTCTCACGATAAGAGTTCATTGCAATAGAGCATCATTTCTTCCTCCTTCGGATATGCGCAAGATGGATCGGGAAGGGGATAATGAAGTTTTCTCTTGTAACATCCGAAATTTGACGCGAAATGTAATTTTATTTGTAGGGTCAAGTCGCGACGGATTTTGATCGAGACAGCGCGTCGTCAAGGTATAATGTTACTCTTCCTTATGTTAGCGACCGTACGTTTGTTAAGTGCGTTAATTATAGTGCGTGACGCGTTTTATTTTAGTGGCACGCGCAGTGAGAATGAGTTTATTTTCAAAAGGAATTAGAAATGGGGTGCCAATAGCATTTTCCCCACCTCTCTCATGCGGTTAATAAGTAAAACCGCAAGCCAAGTAATATTATTCTCGTACATCACATTTCACGGGAGAATGGGATAAACCGCAAGCCGCCCGACGTCTCGTTTCCGCAAGCAGCAGCGACGTCGAGCCCGACGCGCCTTCCGCGCCCTTTCCGCTGGAATTTGGGTTTGACCGCTTTGATACCTCAATCACTCCACATAAAGGTTAAATCTGAAGTTTAGGTGCTTCAAATTTTGTAACCCTAGTTGTATAGAAATTTTTCACGGGAATATCGTAGAGGGGAAAATTCTGAAAATAGGTTTGCCTTAAATTGCAGGATTCTAGTAGGTTCGAGGCAGCACTCTGAGTTTTTCCATACAGTAGAAGTTCCTTCGGAAGAGCTAATGTCGCCGCGCCGAGTGTACGAGCGTCGCAGCACCACTGTAAGGAAATTCTAATTTCTTTTAGTTAGACATATCAAGTAATTATATTTCTATACGCATGAGTAGGTTTCGTACAAGCATCATAACCATGCATAAAAAAATGTGGCAGTAGGAAAATGATCGTGGAAACGCGTATGATAACGCCCTCTTCCATACCCACGTTAGTAAAGTCATGAACAGTTATTTAGGTACGAAACTTTACCCGTGTACGTAAGTTTGGAAATTGTCCAACCAAGGGCGCGAAGGTCCCTTCAAGTCGACCACGAGAAATTCAAGGGTCACTCGGTAGTACACCAGAAAAGATATCCCATGCAGAGTAGCATCAGACCAAAAAGGTCAGTAGCACACCAGTCTTTTCGTGCTTGGTAGAGGCGCACTACCTCCCTCATAGGGCATATGGTATCCTATGAGTTACAGAGTCTTGGGAGTTGACTCCCCTTGAGACAGTTAGTAGATTCGAGACCGTGTCCGCGCGACACTAGAACAATTGAGTTCGTCAGATGGTCTCGGGTCGTCAATTTCAGTTGCGCGTTAGGAGCTACTCTGACTAGAGCCTTCCCAGTAAATGTGTAAGCTAGAAGCCACCTAGAACTCAAGTACAGACTTGACGTGAGACAGTACACCAGTTAGTGAACGTCAGGACTGGGGTAAATGAACGAAAAGTCATGAATATAGAACTATAGTGTGTTGACCAGGAAGTATAGGAAAAGCATGCATAACATATAGCATAAAATGTTTTCAGTGCACGAGACTATTTTTAAAGACATGCATGCATTCATATGTAAATCTGTTGAAGTGTCACTAAGGGAATTGTTTTTCTTTACTCTGACCCTTCGTGGGCAATATTTTTCAGGTGACCCAGGTGAGAAACTACGTTTAGGATGAGCGTTATGGTGGCGTCAGTTTGTAGTACTTTTCCCAGTCAGTTTACTCTATTTCAGCATGTACTTGTAGATGTGCACAATGTACCTGATTAATATTTTATATAACTTGCATCAGACTATTATTGTTACCGGATTTTCAATTATTACAATTCCATTCTTGTTTAGTGGCTCTGTGAATCCAGATTTCAGGTATGTGATTACCCTTAGTAGAAATTTTTTTTTACTTCCGCTGTAAGTCTTAAATTGCTTAGTATAGACTTTTATTACCTGCTGCTACTAGTTTTAATACTATTTCCTAGTTTTCTTTATATCGCTGATCCGGCCGGACGACTGATTTCTGAAATACTGGGAAGGGGTGTTACATCTCTCATCTCAATTTTTGGCTGCGGGGCGGCACCGATTAAGGGGGTTCCGTCTATTTCTTCTCCTTTTCCATCCACGATTAAAGGGTAGTAATCCCCGATCTCCTTTTTCTCACATTTAAATATGGTGATATCTGTCTCTTTGATTGTTGGAGGCTTTTTGATCCCCCTCCCACACAGATCTACGAGCAACGACCTCCACCTCCTGTAAAATCTAATTTTCTGAAATTCATGATGTTTACATGAGACACACTCAAATTCCTCGCCTTGCCATCTTCCTCACCTGTAGCGATTTTCCTGAATCTGTAGGCAGGGGCGATTTGAGCCAAGTTTATTTATTCCCTCGATCGCCATGGACGGATCTAACACCCCCACCTCATCCGAGTCCGCCATTTTTGCCACTCTGGCGTTCTCCTTCATGGTAACAATCCTACTCTCCCCCCCCTCTCTCTCTTCATCTTCTGATCTATAGTTCTTTCCACGGTTAATTGAAAATTAACCTCCAGGTGTGAAGAGATGGCTGACAGAATTGAGGGGGAAAGATATGTCGGATTCCTTCGCTTAGTTGTATCAAAGTTGATCTTTCTTTCTCTCTCTCTCTCTTCCTCGCAGATTCCACCGTTGCTTTACTAATTGAACCAAATGAACGATTGAGGGCTATATAGGAAGGGATACATGTGGCAGGATTTGATGGATGACTATCTCCTCATGCCGATCTCAGATTGCGAGTACGTCCTATTAGGATCTCTTCTCGGAGGCGCGATTCAAAGTCGGACATCTTTTCCTCTTCCGGTAACTTTAATGTGCTAATATCATGAGTCCTAAATTTGTACTCGCATTTTCTTACCCTAATCGTCCACAGGAATGGTCGTTGCTTCGAAAACCAGAGAGTTTGACATTGAAGCGTAACAATATCACTTTTAATTATTTTCAGGTAACATCTGCACGAATAAATTACAATGCTTCTATTGATTCTTTTGGTGTGGAAGTCAGATTTGACAATACTTTTTACCTGTGCTAACCTAATTTTAAATTTATTATCTTCTTAAATCTTAATTAATTTTATTCAGCATGTTGAGAAGGAATTGAAGTACTGGATATACAATTTGGATTGATTTAGTTCACTGAAATATAAGCACATGTTTCATTATGAGCATCTGTCTTTTATTTTTGAAATAGTTTGTTCAAATAATATATGATGTTCTAACTTTCAGGATAAGAAATTTTATTGGACAAATAGAGGCAACAATTACAGCAGAAGTTAAACTTATTTCTATAAGGGTGAGAAAAAATATGTGATGGAGCAGGCCTCTAATCAAGATGGAATTTCAAGTTCAAATTTTTTATGGCTGTCTATATTATTTATCTCAACATATTCACTAAGAACTTATGACATTTCAAATTTTAGGCTCTTAAATTCATAGCAATTTTATCATCATCTCTCTTTAACTTTTCTTATTAACAAGTCATTTATATATGCATGCATATGTTTATTTTCAAATACTTAATAATGATTTAAACGAATTATTATATTAGTTTAGCTTTTGTTTGCAATTTTTAGTTTGGCAATACTGCTAAGCTTTTCAACAAAAAGAAAAACAAGATATATAAAATAACTAGCATAAGATATAAAATATCTAAGGATTTATTAGATTAGATGCATTAAGTAAAGGAATGATGCCGCCAACGAATGCTGTCGCACGACGAATGCTGCCGTCCGATGAATGCAGTCTTCCTACGAATGTCACCATTCGACAAATGTCGCCTCCCACGACCAATGTCGCCGCCCACGACCAATGTCGCCGCCCACGACCAATGTCGCCGCCCACGATCAATGTCGCCCCCCACGACAAATGTCACCCCCCACGAAAAGTCTCCCCCCACGACCAATGACCCCCCACGACAAATGTCGCCCCCCACCACCAATGACGCCCCCACGACAAATGTCTCCCACCACAACCAATGACACCCCACACGACCAATGACGCCCCCTACAACAAATGTCGCCCCCACGACAAATGTCGCCGCCCACAATAAATGTCGCCGCCCACAACAAATGTCGCTGACCCCGACAAATGTCGCCGACCCCGACAAATGTCGCCGACCCCGACAAATGTCGTCCCCACGACAATGTCGCACCACCGCGAATGTCGCACCCACGCAAATGTCGCACACCCGACGAATGTCGCACCCCGGCGAATGTCGCACCCCGCCGAATGTCGCACCCCGCCGATTGTTGCACCCCCGCCAAATGCCCCCAGAGCCGAAGGCCCGTGCCTATCACTTGTATAATATAAAATAAAATCGCAGAAGATATATTTAAAAGTCATGTCGGTCGATATATTGGAAAAAATCGGACGTGTCGGCCTATATTTTACAAAAAGAACACAATTTATATTTTTTAGAAAAACACATCGTTTTGCCCCCAAAAATGACATGTCGGGAGACATGTCGGACATGTCAGAGGACATTTAAAATAATGCCTATGTTGTTAAAGTCGCGCCTCAGACGCACCTAAGGATCAAGACTCACCAGGCTCAGAATTTTGTGCCTTCGTGCACCTTTGGAGCATAAATGACGGTCTGTGTGCGATTTTTGTTGTAAACTTTTTTTTTCCAAACTAATAAAAAAAGTAATGCAAAAACTCAATAACATTTGTATGTTTTGGTGTTTTTGAAACATAATCGAGTGTTGAGACTTAGATATGAAGTAAGCGATCACATTGATTTTATTTTTTAAGAGATTAAATGATAGTGACGAATGATTAATGAGTAGAATAGATGAAGAATCTATTCAAGAAGATGAACCGATGTTTAATGAGGATTATTTAAAATGAATATGGTCGCATCTTGCCTTCTTCAGGAGCGCGTCTGTACTTTGAAACTAAACTCCAA
Source organism: Platanthera guangdongensis (assembly GCA_039583875.1). Taxonomy (NCBI): domain Eukaryota; kingdom Viridiplantae; phylum Streptophyta; class Magnoliopsida; order Asparagales; family Orchidaceae; genus Platanthera; species Platanthera guangdongensis. The sequence goes on from CM077162.1 coordinate 15,006,147, forward strand.
AACCCCTTTGGCGCCTTTAATAACAAAGCGCCGCACTGAGAACAAGTGCGGAGAAGGGTTGGGGTGCCCAGCCTGCAGGAGCAGGTGCGACCAAGCCTGGTATTGGAGGGGCCAGGGATTGGGGCAGCAAAACCAGCCGTGGGCCCACCTGGTATAGCCTCACCAGGAGACGGGGTCTTATCGACAACCCTATGCCAAGCCACCAAACCCCCACCATTTTCCTTTTATGTGTAGCCCCATGTCAAGCGCCATCGACACACTTGTCCAATTTCAGCCCACAACCTTTTTTCCCTCCATCTAATCTTTTCCTTCCCCAAGACCCCACGAAAGAGGCTTTGTCTTTTCTTATCCAAATTTCCTGCAATGTCGCATGCTTGTTCACGCTCCCGAGCACAGTAATCAAGTCCTAACTTTGTCGGCCTCACACGTTATCTCATCTCTTCCACAATTTTTTTTATCTTCTATCTCTTTTTCCAACTCAGCGTGTCCCACTCTCCTCTTCCCATCATATCATATCAGCCCCCCTAACTCTAGATATCTTTCCACCCAAATCCCACCGCTTGTCTCCATCAACATTTCCCGAATTACTCTCTCAACTTTTGCATTTATCTCACCCTTCCACACCTCCACTACTACTTCCCCGGCTCCTCTTTTTTAAGTTTAACCTTTCTACTTCACCACGCTACTGTCAACTCCCTCCGACCATGACCACTACTTTGTTTCCCCAGAGATTGTATGACATCAAGATTTTTAAGGATCCCGACAAAGATTGGAGCTTCGAACTTAAGGACAAGGTTGATTTCAAGGGCAGTGTAGTGTTGCGCTCGCACATTCACTCAAGCGGACCCCCCTTGTTGGAATCAAGAGAGCGTGCATATGGAAGCTGTAGTGAAAAATTCATGGTGGAATATCATGTTAAAAGTCAAGCTATTTTAGACTCACTAGGAGGTGATCGTATCTAAAGCTGTCGCTGAGGGGGAAACAAATAGGGTTTCTCATGGATGATTAGTAAGAACGTGAAAACCTAAAGGCTGTTACTCTCGAACATGCTATCAGAGTGGCGAGTACCTCGTCGTCGCCGACTTGAAGGCTCAACTTACCTGTGTTTCGCAACCGCATATCTTCAGCTTCATCGTCGTTGTGCGTCGATCGTGATCCCACCACTGTTTGCTGCTCGCCGCTACCGATCATTCCGTCTTCTTGCGTCGATCGATGTTATTTTCGATCGACATTGCCTTTTGTCCTGCCGTCTGCTGTGTTGGTTCTTCTGTCGGTTCCTGTCTTCTTCTTCATTGTTGTTCCATCAGCAATCATGGCAGTTGTCTTTTGCTTCTTTGTTGTTGTGTTGGCCCTGGTCTGTTGTTGCTTTGCCTTCGCTTCTATTTGTTGATTTTCTTCGGTTTGTTGTTGGTTTGCTGCTGGTTTGCTTCTGCTTCAACCCCCCCCCCCCCCCCCTCCAGGTGATGTTTCTCCTTCCGTGGTGCCCTAATGGAGAACAAATTAAAGGGCGTGAATATCCTTGAAGGGGTTGTTGATCACTTTAGATACTACAGTTAAGGAAGTTCTAACGCATATTTCACTGATGGTGTGACTTACATCAAACTGAATTGGAGGAACTATCTAATATGGGCTCAGTTTATGTAGATATACATTGAGAGTCGTCGAAAACTTGGGTTTATCACCAGATCCAAACTGGTCCAAGCAAGACCGACTCCTTGTATGAGCAATGAGAATGTGAGAATCTTACTCTGATTAATTGGTTGTCAACTCTATGAAACCCAAGATCAAGTCAATTTCTTTTTTGCTAAACTGCTAAGGAAATATGAGAGTTAATTGAACGAAAATACTCTAAAAAAAAACTTGGCGAGGATACATCAACTCCAAACTGAACAGATACACATAACAAGAATAAATTACTTCGAGAATATAATAGTAAACTGACTCATAAGTGGGAAGAAATTGATCAATACACTCTACTATCCAAACCATCAAAGACTACAATATTGAATTTATGTAACGAAGGGTGTTTGAAATGCTTTTTGGTCTTCCTTCAGAGCTTGAATTACAGAAAGTACAAATGTTGGGAAGAAATTATGTTCCTGATTTGGATACTATTGCTCATTATATTCGAGGGAAGGCGTGCCGTATAAACTCTCTTGGTACTAATTTCATATTGACCATAATAAATCTACTCTTGTTGCTGAACAGAAGGAGTGACATTGTAGAAATATAAGACAAGAAAATAAGAGTAAGATGAAGTGTCCTCAACGTGGGAAGAAAGGACATGGAAAAGAGAAGTGTTGGGGCTTACATCCCAACTTGGTTCCTCCAGGTTGGATTCATGGTACTGATGTGAAGTATGTGAGATCACAAATTGTTGTATAGCAACTTGAAGAACACCAATTATCTTCTAGCGGAAAATGAAAGTTTAACTAGAAAACTAAAGACTTTCAAGGCAAGTGTTAGAAGACCTCTTACTACAGACTTGTCTGGTACTGCTTCTCATTTTCAAACTACAGTCCTCTTCACCTAGAACCATTAACTCGGAAGCCTCCGACCATACGACAGGATCTTCTAGGGGTATTACTTCGGTTTCTCCCGCGTCTAACAATGTTAGACTTGCTGATGGATCTTCTTCTTCGGTGACTAATAAAGGGATTATCTAACTCTCTCCCTCAATTTCCCTCAAATTTGTTGTTCTTCTTCCTTCATTTCCTACAAACTCGCTCTCTGTGACACATAGAGTCCATGCAGGTTCGTTAAAGTGGAGAGACACATCAGAGATCTTATGTGATTGTAAAGTACCATTAAAACTTAAAAGCAAGTTTTACTGTACTGCAATTAGTACCAGCGATGCTCTATGGTTCTGAGTGTTGGGCAGCGAATTGTGTACATGAGAAAAAAATAGGAGTTGCGGAGATGATAATGCTTAGGTGTATTTGTGGACACACGAGACTGGATAAAATTAGGAATGAATATATCAGGGATAAGATGGGAGTAGCACCAATTGCAGAGAAGATGCGAGAAGCTCAACTAAGATGGTTTGGACACATACAAAGGAGACCCTTAGAGGCACCTATTAGGAATAGTGAGAGTCTAGTCACTAGGCATGTTAAACGGGGGAGAGGTACACCAATAAAGACATGGAATGAAACTATAAGAAAATACATAATGTACTTAGACACTAGTGAGATTATGACAAAAGATAGGGCACATTGACGAAAAAATCCATATAGCCGACCCCACTATAGTAGGATAAATGATTGAGTGTTATTGTTGTATGCCCTCAAGCTATCATGTGTTCGAGTTCTGGAAGCAGCCTCTTGCAAAAATACAGAGTAAGATCTGCCTACATTTCATCCTTGTGGTGGGACCCTTCCTTGGACCCTCGCTGCGCGAGAATGCTTTGTGCATCGGGCTGCCCTTATGCCACTAATCAAAAGGGGTATAAGTGTTACTCACCCTCTCTGCATAGAAAGTTTATATCTAAAGATGTTACCTTCTTCAAGCACACCCTCAATTGAAGGTAAAATTGTTACTTATCAAGAGAAATCTAAAGAAGAGAGTGATATGATGTCGCCTTTACCTGCTTTTGTGAATGTTTTTTTCCCCAAGTAGCTTGGAAGTTCTAGTTGAAAAGGAAGTCCCACCAATGATCTTTGTGCCTGTAATAGAAGAAAGGAACTTAAGTCTACTAGAGAAGACAAATCAGAGCTATTGGGCATGAATGTCATACTCATGTTCCACCACCCACCTCCACTCCGCTAGATCCAAACACCGAGACCACTCATGAGGCCTCATTTCCTCTCCAAATTCATAGTGACCATACCAAATATCGCTTTGATAAATAAGTTGGGTATCACTCTATCTCTCATTCACTGAAATCTTATTTTGCATTAGTCTTCTTGATTAATATCCCTAATAGTTTTTCAGAAGCTAGTTTTAATCCCCACTAGAAGAAGGCTATCCAGAAGGATATGGATGCTCTCCAACATCAAAATACTCAGGAAATTGTCCCTATTCTGCATGAGAGTCATGCTATTTGGTGCAAATGGATATATACTATTAAATATCTTTAAGATGACACTCTTGATAGATATAAAACTAGACTGGTTGCTAAAGGATTTACCCAAATTAATGCAATTTACTTCCAAAAGATGTTTTTTCCCATTGCTAAAATAAATTCTATTAGAATTTTGTCATCTATTGCGGCCCACAAGTCTTGGACCTTGTACCAACTTGATTTAAAAATTGTCGTTCTCCACGGTGAATTGAAGGAAGATATCTGCATGACTCCTCCAGCGTGAATGAATGTTCCTAAAGGACGAGGGTATCACCTTAAGAAGGCCTTGTATGGCCTCAAACAATCATCCCAGACCTAGTTTGAAAAGCCAAGTGAGAAACTTCTGAGTTTAGATTTTTCCGTTATACTTCTGACCACTCGGTCTTTGTCTACAGGAAGGAGAAACTTACCACTATTTTTATTGTATATGTAGATGATATCATTATCACAGGAACTGATGATCAACATATTACTCTAGTAAAAGGGGAGTTGGCATCTGCCTTTGAAATCAAAGAGTTGAGTCTTCTTTAATATTTTTTTGGTATTGAGATTGCTCGATCTAACGGGAAAACTACGATCTCCTGTACAACCCCGTATTCGCAGAGTAGGGTCCCCTCGGCAGGCGCAAGACTTGGTCCACGTTTTTAAGTTTTTTGGGAGTTTTGCACTCCTGGAGGCCAATTTTGGGTGGACCTGCGTAATATACTAATAGGGGGAGGAAATATTTGCCAACTCCCCCCGGCCCCTTTGAGGAGTCTCCCAGGCCGCAGCCCGCAGACCGCCGCCTCGCCCAGGCCGCCTTTCTCGCCAGACCGCCGTCTCGCCCACCGCCGTCTCGCCCAGCCGCAGCCCGCAGCCCGCCTCTCCAGGACGCCGTCTCGCCAGGCCTCAGCTCGCCAGGCTGCCGTCTCGCCCAGGCCGCAGCCCGCAGACCGCCGCCTCGCCAGGCCGCTGTCTCGCCAGGCCTCAGCTCGCCAGAACGCCGCCTCGCCCAGGCCGCCGTCTCGCCAGGCCGCCGCCTCTCCCAGGCCGCCGTCTCGCCAGGCCGCCGCCTCTCCCAGGCCGCCGTCTCGCCAGGCCGCCGTCTCGCCAGGCCGCCGCCTCGCCCAGGCCGCCGTCTCGCCAGGCCTCAGCTCGCCAGACCGCCGCCTTGCCCAGGCCGCCGTCTCGCCAGGTCGCCGCCTCGCCCAGGCCGCCGTCTCGCCAGGCCGCCGCCTCGCTCAGGCCGCCGTCTCGCCAGGCCTCAGCTCGCCAGATCGTCGCCCCAGCCCAGCAAGCCGCCTATTCGCCCAGGCCACCCCCCGCTTCCCGCCTAACCGCCAGTTCGCCCGGCTTGAGGGACTACCCCTGGTGGACTGCAATTAGCCACTTAGAACAACGAGATTTGCTTGTTGGCAGGCCAATCCAGGGGCGTTTCGGTAATTTTCAGAGCAGTGGAGTTTGGTTATTTGCAGGCAATTCCCAGAAAACTATAAATAGGCCCTTAGGGGTGCCTTGGAGAGGGGCACTTCTTCATCCTCTCTTCATCCTCCAAGGCACCTAGCTCAGCATTGGCTAGGGAGGGGGAGATCACCAAGCTCTTCCGGGTGTGAGGTGGGACCTCCACGCTAGAGCCGAGGGTCTGTTCCTAATTTCCCGAGCCTTTGGTCCGTGACACCCCCCTGAGTGCAGTAAGTGTGAAGTCACCCCTTTCTAGGGACCCCGAACTCCACAGAGACCGAATTTTGGTTTCAACATCTTGGTGTGGTGAGCGTGGAGAGTGACCAGCACAGAAGATCTCGGGAGAGTGTCATGGCTGGAGGTCAAGGAGGTAGTGATGACCTCGGCGAGCTCCCCAACCCAGGACCCTTTGTGGGGAGGGAAGAGTTCATGACATCCATCCAAGGCATCATGGAGATGCTGCGAAGTATTGCTCCTCGGGGTGGCAGCTTCACTCCAACCCCTCAGGAGCTAGCTCCCCCCCCCCCCTCTCGATGAGTCGACTCCCAGGTGTCTAGGCGAGATGACACCAGCAGGGGGAGAAGGAAGTGCACTAGGAAGAAGGCCCGGGAAGGAGAGGATGGGAGATGGGACCGAGCGAGACCTCACCGGCCGGGAGTTGTTCTCCAGCCCGGCGAGTGCCTTCCTTCCAGGCGAGCAGGTCGCGCGAGTAGAGGTGGAGAGACCACCCCTCAGGGGGTCACCCTTCATCGAGCTGATCATCTCAGCTCCCATTCCCGAGGGGTTCAGAGAGCCCGACATGGCTTACTATACCGGGAAGGATGACCCCGTCCAGCACCTGCAGTGGTTTGAGGATGTCGTCTCCATCAGGCCGATGACGGATGTCTTCAAGTGTCGCCTCGTCGCGATCACGTTGAAGGACAAGGCAAGGGACTGGTTCCACCAACTCCCACCAAGATCGATCTATGGGTTCGAGGACTTGAGCCGGAGCTTTCAGCTTCGCTTCTCCACCTCCAAGAAAAGGAAGAAGAGTCTTGAGTCCATCTTTCTGATAAGGCAGGGGGCCGAGGAGTCGCTGGCCCATTACGTTGATAGGTTTCAAGAAGAGATACTGGAGGTCCAGCAGATGTCGGGGTATGCCCTCCAGATGGCGTTCACGGTGGGGTTGCGCGAGGGGTTCTTCAAGATGAGCCTGACCCGAAAGGCCCCCCTTTCCTTCGAGGAGCTGATGGAAAGGGCGGCAGAGGAGATAACAACTGAGGTTGGCAAGATTGACAGAGGCAGAGTCGAAGGAGCAAGGTGGCTCGAGGCATCAGGAGGGGAGAAGGAGAGAGAAGCAGAGAGCTCAGGGGCTCCAGGGAGCTCAAGAAGGTCCGGAGCCAGGTTGGAGACAACAGGGAGGACCCGTTCAGGGTCCAGGAAGAGGTCACATCCAAGGTGGGGGGGATTTTCATGGAGGCCAAGGGAGGTTCAACTTCCAAAGGCAGGCCCCTAGGCAGCTCCTACCCCCACCGCAACAAGCGATGGAGATTGGTCGAAGGGAGAGGAGGAACCGCCCGGGAAGGAGAAGAGCCAGAGTAGAGTTACCCTACTGCGAGTTCCACCAGGAGGAAGGCCATGTGACAGCTACTTGTCCCGAATTTCTGGAGTGGAGAAGGACAAGAGCTCCGCCACCATAGCCTCATCAGCCTCAACAAGCGCAAGAGCCGGTGCGGATAGAAGTCCAACCCGAGGCGGCAGGGGAGAGATGTGAGGACATGGTTGATGTGGGCACCCGGGGAGGGATCCGATGATTCACGAGGGAAAAGGAGGTAGGAAAGAAGTGGATCATCCCTTTGTAATGAACTTTGCTTGCATTGTATCAACTATGAATGAATACAAGGACGGCCGAAAAATATTTGTGATCCATGAAAGACCTCACCTCGAGATGATTCCGCTGCCAGGCTCCCACTAGCTGGCAGGACTGGTTGATCTCTCAGAAGGGGGAGTAGAGCTCGCCTCGAGATGATTCCGCTGCCAGGCTCCCACTAGCTGGCAGGGCTGGTTGATCTCTCGGAGGGGGGAGTAGAGCTCACCTCAAGATGATTCCGCTGTCAGGCTCTCACTAGCTGGCAGGGCTGGTTGATCTCTCGGAGGGGGGAGTAGAGCTCACCTCGAGATGATTCCGCTGTCAGGCTCCCACTAGCTGACAGGGCTGGTTGATCTCTCGGAGGGGGAGTAGAGCTCACCTCGAGATGATTCCGCTGCCAGGCTCCCACTAGCTGGCAGGGCTGGTTGATCTCTCGGAGGGGGAGTAGAGCTCACCTCGAGATGATTCCGCTGCCAGGCTCCCACTAGCTGGTAGGGCTGGTTGATCTCTCGGAGGGGGGGGGGAGTAGAGCTCACCTCGAGATGATTCCGCTGCCAGGCTCCCACTAGCTGGCAGGGCTGGTTGATCTCTCGGAGGGGGGAGTAGAGCTCACCTCGAGATGATTCCGCTGCCAGGCTCCCACTAGCTGGCAGGGCTGGTTGATCTCTCAGGAGGGGGGAGTAGAGCTCACCTCGAGATGATTCCGCTGCCAGGATCCCACTAGCTGGCAGGGCAGGTTGATCTCTCGGAGGGGGAGTAGGTCTCACCTCGGGATGATTCCGCTGCCAGGCTCCCACTAGCTGGCAGGGCAGGTTGATCTCCCGGAGGGGGAGTATGTCTCACCTCGAGATGATTCCGCTGCCAGGCTCCCACTAGCGTTGATCTCTCGGAGGCTCAAGGGATGATTCCGCTTGCCAGGTCCCCACTAGCTGGCAGGGCTGGTTGATCTCTCAGGGGGGAGTAGAGCTCACCTCGAGATGATTCCGCTGCCAGGCTCCCACTAGCTGGCAGGGCAGGTTGATCTCTCGGAGGGGGAGTAGGTCTCACCTCGGGATGATTCCGCTGTCAGGCTCCCACTAGCTGGCTTGGCAGGTTGACCTCTCGGAGGGGGAGTGTTTTCTACCCCGAGGCCGTCTCGTCATCCAGGCTCCCATTAGCTGGCTTGACAGGTTGACGCCTCGGGGAGGCCAAGTGTTTTCTACCCCGAGGCCGTCTCGTCATCCAGGCTCCCATTAGCTGGCTTGGCAGGTTGACTCCTCGGGGAGGCCAAGTGTTTTCTACCCCGAGGCCGTCTCGTCATCCAGACTCCCATTAGCTGGCTTGGCAGGTTGACCCCTCGGGGAGGCCAAGTGTTTTCTACCCCGAGGCCGTCTCGTCATCCAGGCTCCCATTAGCTGGCTTGGCAGGTTGACCCATCGGGGAGGCCAAGTGTTTTCTACCCCGAGGCCGTCTCGTCATCCAGGCTCCCATTAGCTGGCTTGACAGGTTGACCCCTCGGGGAGGCCAAGTGTTTTCTACCCCGAGGCCGTCTCGTCATCCAGGCTCCCATTACCTGGCTTGGCAGGTTGACCCCTCGGGGAGGCCAAGTGTTTTCTACCCCGAGGCCGTCTCGTCATCCAGGCTCTCATTACCTGGCTTGGCAGGTTGACCCCTCGGGGAGGCCAAGTGTTTGCTACCCCGAGGCCGTCTCGTCATCCAGGCTCCCATTAGCTGGCTTGACAGGTTGACCCCTCGGGGAGGCCAAGTGTTTTCTACCCCGAGGCCGTCTCGTCATCCAGGCTCCCATTAGCTGGCTTGGCAGGTTGACCCCTCGGGGAGGCCAAATGTTTTCTACCCCGAGGCCGTCTCGTCACCCAGGCTCCCATTAGCTGGCATGACAGGTTGACTCCTTTGGGAGGGGCCAAGTATAAGGCTCTAAGAAGGCCACTCAGCGAACACGTTGGGTTGCATGTTTCTTTCCGAGCTTGTGCCAACCTCGAAAAGAACGGGAATTGTGTACAACCCCGTATTCGCAGAGTAGGGTCCCCTCGGCAGGCGCAAGACTTGGGGCACGTTTTTAAGCTTTTTGGGAGTTTTGCACTCCTGGAGGCCAATTTTGGGTGGACCTGCATAATATACTAGTAGGGGGAGGAAATATTTGCCAACTCCCCCCGGCCCCTTTGAGGAGTCGCCCAGGCCGCAGCCCGCCGCCTCGCCCAGGCCGCCATCTCGCCAGACCGCCGTCTCGCCCAGACCTCCGTCTCGCCCAGGCCGCAGCCCGCAGACCGCCGTCTCGCCAGGCCTCAGCTCGCCAGGCCGCCGTCTCGCCCAGGCCACAGCCCGCAGCCTGCCGCCTCGCCAGGCCGCCGTCTCGCCAGGCCTCAGCTCGCCAGACCGCCGCCTCGCCCAGTCCGCCGTCTCGCCAGGCCACCGCCTCTCCCAGGCCGCCGTATCGCCAGGCCGCCGCCTCGCCCAGGCCTCAGCTCGCTAGACCGCCGCCTCGCCCAGGCCGCCGTCTCGCTAAGCCGCCGCCTCGCCCAGGCCGCCGTCTCGCCAGGCCGCCGCCTCGCCCAGGCCGTCGTCTCGCCAGGCCTCAGCTCGCCAGACCGTCGCCCCAGCCCAGCAGGCCGCCTGTTCGCCCAGGCCGCCCCCCGCTTCCAGCCTAACCGCCAGTTCGCCCGGCTTGAGGGACTACCCCTGGTGGACTGCAATTATCCGCTTAGAACGTCGGGATTTGGCTGTTGGCAGACCAATCCGAGGGCGTTTCGGTAATTTTCAGAGCAGTGGAGGTTGGTTATTTGCAGGACATTCCCAGAAAACTATAAATAGGCCCTTAGAGGTGCCTTGGAGAGGGACACTTCTTCACCCTCTCTTCATCCTCCAAGGCACCTAGCTCAGCATTGGCTAGGGAGGGGGAGATCACCAAGGTCTTTCGGGTGTGAGGTGGGACCTCCACGCTAGATCCAAGGGTCTGTTCCTAGTTTCCTGAGTCTTTGGTCCGTGACACCCACCTTAGTGCAGTAAGTGTGAGGTCACCCATTTCTAGCGACCCCGAACTCCACAGAGACCGAATTTCGGTTTCAACATCTCCCAACGCAAATATGTCTTAGATCTTCTCGATGACATTGGATATTTGGGAGTAAAATCTGTGGATAGCCCCGTGGATTCTAATTATGATATTCACAAGGATAATTTTTTGGAACTTGAGATGAAGTTGGAATTTCGGTGCATAATGGGAAAATTAATTTATCTGACTATTACCAAACAAAATATCTCAATTGATGCTGGTTTACTTAGCCAATTCATGCATAGTTCTAAAGTTCATCACTATCAGGTGGTTCTTCGAATGCATTACTATCAAGATCATGACCACCTTAAAGTTCACGGGTACCATGATGCTGATTGGGTTGGTTACTCATATGACAGAAGATCTACAAGTGGATATTCTATCTTTTTGGGTGACAATCTTATTTCTTGGAGTAATAAATAAAATGACGTTGCTCATTGCTATACTGAAGCAGAATACCGTGTTATTGTCATTACTATAGGTGAATTGATTTGGGTTAAGACTATGTTGGGAGAAATGAATTTTCCTGTTCTAGAGGTCATACACTTACACTGTGATAATCAAGCTGCAATCCACATTGCCAACAACCCCGTCTTTCATGAGAGAACCAAACATAGTGAGATTGATTGCCACTTTTTGCGGGGAAAAATTCAAGATCAAACCATTACTATTGTATTTGTGTAATTTGGGGACCAACTTGTTGATATGTTCACCAAATGTACTCTCTTAGGCTTGGAATGATGGATTCTTATGGTGTTAAGTTGAGGAGTGTTAAAAAACAAGCTTAGGCTCACCAAGAGGTGATCGTATCTCAAGTTGTGGCTGAGGGGGAATACATAGGATTTCCCGTGGGGTGATTAATGAGAACCTAAAAATACATTTCTCTAGAACATATAATATCATGTAATTAATGAGAATTAATTAATTAGTTAATAGACTAGCAATGCTTTATGGTTCTGAGTGTTGGGCAGTGAATTATGTACATGAGCAAAAAATGGGAGTTGCGAAGATGAGAATGCTTAGGTGGATGTGTGGATATGTGAGACTGGATAAAATTAGGAATGAATATATTAGGGATAAGATAGGAGTAGCACCAATTGCAGAGAAGATGCGAGAAGCGCGACTAAAATGGTTTGGACACATACAAAGAAGACCATTAGAGGCACCTATTAGGCATTGTGAGAGTCTAGTCACTAGCCATGTTAAACAAGGTAGAGGTAGACCAATAAAGACATGGAATGAAACTATAAGGAAAGACATGATGTACGTAGGCACTAGTAAGATTATGGCAAAAGATAAGGCACATTGGTGACAAAGGATCCATATAGCCGACCCCACTATAGTAGGATAAATGCTTGAGTGTTGTTGTATGTAATTAGATAGTATTGATTCATTATTATTAATTGATATTGCTTTAATTAATTATATTAATATGCTTATACTTTCTTATTATGTCTCCTCCCTCATCTATATAAGAGGAAGGAGTATATGGGTATGGACATCTTTGAGATCGCTTAGTTTAGGTTCTCTTGTGAGATAAGTTCTTTGGAAGACCTAGCCTCCAATAGTTGTCTAAGGCTTACTTTGGATTGTATCTTGTGTCTTGTTTTAGTTAATATAATTGACGTTGAGTGTTCATTCTCTCGTTTTATGATCCATCAGGACTATAATAAGTGATGATTGTCACATCATAATGATCGCCACATTACATCAAAGAAAATACATAAAATATGGAGCATTCTTCCTTCCCAAGTGACCAACATTGGTCCCTCATTTTCTTTCAATTTTTTTCTCATGCATGTTAGGTGACCTAATCATACATGTGCTTCTCATAGAAAGCACACTGACAAATTGTTATAGCTTCTGCATATATTATAAATTTTTTTTATTTTTTTATTCATATTTTTAGAAAGAAATTCATGGAAAATTATTTTGTGGATTTTGTTTTAGTAATATTTTACTAGGCGTAGATCTACAATATGCATCTCAAATAAGCTTCAATTCCTATAATACAGATCTAGTGTGCTGGGTAAAAAATAGTGGGGATACGATCAGGTTTATCGATTTTTCATTAAGATGAGAAAGTTATTTAGAGTTGTGATACAATCTTGTTACAAAAGATAAGTACAAATTACATTACTAATATTTGCGAAAAAAAGAAGAAATCTTTAAGTAGTGAAGTCCTGCTAAAGATTACTAGATCTCCTGATATGATTTTCAATACACTGTCCTTAATTCAAATGTAACTGCATCTTAACAAACTGGAGCTAAATTTATCAAAAAATGATTTACAATAAAAATACCAAATCTTAAGTATTGTGAGTGAATCCTAGAAGAGAATTCATGGGCAGCATCCAATTGATGACAGCAGTCAGCAGAGAAGCGCATGTGGATTCATTCAGGAGAAGCCAATTCTAAGCATCAAAAGTCACAATCCTCATTACCATCTTTTGTTTTCATAAATTATCATTTTCCATTTACTTCAGTAGAGTATTGCTGTCGGTGTTAATTCCATCTTGGGTAAGTTCAAGTTAAGTGATCTTTGGTCTACGACTCCACTCGTTTTCCATCCCAAATCCTTCCACACTTATTTATCTAGCCTCTCATAGGCGCATCTTCTACCCTCCTTTATAATGTTATGGGCCTCAAGCACCGGACCTAATCATTACCGTTATCTTTACTATTTTCATGTCTTTTATTAGTAATTTTATTATTATTTTTGGTTGAGATATTTTGCAAACCATATATAGGCATGACTATATTGTATGAGGGATGAATGAATGAAACTCTAATTTCCCTAAATCCTAAAAGAGATCTTGGAAGCTCTCTCTCCCTTGAGCAAGCCCCGCTTAGGAAGCCACGGTTCCGGCTCCGTAGTATCTCCTCATATGACCACTTCTCTGGCAAGCCCGTAACAACGTGGTATCAGAGTCATTGGACCTCTTCCGTCGACGCCATTCCATCAACCTCGAATGATACTCTGATGTCCTCTTGATTTTCTCAAGCAAGCGTTCCACCAACGTCGTTGTACGTCAACACAATCCATCTGCAACTTCTACGACGACGGCAACAACCGCATTTTCTCCGATATCCAGGCAACGAATCTCCCTCCCGCGCTCGACACAAGTTCCACGAACAGTGCTCGACATCAAGCTCGCAGTTTCCAGTGACGAACCCACAACACTGCTTAGATTCTGACTTTTGAAACCTCTGTTGTTCTCGATTGATGACAGTGCATGACTCTGCTTCCTCCTGGATCGACCCCGCGCCATCTCTTCACTAGATTCGAGCGCCTCTCCAGCCGCTCCTCCAGATCCAAGTGCATCCTTGTTATGCCCGCAATCAAAACCCAGACGCAATCTCTTCATCGACGCCATCACTGCTCCAGATCTGCGCTGTCTGCTTCACAGTCCCCTCGAGCAGCCCGCCTTTTATGACTTGAGTCTTCCAATCACCCCCTCTATCTCTCGGCAAGCAAGTCAACTGATGGGGGACTTGCAAGATTTAAGGATTGCTCTCCACGTGTTGCATACTGTCATGACCTTCATGGAACCACACTTTCGAAATGCTGAAACACGACATTGGGATGGCATGGCCACCTCCCTTCCCGTTGTCACTACTCTGCCCACGAATCATGCCAGCAACAGTCAAACACAAGCCCCACCACACATCCGCCACCAGCCATCTTACGCCCTGAGGCGGTTCCACCACCACACACTACCCCAGCTGGAATTTCCGATTTATGATGGGAGGATAGACCTATTGGGTAGGCACACCAAGTGAGAATAATTTCTCACTCATAAAAAAGTATCGGCAGTGGATCAAATGCGTTTATCCTACTTCCACCTCCTCAATGCAGCATTACTTTGGTCCACTCACTGTGAAGACCCAAATTCTTGGGCTTCCCAATTGATTTCAAGAATTGAACAACATTTCAATAAAACAGTCGCATCACATCTATGTACAGTACAAAGAACATACAAAACAATATTTTATTCTTTTATTTATTATTGTTACAACATTTGATAAAAAAACTAACATGAGTACTACTTATATTCAATATAGAAGTCACAATACGGATCTCTACACGAGTCCTTATGCTTTTGGTGAACCTCCCTAATGCCTACGAAGATCTTTAGTCATACCTTCACTAGTTCTTCTGGAGGAATCCTCTTAGGAGCACTGTGAGACGCTCATGTTATCTAAAAAAAAATGGGTCCACAATGTGTTAGTCATAAACACTATGACTATGCGAGATAAATATTTCATGAAACGTTGTACATGCAAATAATGAGGATAATAACAATATGCATACAGTACAATAAAATACTTATTTGAATATTCTCAATACTGATCCTTAAATTACCCCGTAATTTTAGTTACATAAAATGAGAAATGCTACGGTGATGCATCTTTTGGCCACACCCACTTAAGGGCTTTCCGTAGGCTCACCCCTACTGGTGAATCCATCCGTAGATCCCTTCTATATCATAGGATTCAAAACCATCACATTTCCCTATGCAGAGTTTTAAATATATTTTATCTTGTCGTATAAACAAGAGTTTTTAATTAAAGTAATTCCTTCATATATTTATATATATATCGGTTCATGTTTTTCCCTCGCCCACATTTTGTTCTATAGTGATATCTTAATGAGGTAAACTCATATGCACAGACACTGTTTTATTTCAGAAACAAAAATAGAAAATTAAGTGAGTAAAACTAATTCAGGAAATAAGAAACTCATCACAGTCTTGTCTTTATCCACACCCTTATTTGTATTTGTCGCATTGGTTATCTTGTGACACCAGCCTCTTATTTTTGAGTCTTGGAAACTACTGAAATTATACACACTTTTTATTTGGGTTGCGTCACTTAATACTCGTAGCGTAATGTTTTCAAAAAGACGTTAAAAATCTCGAAAAGTAAAAGAAACGTCAAAAATGTTGAATCACTTATAAACTTTGTCGGATAGCTATAAATAAGCCTCGAAATGGACTAAACCAGCCCCCAAATGGACATCCGTCCCCACAAAAATTCTGTCCAGCAAAGCTTAAAAAATTTGGGTAAACCACCCCTTGAAAACTCAACGAAATGTAGCTCAAAAATAATGAAACCTGCCTCCACATATTCATAAAAAAATGTAAACGATTTTCTGCCCAAAAATAGTGAAGAAATAGCTACTGTTTAATCTGGAAGAAAAGGAAAAGGTGGCAGCTGTATAGTAAAGCAACAAGCTCATAGCACACGCACGACAACAACAGCTCACGATACAAGCTGTAGCAGAAGAAACCCCAAAATCAGCGGCACTTAGCTGTTCACGATGTAACATCAAACAAAGAACAATAGCAGCGGCAGAGAAGCAGTCGACAGCAGCAGAGCAGAAGCTCGGAAGCGGTAGTGCAGTTTCTCGACAACCTAACTCTAAGAAGAAGAAGAAGAGAGGAGCGGGGAAGTAGTCGGCCAGAAAGAGAAGGAGAAACCCTGGAGGAGGATGCAGCAGTAGCAGGAGCCCTAAGCGACAGCAAAGTCGGCTGCGGGAAAACAGAGGCGAAATGAGCACAGCAGCGACGACGGCATCGTCGGTACGAAAGCACGACTGTGACGACACAAGGAGCTCGACCTAGCTCCGCCAGCTAGAGGCACATAAAAAGAAGGGGATGAAGTAGAAGAAGAAGATGTCGACTCAGAGCAGCAAGAGGAAGAAATCGCCGGAAACCGCAGAAGTAGAACAACGTCGAAGTAGAAGTGCGGGAAGTAAGCGGCTTGGGCTCGATTTATAGCAAGGAAGTAAGCGGCCAGCGGCAAGGTCACGCCAAGAACCGCTCCAGGTGTTTTTAACTGAACCCAACATGCTACCCAGCCAACACCTACACAGCCAACACCATTATCCTCCAGCACAACTACAACCAGCACAAGTGAACAAGCAGCCATCATTAAATATCCAACAGCCCACTGCATCCAACCCATTTATACAAGCCAGCCCACATCTAATTTAATCAGCCCACTTCAAAGGCAGCAAGCTCAAATAAGTTATATGGCAACCCAACTGAAATGGCTATTGGCACTCCCAAAATAAATAAAATATACTAAACAAAATAAAAAAAAATAAATCCAATCAAAATAATTCGTAACATGTATGTGCCTTTTGCATCATCGGGGAAATAAATCAAAGTGAGTGCGCGAAATATTAGGGTATTACACTCACCTCCTCGCTGACTAGCCAGATCTGACATGGGAAGACTCAAGTAATTCTGCAACCTGCGTTTCGGTCCTCCCACCCTCTACACTCCTTGGGGGAAAACGCCTCACTTTCCCCTAACATGTAGGACTTTACGACAGCCGGGCGCCATCGATAATTATCTGGAAGAGTTTCAGCTTTTCAGGGCAAACGTCCCGCTTTCCCCTGACATGTAGGTCTCCATCTTCACTACCGAACTTCGCGACCGACTGTGGCTGGATGTTGAGTTTGAGACTCCTCACGACTTAATGACTGCCATGAGTTTGGCCGAGATTTGCGACTGTCGCCTTCAGCTAGCACATGAGGCTTACATGTCCGCTGACAAAGGGGCCCTGTCGGGACATACTGAGGGTCCTTCAGGCACTCTGATTCGTTGACTCTCTCGTGTCGAGATGATGGAACGGCGAGTGCAAGGCTTATGCTATAACTGTGATGAGCAGTATACTCGTGGACATTGGTGCAAAAAGCTTTTTTATCTGCAATTCGAAGACTATGACGATAAGGATGTCAGATGGGGTTGCTTTGGTCATCAATCTCCCTAGAGCTTGAGGACAAGCTCTTTCTGCAGCGCGGGAGATATGTTATGGGCCTCGAGCACCGGATCTAATCATTACTGTTATCCTTACGAATTTATTGTCTTTTATTAGTGTCTTTTATTAGTACTTTTTGTTGAGGTATTTTGTAAGCCTATATATATTATATAGACATGACTATGTTGTATGGAGGATGAATGAATGAAACTTTAATTTTTCTAAACCCTAAAAAAGATTTTGGAAGCTCTCTCTCCCTTGAACAAAGTCCCGCTTAGGCAGCCACAGTTTCGGCTCCGTAGTATCTCCTCCTCCGGCCACCGCTCTGGCAAGCCTGTAACAACTTGGTATTTGAGCCATCGGTCCTCTTCCGTTGACACCATTCCATCAACCTCGAGCGATACTCTGTTGTCCTCTTGATTTCCTCAAGTAAGGGTTCCACCAGCGCCGATGTATGTCAACACCAACCATTCGCAGCTTCTACGATGACGCCAACATCCATAGTTTCTCTGACACCCGGGGAAAGCATCTCCCCCAATGCTCTACACAAGTTCCACGAACAACGCTCGACATCAAGATCATTGTTTCCAATGACGAACCCCCTGCTGCTCTCGATTCCAGCCTGCACTGCTTTGGTTTCGACTTTCAAAACCTCTGCTGCTCTCGAACGACTACAATGCACGCCTCTGCTTCCTCCTGGATCGACCCCGCGCCATCTCTTCACCAGATCCGAGCGCCTCTCTAGCCGCTCCTCCAGATCCAAGCGCATCGCCGTTCCGCCCAAAATCAGAACCGCAGCAAAATCTCTCCATTGACGCCATCTCTTCTCTGGATCCACACTGTCTGCTTCACTTGATATCATAATTTCAGTATTATCAAATGATTATATCATCTGAGCAAATACCTGAAGGAACTTTCCATTCTTTATTAAGATAAAAAAATTAAAAACATCCACAACAGTTATTTTTTCAAACATGCACTACAACATGGCACCCTCCAATGACCAATGCAACTTGCATTCTAAAATTTCAGGGGGGTGAAGCTCTCTTTAAATTCCAATAAACAGGGGAACAATCATGTTAAAGACTCTTATTCGTACAACAATTGATATATTTAACTTTCACTTTTTGTCCTACTTCATTATATTAAAAAAAATTCATTAACCATCATTCCGAAATATGAAATCCCAAACAAATATATAACTTAAGGAGAATAAAATTGATATGCCGATTTTAAAAAAACTGCCAAATTTTAATTACCAAAATGCTGCTGAATAACTCTCTGCGAATGTCCACATCACACACATTAATGCTATCAATAACCTACAACAAAGGAGCAGAAGAAAGAAATAATTATCAAGTAAAACAGCTACCAAGCAAGAAAATAATATATTTTACCATCTGGGGAAGACCACGGAGCCGAACAGAGTCTATGGAATTCTCCATTCCAGTAATAGTCTGTTTAGATTCAAAGAAAAAAAAACTATTAAGCATCTTATATGAATGCACATCTTCATGCTAACTCACGCATGCATTAGTATATTCTATAAAGCTAAGTTACAAAATACAAAAACCAATAGCCTAATAATTGACAGTTCAAGAAATGCAGCTTTAAGGATGAGAACATTAACCATCCTCTAGGGTAAATAAGGATATAGCCTACTTAATCGTAAATCAAGGAAAAGCCTCAAACAACATCATAAATTATGTAAGTTTTTTTTGTCTATAATGTATATGAGCATTAAATTTCAAAAAGATGTGCAATCAGAACAAGATAAGTTTAAGGGGAAATCTTATCACCTTATAATCATGAGCCGCATCAGGTCTCACATTCATTAAAATATCTATGAAGTAATGTGTAGCCACAAATATACCTCTTATGCATGTGCTCATATATAAGGTCCTTATGGAGTTCGCACTAAGATTAGCCCATTATTTCCTATATGCCATTATTCAGATTACATACCTACACCCCCCCCACCCCCCCCCCCCCCCCCCCACACACACACACAGTTTTCGTCAAGCTCCTCTACCCCATCTTCAAGGTATAGTCGCCAGGTGCTACCGACTTCTCAAGTCACAACAATGCTTCTCTTTCCTCGCCGGAGAAGGAGGCGAGGAAAGAGGCAGTATATCCCCGACGAATGGAGCGGCACACCGTCGTGTTCGTGCGAGCAAAAAAAATTGGGAGGGGTCCGGGCGGAATCACCAATTCTGACCTCTGGAGGTCGGAAATGAGGGGGAACAAAAATGTCCTGCTTTCGATTCGATGGGAATTGAAGGGAATTCCAATTCATATCGATTAGTTGAACTATAATCGGCATCGTTGATCTAATTATTTCTTAAATCGTAATACCTCTTTCCTTTATGTCGACTTGAGCTACATTCATTCAGCAATTCTGATTCTGCCTTCTTGAAGCAACAACAACTCTTACCTCTTCCATGACTCGAGCTATGGTCATGCACACCTCTTTGTTAAACATTTTTCTGAGCGAGGGTCAGCCTCCCTTCTATTGAGCTTTAGTCACCTACCCATCACCTTCAACCTCCTAGTCTATCGACTTCCTGTTCTCGGTTCTTCATTTCTTCCACTGCAGTCGCTTACCTCATCTTCCTCCAACTCTCCTGAATCTTTCATTCTATATCACTCCCTGCAAGTGGCTCTTAATGTTTCTTCTCGAACAACCTGTTTTCTCCCTTCAACGATGCCATCCATCCAGCCTTCATCATTGAAGTAGTAGATTATCTTCTATTAGTGCTGGTTATGGAGGTAACATCAAGTACAACTCCCCTCAATACACTAAACATAATGAGGCTTATTGTCACTTTGTTATTAATTAGCGGGAGAAGAAAGTTATTTTATTTACCCATGTACGATCATCTTCATAGCTAATTGATATTCTTCCCAAGATTTTGCCTCTAAAGACATTCCACAACTACATGGGCAAGCTCAACTTCTTCAATATATTCATATCAAGCATCTTTGCGCGGGCTTAGCCCGTGCTCAGATGCTCTCGGACGGGCTTCGTCCGCATTTTGGCGGGCTCCGCCAGCATGAAGTCTTGCTCGCTGCTCGCACTCCACTGTCATGATATATATCATTTGTCGCCGCTCGCATTTTTCTCACGACAATGAGGTGCAAGCCGCGAGCACTGTGGGTGAAGCCCGCCCGAGAGCATCGAGCCCGTGCGAAGTTCTTGCGAAGATGCTCGTATCATATAAAAATATTAAAAATTTACATAATTATAATATAATCATATTCATAATTTACATAATTATAATATAATGATATTAATCATTTATATAATTATAATTAATTTATAAATGAATGAAACTGTAAGGAAAGACATGATGTACTTAGGCATTAGTGAGATTATGACAAAAAGATAGGGCACAATGACGACAAAGGATCCATATAGCCGACCTCACTATAGTGGGATAAAGGCTTGAGTGTTGTTGTTTGTTGTTGTTGTTGTATAATTAATTTATAAATATGGTTAAACATATTTTAACTTTAATCACGTTAAAAATTGTTCTCCCTCTCTTTCTCTGATGTGTGCCCATGACGCTGGCCCTCCCCCTCTCTTTATCTCTCTTTCCCTCTCTCTCTCTCTCTTTTTCCAAAGCCAGCACATCTTCCCCAGGCGAAATTACCCACGCCCACCGTCTCTTCCCTGCCCGTTCCTTCTCCCGCTCTCATCTCTCAATATCCCATCAGTGTCTTTGTCTTCTTCCTCCTTCCCCAACTTTTTCTAACAGTGCATTCATCCTCATTCTCCTGCTTTTTGTTGTTTCTCTTCACAAGCAGTTTATAGCTGGCGGCGGAGGGAGTTTCCCAGTCCAGAGAGAAGATTACCACCACCTATGTGGAGCTCAAAGATTTCGTGTGAGGTTGCGGTTGAGGAGCCACCTGCATAGGATAGACGCTACCGCTGGAGGAGGAGCCGCCTGCGCCGGAGGAGCAACAAAATGCATGAACTGACGGATGGGTTCTATAGCAGCGAAATGAAAAAAATTGTAACTGGACAACAAACTATTGTAGCAACACGAACTTCCCTTTAATATTAGTATATATATATATATCTTTACTGTATTAAAAGGGAAAAATTGCCTTTGGTGAGATATTCAAAATTGCCAAGTATACCCTTATTATTTTTATCTAATTGTTGGAAGAAAAATAAAAGGAAATACTTGATTGATATTATTCATCCATATAGGGCATAATATACGAAATACATGCACACTTGCAACTTGACAAACCATGTGAGACTAAACCCAAATACACAAAGTCTCTAATAGACCGACATTGACCCGAGATTTCCAACACTCCCCCTAAAGCATATCAAATTACGACAATGGAGGTAGGTGATGCGGGACAAAACAACAGACGAGCCATCGGGGATAAACCAAACCGGAGAATCAAGTCGGGACATAACCACACACGATGTAGATTCACACACGACGCAGGTCTCACACAACGCGGACTCGCTGGAAAGAAATCAACAGATGGATGACCGGGGATACTCCTATACAATACAACCTGCTGGATAGGAAGGTCAACCAACATCACCTACACACACAACATGCGAAAGATAACGAAAGATGTGGAGCAAATCATCAAACGAATGATCGGGGGTAATCTGTCGGTGATAATCCGCACAAAGGACGGTCTCACACGACACAGTCCCGCACGACACGGTCTCATGCGACATAACCCGCTAAGATTAGAACACCAACATCAGTCGTGTCCCAACACACGACCAATTCAAAGAAATATGGGGAGACGCAAACAACACACGATATAAGCCTAGAGGCCGTGTGAAACGAAGGCGAAAGGTCAGGAAAGATCATCTAAGTCGCCCTCATCCCAAACACTCCTCACGTGAAACAAAGACAAAATAAATGTGGGGAGACACAAACAACACACGACATAAGCCAAGAGGCCATGTGGAACAAAGGCAAAAGGTCGGGAAAGATCATCTGAGTCTCCCTCATCCAAAACACTCTCCCTCACGTGAAAAGCACGTGCATATAGGCATAACACTAAGAAAATACACCCATCATATGCCACACATAAAAAATAACAAAAAAAAAACAACACATAATTTTAGCATCCTTGAGAGATCATCACCTAGAAGGGTTAGAAGTAGTTGGAAAGGACAGAAACCAGAAGGGAATCTGCTTGACTCGTTGGGATCGCAAGAAGGCAGCAGTAGTGGCAGCGTAAACACTGCTGGAAACGCAAGGCATAGCAACTTCTTAGGAACAGCAGGAACGAAGAAGTTGTTGACTGGAACAGGAGCAGTGAGGGCCTGGATGGATCGTCAACAAGAGCCGCAGTCGAGCATGATGAAGGAAGCGTCTGCTGGAACAGAAGAAGGCGTTGTCATTAGGAGCAGGGAGATAGTCTTCATCAGCAATGAGCATCGGCTGGAGCAGAAGAAGGCATCACCCGCAGCAGTAAGAGGAAGAGAGAGCCAGATGAGGAGCAGATCTGGGTCAAACGGATCGTTGACAGTTCTCGATGGGATCGATGATGGTCAGTGGCTACGGGCTTGACAGAAGCGACAAAGATGCCAACTGAAGATTGATCGATGGCAAAAATCTTCAGGGGAAGCTAAAGTAGCAGTTGATGTCGTGGATGCTGCGGGAGATCGTCGTCGATCCAAGGATCAGCGACAGAAGAAGAAACCGAAGAATGTTGCTGGAGCGAGAGCCGCAACTAGTGGATTCAATGATGGGAGCAACAAGCGGAAAACATCGAGGCCAGCGGAGGAAGCCCCAACGAGCCCCCTCGCGCGAGAAGAGGCCGAACGGGAGCGGAAGTCCGATCGCAGCCCTAACACGCACACAGAAATCAGAGAGGAAATAATGGCTCTAATATCATGTTGGAAGAAAAATAAGAGAAAATACTTGATTGATATTATTCATCCATATAGGGCATAATATAAGAAATACACAGACACTTACAACTTGATAGACAATGCAGGACTAAACCGAAATACACAAGTTTCTAATAGACTGACATTGACTCAATAATTCCAACACTAATGAATTAATATATATTATAATTTATTTAAGAAAAATAAAATACAATGCTCATTTAAGTAATTACACCCTATTTTCAAATTTAAAGTAAAGATAAAAATTCATAAAATTGAAAAAGCTTTTAGTAGAGCTTCTATACCGACTATGACAGACAGTGGCGGAACTAGGATTTGAAAACCGCACGGGCACAATATATTTTAACATATATTTTATTGAAAGTAGAAGAAGATAACAGAAAATTAAAAAAAACTTACAGATCAACAAGCGATTTTACGTTGACACATGCTCTGAAAACGAAAAATAATTTCTTCAGTTGTAATTATTCACTTTACGTTTGTGTGTGGTTCAAATTATTGACCCGTCAAGGATTCAACGTTCATCACAATACAAAAAACTCTCCCGGCACATCTACATGTTCAAAATTATTGATGAAGTAGGAATGATGGCTTACTGCCAGTAGCTCCCTGCTGACATCAAAATGTGTGTCATTCATGTGTATAAAATAAATCCTACATTGGCATGTTGTTATTCCAGCCCTTCCACCAATTAGCAAAGGTCACATATTTGCAAACCCATCAGGTTCTCGATCACTGCAACAACTAGGATACAGCCAAAATCTTGACTCAGTGGATGGATTACCTCAAGAAAGACGCTAAGTGGGAGCCAAGATGCAATACCCCATCTTAGAACTTGAGGACAAGATCGATGTGATGAAGGGGAGTGTTGTTATGGATCTATGATGGGGATGATCCAAAAAGAATATATCGAGGAGGTACAACTCATCAGAAGGGACATTGGTGGCTATCGGGATCCCAACAAGCCTATTGGTTCTCGATGAATACAGTAAAGAATGATTCTCTCGAAACGTATCGAGAGCCTGATAGAGACCTATCAGGTCCCTGGTAGATATAGACGTAGAAATTACTTGCTTTGGGCTGGATTGAGATCCTGATAGAGACCTATCTGGCCCCCAATACATGTGTCAAATATTTGTTTATCCATTTAGAACTTTTCTAAGGTCTTTTGTGCCAATGTTACATCAGTATTTAAGCTTTGGAGAATAGAAACGAAGGAAGACATTTCTAGATTCCTAATCTGCTTTCTTATCCTATTGAGCACAGAAGATCCTCGGCGCACCCTTCCCCCTTTCTCCAACTAATAGTTAAGGATGTTTAGCTCCATGTTCTCCTTCTAGACCAGGATTCCACAATTGGGATTCATGGGAGTTCAATGGGAAAGAAGTTCTACTCTGAATCCTTCAATTAGGTCCTCTAGTCATTGTGAGCTCATAACATAAGACAGCTAATGTTGAATGTTGCAAAAAGAACTCGTGTGGCTAGCTTCCCTCACTGAAGAGATCAGGAGGGAAGAGAAATTAGGTTAAAACTTGAATAGCCTTCATTTCCTAACTCCTTGAATAAAGGTAAAATACAAGCCTAACCTTTTTGCAAAAAAAAAAGTATTCAACAAAGGTAAAATAACAGAAATATTACTCAAAAAAGTATAAGCACATAAAATTAAGATTTCCCACTTTCCTCTTGTTACTACGTGTGCTTTTTCTATGCAAATGTGATAAAATTGTGTCTATAACAAGTGACGGAGTCCCCATCCTCTACCGAAATGGCGTGAGGGGACTCTCATTGCACACAAAAAATTACAAACGCAGAGAGGAAGAGATCGTTACCATTGGTGCGTGTTTTTCTCCGCGATTGGAGCTCCAAATTGACAGGAATTTAGAAATCAAAAAAGAAAATCGCCACTGTTTGGTTGCAATTTGCGATGAAGATGGAGCACTGTGCACTGGAGGCTGGAGCAGTCACTAACCGGAGCCAGGAGGAAATTCATTTTCTTATGGACTGGAGGTCGAAATCGACTAGAGGCTGGACTGCTGTCTGCTGGAGCCTGGAGCCTGGAGCATGCCGCAAGAAAATAAGAAATAGTAGACTCAGTGGTCGGCAGGTGGGCTCGTCGCCGAAGAGCTGAAGAGCGGAAAAAAGAGGGATATACAAACTTACAACTTACAAAGCTCGTCGCCGTCGGCAGGTCGTGGGCTCGTCGGCGTCGCCCGTCGGCATCGTCGCGTGCCGCGTCGTCGAAGACGAAGACGTCGAAGAGGGAGCCCTAGCGTCGCGCCGTCGTCGTCGAAGTCGAAGACGAGGAGCGAAATGAAAATGGCGATTCGCGAATGGCCCTAGGTAATTTATCGCGAATCACGGTCGGGCACGTGCCCGACCGTGCCTTAAGCTAGGTCCGCACCTGATGACAGACTATCATTAGAGATGTCAACTTTATTAAAGTTGATCTGAAAAGTAATGTTGGAAATCAATCAATTTAATTTGAAAAAAAAATAATGAAAGATTAATAATATATGAATAATGATGAGATTTTTTTTTAACAAAAATAAAAAAATAATGCATACTTACTTTTCGCATTAATTAATTAATAATGTGTTTTTTTAAATTGCATTAATTAATTGATAGGGGCGAAGCCCCGTGCCTGTCATGATCGGGGTACTGTCATAGCTGGGGTACTGTTGCGGTTGGTCGTAGGGGAGGAGCCCCATGCCGCCGTCATTCCCATCTTCGGTCAACCTCCAGGCCACTCCTCTGACAAGCACATAACAAATTGGTATCATAGCTAACCGGTCAACTTCCACCCGTCATCGTTTGGTCCTCTTCATTCTAGCAACCCCACGCTTCTATGACACCAACATTCAAAGTTTTCCTTCAACTTCTGCCGCGTCACACTCCTCAGCAACAACACATCTTCTCCTCTTCCCACAGTGATTCCCATCCGGTCGACGAGTCCTCGCCATTGCTTCCTCGTCGATGCACGTCTCTCGCTGCCTCATCAACACCAGCAGCCTTCGGTGCCCCTTCATCGACACCATCCTTCTGCTCGCATCTCCAGCAACTTCGCTCCTAGTTGCACCAGCGCACTTCCGACATTTGTGTCCTTGTCTAGCAAACGCGATCTTTCCCATCATCGAAACCCTCGAGCCCCAGGTCGCACGCGATATCTAATCCCCTCAAGTCGACAACCTTTCTGCTCCCTCGAGCCCATTGCGCCGCAGTCCGTCCAGTGATTTCCTTCCAGCACCGGACATCCCATCAAGTCCTTAACTCCTCGAGCCCATTCCGCAGCAGCCGTATTTGTTGAAGCCAAAAATGGCCTCAACGAGAGTTCGGACCTTGGGGTGTAGCTAACACCTACTTCTCCCTAACCCTGCCCCCTGACTGGGAACAAAGTGTCTAGAACTGACCCTAAGTCTCAGCTGGGAGGCCCCTCCTCTAACCCGGAAGTTCTCTGAGCGCTTCCCCTCCAAAGTCAATTGCTGGGCTAGGGGTTCCTCAAAAAGCGCCAAAAGGAAATTTGTGGAAATATCAAGAGTCTGCCTTCTGAGGAACTCTATGCGTCTATTTATAGATTTTCAGTATCCGGTCTACAAAAAACATAATTCTGCTGCCGTAAAATTACTAAAATGCTCATGTGCTGATCTGCCAATAGCCAAACTCCGATGTTCTGAGAAGCTAAATGCAGACCCAGGGGTATTCATGTAATTTCAGCTCTGGGTCCCATCTGGCGGAAGCTCTTCCGCTGAGCTCTGCGAAAACCCCGCTCGCTTTGAGCGCAAACCCTCCCGCTAACACCGAGCGGGAGCCAAAGGAGACTACATGGGGCGTTGAGTGGAGAAGCATCACTCAACGTCAAGTGCTGGCGGGAGTGTTGAGTGGAGAAGCATCACTCAACGCCAAGGGTTGGCGGCGGCGTTGAGTGGAGAAGCATCACTCAACGCCAAGGGCTGGCGGCGGCGTTGAGTGAAGAAGCATCACTCAACGCCAAGGGCTGGCGGCGACGTTGAGTGGAGAAGCATCACTCAACGCCAAGGGTTGGCGGCGGCGTTGAGTGGAGAAGCATCACTCAACGGCAAGGGCTTCCGCCGGCCCGAGGCGCGAGCCCTTTCGCCTGCCCAGGGCGGGAGCCTTCCCGCACATGTACTTATCTCATCCAATTTTAGCCCAAAGCTAGCCCAATCCGGGTCGTTGGGGCACCTTGGTCTCACCTAGCGAATATGAGGTTGTACACAATCCCCGCTCTTTGCGAGCTAGTCTTGCGCTCGGAAAGACACATCCAACCCCTAATATTCGGTGAGTGCTTGCTGGCCTCGCAGGGAATCTTTTTGCGAACCCCACTCTGGTCCTATATATACACCGCCGAGTCTGCTCTCAGGTCATCCCTGTCGTCATTGCCCTCTGCTTGAGCTCTTGCAAGGCCTTGAAGATGCGCACCAAATGTGTCGAAAAACAGCTCTCGTAAGAACTTCAGGCTCGCCTTGTAGCGGCCCAGGCGCGGGGTCGCGCTAATTGTGCCAAGGTTGCTCCTTAGCTGATGGGCAAGAGGCCAGCCGACGAGATCTACCGCCCAAAGATAAAGAAGAAGGCCAAGTCGGTCAGGCGAGACCGCTCAAAAGAGAACCAAGCCTCGCGTACCCTGACCCCTAACCGCGACGAGAACCCTTCTTCCCTGTCGGAGGTACTTTTCTCGCCTCACCCATTGGCGTGAACTGTTAAAGAATGGGGTTGCATACTGATGTATCGCTCTTCTTCGCAGGGGACGGTTCCAAAAGACGTCGCCGACTTTCTACTGGTGGATACCGAGGCGACCCGCCTTCTCAATGAGGATCCGCCATCAGTCTCGGGGGCTGCACCGCCAGCCTCGGGGGCTGCCCCTCCGACTACCCCGACCGATCCCCCAAGCTCTCCTGGTATTTATCCCTTTTGCTGGCTCGGTTTCCGCTTTAGAAGATCTGTTTCTCCTTTTCGCTGACCTGACCTCTCGCAGCACCTATTCTTGGGAGCCCGAACCTCGTTGGTCAGGGGCCCGGGACTCCCCCCCCCCCAAAAAAAATCCTACCGATCGCACCCTCCCTGTTGGAGGGGTTGTCACCGAGCCATCAGCACCTGCACCGGGATCCCATCCCCCGGCGGGAGCGGGCGCCTCTGTTCCCCGACTGGTCGAGACCGGGGCCTTGGAGCGCAGGACGTTCCGTCCGGGTCGGGGCAAGCCGCTCCACCTGCTCTTCGGAAAAGGTTTTGAGAGGCAGCCCGACCCTTCTCGCCATCCATCGGGAGAGGGTCCCCATCGCTCTTCAGGTATGTGAGAACCTTCTAGCTTTCCTTTCGCTCCCCTCCCAATCTGACTAAAAAACGGCCCTCCAGATCCGAAAGTGCAGGGGGCGGAAGCTGAAGAGGATGAAGAAAAAGAAGAAAACGGGGAAGACTCGCCCCTCCCCTCCTCTGGCGAGATAGAGGACTTTCTTGAGGCCTCCGGGAGTGGCAAGACACGGAGGCAGAGGATTGCGGCAATCCTGTCAAAGCTCGCGCGGCGGCAGCGAGCCAACTCCAAGGCGATGAAGAGAATCCACAGGACGATGGAGCGGCGGCTGGCGATTATCGAGCGGGACTACACCTAACTCATTGGCGAGACGGAGCCCCAGGACGTGCTTACCGCCGAGACCTCCCAGAAAGATACATCGCGCGGATTCGAGATCAGCTTCGCCTGGCCAACCTGGGGCTGACTGCCCGGACGGCCTTCTTCAATCCGCGAGTGCCTCTGAGGTCAGGGAGGCGAGGTCAGGGTCGTTGGCGGTGGGAGCAGTACTGAGCCCTATGGGGCTCGCCTCTTCCTACCCTTCTCGCTTTGTACCTCTTGCGCCTCACGACGATGAACAATTATTTATATTTGTTAACGTTATTATTTTGCGACTCTCGTCTAGCGAGAGCCCCTTTATGTTTGTACTTCACTTTCTGTCTGTGTTTCATGCTTTCATATCTGATGCTTTGCGAACGCTTGACTCTCGCGCCCTGCTCATCACTTATCGGCCGCTGCCAATGTTTGCCTTTATCCTGGGCTCTTCCCGGAGGTTCTCGCTTTCTGCAGGTCCGAGGAGAGCCGGCGAGGCAGGATGGAAGACGAGGAGTTAGAACATCGGGACTTGTTCACCGTACCCCCGCCGCATTTAGGAAAAACTCATAATTACCGAATTTTCTATAAATAGGCCGATCCACCAACCGCATTTACTTCTCTGCATTCACTTCTCTGATTCCAAGCCTTCGTCCTCCTCCCGACTGCTCTCGCCGATCTCTACAGCGCCAAGGCTCTCGCCTACCTGCCTTTTTCTCTCCTCTCGCCTTCTCTTCAAGATGTCTGGCGAGGGCGAAGGCCGCTCCAAGTGCGCGCAATCCTTCCTAGAACACAAATTCCCTCCCTGCCGGCTGACTCTGGACGAGTACGACACGATAGCCGCCAACGACATCCCTACCGGGTTCGCTGCGCGGAACCCCGGGAACGACAATAGGGTCAATCTCGCGCCGGCTGGGGAGCTCGCCATCCCCTTGGAGCACTTCGAGTTGGGCTTCCGCCTCCACCTCTGGCCGGAAGTGCGTCAGGCCCTTCGGTACTATGGGTTGGTACTGGCCCAGCTCAACCCAAATTAAGCCGCAATCCTGATGGCGTTCATCTGCTACATGCGGACGGAAAGGATCGAGTTCAGCCTGCCCATCTTTTGGAAGCTGTTCAACTTCCGCGCAAAAGGTGGGGTGGTCTTCTCTCGGGGCAGTTGGTGAAGACGAGCGGTCTCGCCAACAAGAACCACCACTGGGGGCAGAAGTTCGTTTTTGTCTCCGGTAACTTGGCAACATCCCGCTTGTGCCAGTTCAGTACGACGACACGACCTACAAGCCTCACGCTCTCGGGGAGCGCGAGGGCGCCCTCGTCGAATTCTTCGGGACCAAGACTTTCGACGTCCCCTTCCTTCGGCGAGACCTGGATTCCCTCCTGCCGGTACCTCCCGGGAAAGGTATTATTTCGGTCTAACCTTGCAACCTTTCGTTTTGCGATACAGGGTTAATTAGCTATGGGTCTCGCAGGTGAACGAGAAATCCCCCTCCACCAACCCTTTGACGAGACCAGGGCGCTCGCCGACCCCTTAGCTCTCGCCAAGTCTGCCGCCGCCGCCGCCTGCCGGGAGGGGCCGGGACCCTCTTCCGAACCGAGTACCCAAAAGCGGAAACACAGCTCCCTCCCTGCCGCCCCTCTCAAAAAATCAAAACCGTCAGCAGCGGACAAGGGCAAATCCATTGTACTGGCTTCCGCCGAGATCCCGTCAGTCGCAGGCGAGACGGGTGTCGCTGGGCCGGCCACCGAGACCCTTGCCGAGATCCCACTCAAGCCGATGCCGAAAGGGCACCGAAATTTTGGCTTCGGCGAGAATTTCCTGGATGCGGAGGGCAAGCCCTTGCTCCAGTGGGACCCTACCTCCAACCGCATCGCGGTCTCAACACTCCTCCCCTCCTGGAGGGAGCGGGACACGATCACAGGCGAGGCCTTCGCGCTGGGCTATGGGCTATACGGTCGGGAGGACGCCGACGCGTTCGATCGGTCGACTACCCGGGCACTCGTCTATGACGCCGCCCAAGCCAAACTTCGCGCGGTCCAGCTCTCGCATATGGCTGGGTGTCGCACCCTCACCATCGAGCACAACCTCGTCGACATGCTCAAGGCAAGGAATGCCGCTGCGACTGAAGTGGCTAGCCTGAAGGCCGACTTGGAGGCTTCCCAACAACTTCTCTCCCTTCGCCCGGCCGCCGAGGTAAGCGGGACCCTTCAATATCTCTCGCCCTCTTAGTATATATATTTTTTGCTTAACATGTAGACCTTCTC
The DNA here is from genome assembly GCA_039583875.1 of Platanthera guangdongensis. NCBI lineage: Eukaryota > Viridiplantae > Streptophyta > Magnoliopsida > Asparagales > Orchidaceae > Platanthera > Platanthera guangdongensis. Next base: position 15,037,085 of record CM077162.1, read on the forward strand.
GCAGGACTCCGCGCAAGCCCAGCTGTCTCGCGCCAGGGTGGCCGACGTCGAGTGCAAGAACCAGCTGCTGCAAGCTGAGGTGAAGAGCCTGGAGGGGGCCCTGGCCCAGGCGCCGTCGCTGGAGGAGAGAATCGAGCGACGTCATTACTCAACGTACGAGATCGATGTGATAGATCAGGAGAACGCCAAGGCCACCGCCAAAATGGTCATCGAGGTGCTACGGGAATCAACGCTTTTGAACGAAGGTGACGAGACTCTCACGGCGCAAAGGATCTTGCCCTGGTTGTTTGAACCCATCCCCAAGCCCGCGGGAGAGGACGACTCTCCGGTCAAAGATGCGGCGGAGCTTGACCTGAATAAGGAGTCTGGCGGCAGCTCTTCCGGCGAGACATCCGGCTACAGCCCCAGCGAAGCCTCCAGCGGGACCTCCAGCGAGACCTCCGGCGGGACCTCCAGCGGCCCTGCCCGATAGCCTCTCGCAACTTTTTCTTGGCGCTGTAATTTTCCTTTTTGAATTTTCAAAGGAGCATGGGGCGAGACCGCTTGAGACTTATGTAATTTTTTAGAGGTACATTTAGCAAAAAGTTTATTTTCTTTAGCCTTTACCAGGATGCTTTATAATTGCGCCCTTTCTTCTTCTCTTCTCGTTCTTGCCCGTTAGTCACGGAATGCTTCTAACCCTCGTTAGGACCTTAGGTTTTTGGGCGATAACTGCGAACCCATTCCTGTCGAGCGACAATTCATCGAATAGAACCTGCCGAAAAGACTTTTGCCGAAAGGCCCTTGCCGAGAGGGTATGTGCCGAGAGGCCATGAAATTCCCCCTCTCGGCTTAGAGTCCATATTGACCATCCGCCAGCCTGCTAGTAAAGCTCCGCGCAATGTTTTTTCCTTCTTCCCCAAGGGGCCTTCGACCATGCCAGCTAGTAGGAGCTTGGCAGCAGGTCTGCTCGTGGCTTAGCAAAGTACCTTATACCTTTCCTTTCCCCCCAAGCAAGCCTGCGGCCCTGCCAGCTAGTGAGAGTCTGGCAGCGGGTCTAGTCGGGTCAGAAAAATGGTCACGCACGGTTTGGTGCACGACCGTGCGTTAACCGTGCGATATTAACTTCCAGGCCAAGATTGCGGAAGAAGATGCGTTGACCCGTGCGTTTTACTCGCGCACGGACGCTTCCGCCCGTGCGTGAAGGAAAATGCACGGGTAACCACAGAGCGCTGAAATTCACGGCAAGCAGGTGGAACCGTGCGTTTTACTCGCGCACGGGCACTTCTGCCCGTGCGTGAACAACTCGCACGATTAACCACAGAGCGCTATAAAAGTGGAAAGCAACAGGAAAACCGTGCGTCTCCTTCGCGCACGGTTCCGATGAAACCGTGCGTGAAGAACTCACACGGGTTGGTCAGTCCATCCAGAGAAACCTGCAAAAAACGCACGATTCGGTAGAAAGCGTGCGCTAAGGAATCGCACGACCGTGCGTTTTCCACAAGTTAAAATTCCAGAATTGAGGGAAAACTGACCACCTGCACAGCAAAAGCTCCCAGCACCAAATATACAGCAAAGAATAACCAAAACCGCACGGGGAGTACCCCAGTACTTACCCCCGACATCCCGGTGCAATTCGCAAACCAAGATGGGCCAAAACTGTGCACAATGGATAAGTGAAGCACTAATCAAATATATGACATTTCCTACTGAAATAGTAGTGCACATGCATGATAATAAGCCCAGATGAGTCCGAAAACCATATATAAATCGGACTCATCACACCACCAGACTTAAACATTTGCTCGTCCCGAGCAAATCATCCCTAACGCGGACGAGTAAAATAGCATAGCTGGCCTTAAACTGCGCAACGGAGTACCATGCGAAATCGCATGCTCACGCTCATAGGAACACCGTAGAAGGAATTTCTGATTATGCACTAATAACCTATATATTTCTAAAGGTGTATCAAAATATTATTACTACTCCACTATAGAATCGAGGAGAATCATTCGGTCACGCACAAGGAGAAAGCAGACAATCACTAAGTTGAGCATTGCCAAAGCAAGGGTTCGGGACAACCTCCAAAGAAATCAACCAATGTCGGTGACCATATGCTTGTTCGTTTACACTCTCTCCACGACACTAGTTTGACTCAAGTGCGAATCCGTAAGACTTGGAGTATAATGTAGGTCAGGCGAAGATGGGGTATACAAAGATAAACAAGACGGATACGCACACCCAAAATGAGACCGCCCGAAAACACTCACAGCTACACTCAACGACAAACACGTGCGGCGCACCACCAGACTTGAACTTTTAACGGTACGTGCACGCACATAACGAACACAATACAACAAAATTTCACAACTCTACAACAATTTTTTTTCTCTTTTCTTTTTTTCTCTTTTATTCCATATTGGGAATTTTCTTTTTCAATTCATTTCATTTATTATTTTTTTTTATTTAACCAAATAACCAAAACAAGCCGAAAACACGACAACACCACAAGCGGCACAAACACCCACATAATTGCCACACATAACAGATACAAAACGACAATAAAACAAACTAACCGAGCGACCACATTCGGGTGTGCGAGTAGGAAAGACTATATGACTTTGGTAGCGAGGCGTAGGGATGTCAAAGGAAGGGACAGACTCAACGGGGATAACAACGGATAGGCGTCGGGAATGGTACAAGGCTCAAACTAGACAAAGTGACGGCCTACATCACGCGCGCACTTGACTAACCATGTACCCATGCTTCAAGAGTAGCTAGGGACAAGTTCTTAGCAACCGAGAAAGACAATCCTTCCTCCCGACTCAAGCAATACGAGGTTAGCGATGTCAACACACATCCCTACATTACCGTTTGATTCACACCAGATTCGAAGTAGACGAGTAGAATAAACAAGATTTACACCAACAGAAATAATATACGCTATGAGCATAAAAAGAATCTAATTCTACACGTAATCTTAAATGAGACGTGAGCACTCGATTAGGAGCACTACTAGAGTCAACATTTTACTCTACCACGCAATCCTAGGCCAGCGCCGAAATTTTCCAAATCGCACACTAGTGACGATAAAACTCACGACATGCTCCTGTTCAAGCACGCGCTCAAGTGTGGTGCAGTGGTATGCAATGCCAATAATTAAAGACAGTTAATGAAAATATTCTTCTAGTATGACAATGATTTAATGCACGTGTGTGAGTAACCCGCATAACTCTCCCCACCAGACTTAGACTAAACATCCTAACACCACAATGTGATCGTGAAATTAAAAAGTAAGTAATGAGAAGGGGTTACCCAATGCTCAGAAATGAGCATACCAGAAGATTGACGTTAATTTCTGTTGAAAAATCCACGGCCCAAATAAACTTCACCTGCAAAAGAAAATACCTCCAAGCACAACAACATATTATAGAATATGCAAAAAAAAAAAAAACCAAAATAATGGATTGTCTCCCAGAAGCCACTTTTCTTTACCGTCCTTAAGGTGGACCAAATACCTGTATTAGCAGTTTTATATAAAGTTCAAGATCATAAACGCAGTATGCAACGATAAAGTCTAAAATTTCTCACAACATTAAACACAATTTATACTACAAAAGAGGGGGGGATCCTTCACATCTCAGCTAAACGCTGACTTGTGATAGATCCCCCCAAACACGCGAGATAAGGGAGAAGCGAAAGCTTTAGGCCCCATGGAAGACGAATCTCCCCTGCAACTAGCCTCTTCCTTTTCGCGCCGGCGAGCAAAATCCAGCGCCTTGCGCATTCGCAGTTCATTTTTTCGCAATTCCACGGATGGAGATTGCCATGGCGGTACAACCACTCCGTCCAATCCAGAGGTAGCTTTATCTTTTCCGTCCGGAGGCATCCTTTCCTCACCCGCGGCGGGTGATAGATCAGCCCAAGTAACCTGTTTTACAGTTTTACACACATCATTTGATTTATTATAAGTTTTTGATTCTATTTCATGCACGCTTTCAGCAGCCATGCTCCGCTCCTTAGTCTCAGCAACGTGCCTTTCACTCCACTCACTACCCTTTTCATCTGCAATTTGCTGCACTCCAAGCAACTCCGCTGGTTTCCCCTTTCTGCAGCACACCTGTCTCAACAACACTAGGCAAACCGTCAGATAACACAACATTTAGATCCTGCAGTTTTCCGGGCTCATTTGGAATCATAGGGGGATGGGATGGCGGCAAAGGCGATTCAACCTTGGATCCCAAGGTGATGCCACTCGCATTAAACTGTAATGTCGCCCCACTAGCTTTCAGGAAGGGGACCCCTAAGATGGGTTTTGAAGCATTCCTCATTGGTCCCAGCACCTGGAAGTCAGTGACCACTGCAGCCCCGTTCAATATCACTTCCACCTCCTTTATCTCACCGTCGATCTTCATTACTGACCCATCGTCCAGCACGAGTGATTTCCAGACATTCGACTCGATATTTAAATTAAATTTTTCAACATCTTGCAAAGCAAAAATGTTGCAAGAAGATCCAGAATCACATAAGGTCACTGTCTCTACCTCATTTATTTCGCATTTCACGGCCACTTCATTTTCAATACATTCATCCGTCTCCCCAACACACTTCCCTTGCTCACGGGGATTTTTTTCCGTATCGCTCGGGAGGGTGCCGCGAGTACGCTCAGAGAACACCGGGGCCAGTTTCCCCGGCTGCGTCTCCAAGTTTCTCATGGAGGTGGTCTGAGTGGTCATGTTGGATTGGTCCATCTCCACAAATTTTTCCATCATCTCTTCTAACACACTCTTTCGCGACACCTGCGCGTTCTGATTATAACCCGATTGCGGCGGTCGCGGCTGGCTATTAGAGGCTTGAGCATCAAACTGATGTTGGCCTCCCTGCCACCTTTGACCGGGAGCATATTGGTTCCAGGAGAAATTCGGATGATTTCTCGCATTCGGGTTATAAGCATTGTTATAAGGAGCAGCGCGGTTCTGATTATTTATAAAATTCACATTCTCGTCAGCAGATATACCTGAGGGATCAGCAAAAGCTTCTCCAGCTGGGCACTCATATGTATGATGGTCGGGGTTTCCACAACCCTGGCATGAAATAGCCATCACCTGAGCTGGAGGAGGGGTCGATCTGGTCAGCAACATCATTCCATCCATAGTAGGATGGCTCGCCTCAGCTTGCGGCTGCACCGCATTTTACCTCAAACAAATTTCTCTCACCCCTAGGTGCGTTTCTTCCCGCAGTCCAATACGTGCTATGAGAAGCGGTGTCACGAAGGAGCCGCAAAGCCTCGTCAGGAGTCAGGTTCATGATAGTGCCTCCAGCCGTTGCGTCGATCATGGCCCTGTAATTAGGCTCAACAGCAAAAAAAATATTTCAACAAAATTCCACGGCTCACAGCCGTGCTGGGGGCATCGACGTTGCAGATCAGCAAATCTCTCCCAGGCCTCAGATAATGTTTCCTGGTCCAGCTGCCGGAAGGTGGCTATCTCCCTTAGGGCGTTCACTATTTTGTCCACCGGGTGGAACTTGGCTAAGGACTTCGAAGAAAGAATTTCCCACGTAGTCGCAGTCCCGGGAGCAATAGTGTGGAGCCAGGTTTTCGCCTTGTCCCTTAGCGAAAAAGGGAACAGCCTTAGCTTCACCACGTCATCTGTAATACCGTCATAGCGGAAGGTACCACAGATCTCCGAGAATTCCGCCAGATGGAGTTGCGGATCATCACTTGGCAGGCCCAAAAACTGCGTGTTATTGCGGATCATGTTGAGGATGGCGGGCTTTATCCCGAAGTGGTGGTTCACGATGGTCGAGCCGAAACCAGGGTAAACACTTCCCGCAGTAGGGATCGTGAAATCGCGCATTGTCCTAATGCGGGGTCGGACCACCTCTTGGTCCTCACCGACCTGTTCAGCAAGGTCATTTCCTTCTTGACCCAAATCTTCCATTCTTTCTCTTGCTTCAGCAGCAGCAGCATGCCGGCGGGCTCGCCTCGCTCGTGCGGTTTCAAGTTCAACTCCAAGATCTTCACCTATATCCCTTGGGTTTGGATCTGTCATACAACACACAAAAACCGATCAAAATACCAAAAACATTTGCAACAACTTTTCCAATAGAAAAAAATACACACAACAGTTGCACTACCCGGCAACGGCGCGAAAAACTTGATGCAATCTCGGCAAGCGCACCGATTGTTGTCAAGTAATAAACTGGGGGAGTTATCCTCTGAGTATCAAATCTCTCGAGTAGTGCAGATTGAGAGTGTGATCTTTCTCGTTGGAAAGTGATTGCAAACGCAACAAAGGTCGGGGGTGTTTTAGAACAACTAAAAGTAATTACGCGGGTCGCTTTCACCGCTTCGCAAGGGTGGAATACTCCGATGAGTATTAAAGCGTGCGGTCATAACCGTTGAAGGTCGAAAACACCTCTTCGCCAAGCCAGACCCTAACACACGTTAGTGCGGCGTATCATCAAGCAACAACCCAAATTTAGCTAAGGAAGTAAAGCTAAACTAAGAACTACAACAACAACGTCAATAATAAACCATCAAGAACATCGTTAAGAGTTCCTAGCAAGTTTAGCAAACATCCAAAGCAAAGAAACAACATCCAAATCAGAGTAAAGAGGAGATTTACAACCCAACGCGTGAAGGCTAGCCACGATTCTCGGCCGGAGTCGAAGGTTGTCGGTCTTCGTCCGGACTCGATCGGTGGTTGACGTCCGAGGAAGCTTGAACTGCTGTCACCTACTTCAAAGGCATTTTCCCCGTCTTCTTCACGTTCCGTGAAGGCTGGAAGTCGCCGAAAAACTCTTCAATGGTGGCAAGAAAGAGCTCCAAATGCTCCTCTTGAGATGGAGAAGCGGAAAACAGCGGAAGATCTTCGCTTGCGGTGAAGTTCGGAGGAAGAACGGTGGCCGGATGAGCTCTTCAAGGAGGAGAGAGGAAAAAACGGCTGGAGGAAGAATTTCCCGCTCAAAAGAGCGGAAATGGCAGACTGTTCCCTGCTCCAATCAACTCCTGAACTTAAATACGAGCAGGTCAGAAAAATGGTCACGCACGGTTTGGCGCACGACCGTGCGTTAACCGTGCGATATTAACTTCCAGGCCAAGATTGCGGAAGAAGAATAACGTTGACCCGTGCGTTTTACTCGCACACGGACGCTTCCGCCCGTGCGTGAAGGAAAATGCACGGGTAACTACAAAGCGCTGAAATTCACGGCAAGCAGGTAGAACCGTGCGTTTTACTCGCGCACGGACACTTCTGCCCGTGCGTGAACAACTCGCACGATTAACCACAGAGCGCTATAAAACTGGAAAGCAACAGGAAAACAGTGTGTCTCCTTCGCGCACTGTTCCGATGAAACCGTGCGTGAAGAAATCGCACGGGTTGGTCAGTCCATCCAGAGAAACCTGCAGAAAACGCACGATTCGGTAGAAAGCGTGCGCTAAGGAATCACACGACCGTGCGTTTTCCACAAGTCAGAATTGCAGAATTGGGGGAAAACTGACCACCTGTACAGCAAAACCAAAGCTGGAGCAAAATCTTCCAACACCAAATATACAACAAAGAATAACCAAAACCGCACGGGGAGTACCCAAGTACTTACCCCCGACATCCAGGTGCAATTCACAAACCAAGATGGGCCGAAACAGTGCACAATGGCTAAGTGAAACTTTAATCAAGTATATGACATTTACTACTGAAATAGTAGTACACATGCATGATAATAAGCTCAGATGAGTCCGAAAAACCCTATATAAATCGGACTCATCACCTTCCAGCCCTGCCAGCTAATAAGAGCCTGAGCAGTGGGATCCTCTCAGGGTATTCCCTTACCCCCCAGGCGAGAATACGGACCTGCCAGCTAGTGATAGCCTGAACAGCGGGTCTACCCGGGGCCGAGTGCGCCTTCCAGCGTTGCCAGCTAATGAGAGCCTGAGCAGCGAGATCCACTCGGGGTCTTGCAAATTTCCATCTCCCTTTCCTTTCCCCCCAAGCGAGCCTGCGACCCTGCCAGCTAGTGAGAGCCTGGCAGCGGGTCTACTCGGGGCCGAGTGCGCCTTCCAGCCCTGCCAGCTAATGAGAGCCTGAGCAGCTGGATCCTCTCTGGGTATTCCCTTACCCCCCAGGCAATCCTACGGACCTGCCGGCTAGTGAGAGTCTGGACAGCGGGTCTACCTGAGGCCGAGTGCGTCATCCAGCCCTGCCAGCTAATGAGAGCCTGAGCAGCGGGATCCTCTCGGGGTATTCCCTTACCCCCCCCCCAGACGAGCCTACAGATCTGTCAGCTAGTGAGAGCCTAGACAACGGGTCTACCCGGGGTCGAGTGCGCCTTCCATCCATGCCAGCTAATGAGAGCCTGAGCAGCGGGATCCTCTCGGGGTCTTGCAAACTACCACAATCCTTTCTCCCTTTTCCCCCAAGCGAGCCTACGACCCTGCCAGCTAGTGAGAGCATGACAGCGGGTCTTCTCGGGGCCGAGTGCGTCTTCCAGCCCTGCCAGCTAATGAGAGCCTGAGCAGCGGGATCCTCTCGGGGTATTCCTTACCCCCCAGGCGAGCCTACGAACCTGCCAGCTAGTGAGAGCCTGGACAACGGGTCTACCCAGGGCCGAGTGCGCCTTCCAGCCCTGCCAGCTAATGAGAGCCCGAGCAGCGGGATCCTCTCGGTGTCTTGCAAACTACCACAATCCTTTCTCCCTTCCCCCCAAGCGAGCCTACGGTTCTGCCAGCTAGTGAGAGCCTGGCAGCGGGTCTACTCAGGGCCGAGTGCGCCTTCCAGCCCTGCCAGCTAATGAGAGCCTGAGCAGCGGGATCCTCTTGGGGTATTCCCTTACCCCCAGGCGAGCCTACGGACATGGTTTGGAAGCTCCCCTTACGGGTGGTTTCGATCCCCACACCTCCATGGATCACCCCGCTCCCTCCTCGGGCTCCCACGTCCACCTGGTCCTCACATCTATCCTCTCCTCCTCCTTATAGAACTTCCACAATCCTCATGGGCGGCTGCTGCTGGACTTGCCCCCTGGCCGCTCTCATCTCCAGAAACTACGGGCAGGTGGCAGTTGCGTGACCCACTTCCTGGTGGAAGTCACACAAGGGCAACGCCACCCTACCTTCTCTTCTTCTCGCTACCTCCTCGAGCTCCTTTCCTTCCTCCTCTTCCTCTCATGATCTCCATAGCTTCCTGCTGCGGCGGGAGGGGGACCCTCTGTCCCTGCCTCCAGGCCGGCTGATTGAGTCTCCTTTGCTCGCGGAAGTTGTCCCTTCCTTGGAAACCTCCACGAGAGTTCGGACCTTGGGGTGTAGCTAACACCTACTTCTCTCTAACCCTGCCCCCTGACTGGGAAAAAAGTGTCTAGAACTGACCCTAAGCCTCAGCTGGGAGGTCCCTCCTCTAACCCGGAAGTTCTCTGAGCGCTTCCCCTCCAAAGCCAATTGTTGAGCTAGGAGTTCCTCAGAAAGCACCAGAAAGAAATTTGTGGAAGTATCAAGAGTCTGCCTTCTGAGGAACTTTATGGGTCTATTTATAGATTTTCAGTATTCGGTCTACAAAAAAACATAATTCTGCTGCCCTAAAATTACTAAAATGCTCATGGGCTGGTCTGCCAATAGCCAAACTTCGATGTTCTGAGGAGCTAAATGCAGACCCAGGGTATTCAGGTAATTTCAGCACTGGGTCCCATCTGGCGGAAGCTCTTCCGCTGAGCTCTGCGGAAACCCCGCTCGCTTTGAGCGCGAACCCTCCCGCTAACACCGGGCGGGAGCCAAAGGAGACTACAGGGGGCGTCGAGTGGAGAAACATCACTCAACACTAAGGGCTGGCGGGAGCGTTGAGTGGAGAAGCATCACTCAACGCCAAGGGCTGGCGGCGGCATTGAGTGGAGAAGCATCACTCAACACCAAGGGCTGACGGAAATGGCGTTGAGTGGAGAAGCATCACTCAACGCCAAGGGCTGGCGGCGGCGTTGAGTGGAGAAGCATCACTCAACGCCAAGGGCTGGAGGCGGCGTTGAGTGGAGAAGCATCACTCAACGCCAAGGGCTTCCGTCGGCCCGAGGCGCGAGCACTTTCGCCTGCCTAGGGCGGGAGCCTTGCCGCCCATTTACTTATCTGATCCAGTTTTAGCCCAAAGCTAGCCCAATCCGGGTCCTTGGGGAACCTTGGTCCCACCCAGCGAATATGAGGTTTACAGTATTCACGGGCTAGGGATTTCCTTAATTTATTGATTATTTTTATTAACTCTTAAGAGTAAATTAATTAGGTAATTAATTAAGATGTCAGTTCCACTCAACACCGCTAACAATGACCTCCTCTGTCAGTTCCAAAACAAAATCTTGCTAAGAGGCTTTAAGGAATGAGGCCTTACTCCTAAATTGTGCAGAGATTGCTTCAGTAATTCGAATGTAAATCAATGACAAAAGTGTATCTAGAAATAAGTTGTTAAAATTCAAGCAAATAACCTAAAATCAATTGGTTTGATGTTTAGAGATCCAAGATCTATATTAACTATTAAGTACGCAGAGCGATGTTAATTTCTTGATGTGGGACTACTATCAACACGCCCCTTAAAATGTAGTTTTGGCCTCTAACGCAGATTGCTTTTTTAATTGGGTGACTTGGAATTGGTTGTTACTATCTCGCTCGGATATCATGTTAGATTCCAAGCATCCAACCTAAAACCAATTGATTGGAGGTGAGGAGGCCCGAGATCTACATTAAGTAAACAAAACTGCTATTTTCTCGATGTGGGATAGTCTTAATAAAATTTATATCTAGAAAGAATCAATCCCAAGAACTATCCTTTACTTTAACCATTATATACAAATGATGGATAGGTAGGCATATATAAAAATATATACATTTTTTTAACATTTATATAAATCTGAAATTTTCATTTTGACAACTGACACGTTAGAGACTCACAAAGAGTTTAAAGAATCTGCTGTTGCAGTTTTTGATAATGACTGAGTTAAAAGAAGTTATATCAAGTATACCTGTACTAAAAATGGATTAAAAAGGATATCGGGAGCCTTGAACCTGTCAGAACCAATCTCAAGTATCCTGCAAGCCACCAAATTAAACTCAAATGAAGAAATTACCACAAATATTTTTAATCCAAACCAAGTCAAGAGTTCAAAAAAATCCTAGTGAAGCACTATCTAAACTGAGGAACTTACTGTCCATCTGGAAGCTCATATGACATTGTAGGAATGTTTGAATACGCAACCTCTGCAGACAAGAATGATGAATTCTATATACATTCAGAGTGGCATACTATTAAAAAATTGATAATGAAAAAATAAACTAAAATATATTTTGGTCCACAACTATACACCGACATGCATAACACAACTTCAGCTTTCAGAAAGAACAAGATGTGTCATAAGGAGACAGATAATATGAAAAGAAAACAAAAATAGAATTTTAGGTTAAGTGGCTCCAAAGTCTCACTTTTGGCTTTGTTGGAAAAAGACCCATAAATAGTTATTCATAGGGATTGTACATAACCCATGTATAATGGCGTATTGGGAACATTGCTTTTTTAGGCATCTTTAGTCCCACATCTTGGATTCATTCTTAGCTCATTCCCTTTCTCTAATTATAAGGAGCATCTTGCACACGTGTTTTGAGCATTAATTTATGAGAATAATTTATAATTACCTCCTTTTAGATTCTCTAATTTCTCATCTTGTACATGGTATCAGAGCCCTTTGAACCTATCAGCTCGATTTTCGCCCAATTCCTCTGCTCTCATGGCTTGGGACAGTTTGCGTCAGGTACTGTGCGACGCCCTCCACCTTGTAACTGCACCAGTCTCGCGGCCTCCTGTTGCTGTAACCTTGTAGAGCTTGTGATAACCTCCCTTCTCTCTGTCCTTTCTGTCCATCCCATCTACCTTTTATAGGCTCGGTTTCAGGTTCTCGACGCCCACCTCCTCTGCCTTGTGACTGCAAATCCCGAACGTCTCATTGTGAACGCGATCCTCCAGGAAACCTCAGCTCATGTGCCAATCATGACCGCCGTTATAGCGCACGCAAAAGTTTGCCTCAGCTCGTGACCACTGCATCTCCCGCAAGTCCGCCTAAGCTTGTGTTCATTCCATCTCCTGCTCGCGCGGCCTCTCCGGTCCCTACTTCTACCCCTCAGCTCGGCAGCCTCGTCAGCATTACGCCCACGTCAGCATTGCGGCCACGTCAGCATTGCAGCCTCATCATCTTTGCGACCTCGACATATTAGCAGCCTTGTTAGCCTTGCGACCTAGTCTTCTTTGAGATCTCGACAGTTTTGCGGTCTCGTCGGTTCCACCTCGTGCGGCCTCTTCCTTGAGGCCTCACCAGTTACTACTTCTAACCGCCAGCTCTACGGCCTCTTCAGCTTTATGGCCTTATCTTTGCGGCCTCATCTGCAGTGCGGCATCTTTGCGGACTCATCTTGCGGTACTTGTTTATAACCGCCAACACCTTTTGTTTTGAACAGTGTGGTTTATTGCTTTGACACCGCCCAAACCCTCTTCAACCTCATGCAGTCTTGACACTTGAGAACTCGCCCCCAATGGGCACGAATGCTACACCTACTATCTTGATCCTTCCGGCTCTTGCTCTCACTAGTCTCCCTGATGCTCGGGATGAACTTCATATCACTGCTATCTCTCTGAAAAAAAAGAAGAATGTTGTTGGATGGGTGCACACGGTGCACCACATTCTCCAACCAAGGGGATTCTTCATCATCTCACTCAGGACACACATGCTTAGCCATCAAGCAGTGGCTTTGGGATGATGGTCGAGTTCAATCTTGGATCTCGATCGAACTCCATGGATAGTGAACCATATCGGATTGTATGTATCTTTACTTTTACTTTCATTTCCTCTGTATTGTATGAATATTCTTTTTTAGGGATATTCGGTTTATGAGCATTTGCATCTTTCTGTTATAAGGTGTGTAAAGATTATTAGTTGTGCATTTAACTTTCTAGCACTTTCGAGTCTATGTGCAATTATCACTTGCGAGCAGTATTTGGATCATTTATGATTAATTGAGGTTAACTACATATGTTTAAAATTCTCTTGTTTAATTAATTTTCTCGTACACTTATATGCTGACTCGTACAATTGCAATGTATTAGTGTTAGATAGTGTTGTATATATAGGCCTACAAAAAGATTTTAGGGAGAAAATGTCACGACATTGACATTTAAAAAAAATATATTTTTTTGAAAATATCGCCTGATATATCATCTTTCTTCCATTGGGTTTTACCCGATATATCAGACGACATCTCGCGACCGATATATCAGGCGACATCTCGCGGCCGATGTATGGACAAGAGTTAAAAATAATTTTTCATTTCTGTTAAGCGAATGAGCGGTAATGTTTTGCATTGTGCTTAATATCATGGATCCATCGGACCTTAGCTTCGACGACTTTCTATTCTCGCTCTCGTTTGGTATTTTTATGTTGTTTATTATCGTTGATGCCTCATTCATCTATAATTTATGTAAATATATGTTTATTGTAATTTATAAATATACATTATATGACATTTGTACATATTTACAAAAAAAGGGAATATGCATGTATAAATTTATTTAAACATTAAAATCCAAGCAGGTTAGTTGAAGTGGAGAGGCATGCCAGGGATCTTATGTGATCGTAAAGCAACATTAAAACTTAAGGCAAATTTTACCGTACCGCAATTAGACTAGCAATACTCTATGGTTCTGAGTGTTAGGCAGTGAATTGTGTACATGAGCAAAAAATGAGGGTTGCGGAGATGAGAATGCTTAGGTGGATGTGTGGACAAACGAGACTGGATAAAATTAGGAATGTATGTATCAGAAATAAGACAAGAGTGACACCAATTGCAAAGAAGATGCGAGAAGCTCGACCAAGATGGTTTGGACATGTACAAAGGAGACCATTGGAGGTACCTGTTAGGGGTTGCGAGAATTTAGTCACTAGGCATATTAAAAGGGGGAGGGGTAGACCAATAAAGACTTGGAATGAAACTATAAGGAAAGACATTATGTACTTAGGCATTAGTGAGATTATGACTAAAGAAGGGCACAATGTGATGGTGCGCTACGACCAACACAGGTTTATTCACGCAGGAGGTGGTGATCCGTTGCTCAGTCAGACGATCTGAGCTCGTGGTTGCATCTGGATGGTCAATCAGTAACAACTCACTTAATAATAATAATAAAAATAAAAAGAAACCCTATTTTCCTTCCCTCTTAAGCCTGTGAGCCCGATACCGGCGTATTCTCCCGGTCCATTTCCTCCCGCAGCCGCAACCCGTCCCCGCCAACCCTCGACTCGCCGCACCCGATCCCGCCTCCAGGTGTCCCGATCCCTCTCCCCGTGGTCGAAAACCTCCTTATCTAGTGTCGGCGCCCCTTCCTCCTGCTTTTGCCGCCCCGTCTTGCCCTCCCGCTTCTCCTTGGAGCCGGTAACAGCCTTCTTAAGGGCCGACAGTTTTTCCTCCTCCTGGAGCCGACCACAGTAGTTTTTCCTCATTCCCCTCCAAGTGAAGGCAACCTTCCATCCCCCTCCCACTGCGTTGTGGCCGGTGATTTGCAAGGGGATCTCCTAGGGTTTTGCTCGGACCCTGCTCTCTTCGGATTTTTGAGTCCGTTTTCGATCTCTTGAGGTAAGGAATCCTTCTTTATCCCTCTTTTCAGAATTTATTTTTGTGGTTGTTAGTGATCGTTTTTTTCCAACAAAATTTTTGGTGTCGAGCAACTCGTGTTCGCCGTGCAATTGAATAACCCTTGCAGTGATTGTGTTTTTCCGGTACCGTTTGTCGCTCTAATTGGCGGTTCGTGAAGAAGCCCTCTCCGATTTAGGGTTTCCGTCACCCGAGCGTCACCGAGTCCCCGATCCTTCGTGGTAACTCCTCTCCCTTGCTCTCAAGGGAGGTAAATTTCTAAGAAACCTCTCATGAGCATCTCTGCAACTTTTATAATGTCTATGTAAGCGTAGAAAATTTCGTAGGTCATCTTGGTTGCGTGATCTTAAGCAGGTCGATCTAAGGCTCCTAAGTTTTTGCTAGCACCGTCTAGCCGTCGCCATCCGTTCAACTTCACCTGAAGGCAAGCAGAGAAATCTCTCTCGCTTGCAAACGTGAAATTTAATTATTATTACTCTTATATTATGAAATGTATATCCTTATAAATCGGGGTCGTGTGTTTTATGACCTGTTTAGCTGTGTTAGGAATCTCCAATACATGAATCCCCAATTCATTATTCGTCATAGGCAAACATTGAAAGAAAGTGTCGATTTGATGTGACGCTTTGAATCGAGCTCCCTCCAAACTGGTAACGGAAACCAGTAAATGGTCATTGCAAGCAGCGCGTTGATAAGCCTTGCAATTAAACTTATATTAGAATCATGTACATCAAATTGAGACACGTACCCTTTTCATTGTATCGCTTATGTCATTGCGTAAATGAAATTTAGGCTAACTCCGGAGTAGACTAGAGTACAGTTAAGCATCAGTTAGTTGTTTTTTTCTCTTGTTTCCTGTACTTAAACATCAGAATATTATATGCTTACTTTTAGTTTTCATGTTCTGAGTCATTTTTCTTCTGTTTGGATTTTGCCTTAGGGTGCGTGACAGCGCCGCCTGCTTCCTGAGCTGCTCTTCGTTCAGCTACCGCTTGCTCGGAGGTTTTCTCTTTTGGAGTTGTTACATCAAGTTCTATGTATTTTTTTCTTTTATCGTCAGATCTGTTATCATGTACAAGTTATTGTTAGCCATTTCTCTTGTAACGGACAACTACTAGGATTTTCATTGATGTACTATATCATTTTATTTGGGACATGTTTACTACTGCTGTCTATTACATTTACATTTTTTCTCAGCATAAAATGCATGCACATCAACTCTTCATTGACATGTTTAAAATGCTTCCGCGCATATATATATAAACAATTAAACTTTTTTTTTCCAAAATATCCATTTTAAAACTAATATCATATTTTCAGCTCCTGCCTAGCAGACATGGAAGTTACTTTTGTCCATATCTGCGGCATCACGATCCGTCTGTAGCGCACTCTGATAAATGTTATCCGACGGGTCGTGACAGTTGGTATCAGAGTCAGGTTAGCTCCTAAAGATGAAGTATTTTGACATTTTCAAATATTTTGACATTATTATACAAGTATATGTACATGCATCATTACTTCACACATTTATCATTATCTGTTGTTCGTGGATGAAGCATGCACATACACACTCATAAGCATGAGTAGTATGCACACGAATGTTAAGGGGTTATGGGCAAACTTAACATTTCTGTGCATATGAATTTCCACTAGTATTTACACCGCTTGAAAATATTAAATTGTATGGGCGGTTTAATATTTTCAAGTGCGTTGACATTAGATTCATAATATACATGACATGTTAAGTGATATGGACGCTTAACATGATATGTGTATCCATTCATGAGCATTGTTAGGAAGGCATTCTAGACATAATTGTATTGCATGCATAACATAACTCATTGCACAAGTGTTAAGTCAAGAACAACAAATGATGATTGTGCACACATGAAATTACAAATTGTTTTGGCATTGCATGCAATTCATTGTTGCATTAACATGAGCATTACCTAGAGTTGTCCAATGAAAATGTTGTAACTCTTACATGATTTATGTATTTGACGGTACTAACATACTAGAACTTTTTGTTTCTCGAATTTCTATGATTAGCTTAGTTATTTCCTTACTTTGTTCTCTTATGTCTCCATCCAGATGGCTGCTAAGCGATCGCAGCGCAAAAAGGCTACCCCTTCTGCCGGGGAAGCTTCGGGAGACGCCACTGCCCAGTTGCTGAGGCAGATTCTCGAACGTCTCACTCTTCTGGAAGAGGGCCGCCAAACTCCTGATCCAACCCTTGGTTCCGGCAGCGCGGAGACCGCTGGAGCTGCTATCGCCACCGCTCTTGCACCCGGTTCTGGGACCGGCTCGCCTGTTGGTACCCTAGTGCCACAACTTGTGGAAAATTCAACTCCCCCTCATGTGGCGATGGCAGACACTTTGACATTTAAAAGGCTGAAGCCGCCATCCTACAGCGGCGACCGTGACTATTTTGTCATCTATGAATGGCTCTCTCAGATGGAAAAGCATTTCGAGTATGCTGGGGTTCCTGAAGCTCAGAAGGTTCCCCTTGCGTCCTATCAGCTGACCGAGGACGCGTACACTTGGTGGCTTCAGCGCCGCTGTCTTCCCAACTCTGCCACCTTGAACTGGGGGCAATTCAAGGATGCCCTTATGCAGAAGTTCCTCTCTTCGGTAGAGGGGGACAAGCTAGCTGAGAGGTTCTTGTCCCTTCAACAACCCGACAGGACAGTGACAGAGTACGAGAAGGAGTTCTCTCGCCTATCCCTCCTGGTCGCAGAGTTCGTGCCAGATGAGTCCAAGAAAATCAGTCGTTTCGTGAAGGGGCTTCGGCACGACTTTCGCCAGTGGTGGTGGCTCATGGTGCGACCACCTATGCTGAGACTGTGGGTGTTGCTTTGCAAGTGGAAGTTATTGAGCTTGATCGTTCTGCCAAGAAGGTTTAGCATGGGTCTAGCAATGCATCAACCTCTGACCGCAAGCGCAAGGGTGCACCTCAGGAGCAAGGCCTCAGGTCCAGGGAGGAGGGTACTTTCTGCCACAGGGTGGGCCATGTCGCTCAGGTCTGTCGTTCACTCCTGAAGAAGCAGAAGATGAACGTCCCTGCTCAACATCCCCAGATTACGCTCGCCTCTGCCTCCACTATCTGTGCGTACTGCAAAAAGTCGGGTCACATGCTGAACGACTGTCGCCGCAAGCAGAAAGCCTGTTATAGATGTGGACAAGTTGGACACCTCATACTAGACTGCCCCATGAAGGAAAGCCCGATTTCAGCTCAGCCTCTGCAAGTTGTCCCTGGAGCTCAAGATAAGGGTAAAGCGGTGTTGAACGTCATCTCTCAGGGCGAGGCGCTCGCGTCTACTGACGTTATCTCTGGTATGTATGCGTTGCTCTTAATTTTTTGTGTTTGTCTATCTGTCTTAGTAACGAGTAATCTTGGTATGCGTCTATGATTTCCTTTTTAGGGAGATTTATGGTCAAGAATAAGTGGATGCAGATTTTATTTGATTCTGGCGTATCTCACTCCTTCATCGTTCGTCATATTGTGGATCATCATTGCTGGCCTACTTCGCTACTTGAGGTCCTGTATAAGATCTCTGTGTTCGGTCCTGTGCACCTTTCTAACAGGGGTATTCGCAAATGTATGATCCTTCTTGGCGAATTGCAAGTCTTCGCCGGCCTCATAGTTCTGGAAATGTCAGAGTTTTATGTAATTTTGGGCATGAATTGATTGGTCGCATACAGAGCAAAGCTGGATTGTGTTGCAAAGCGGGTCAAACTCAGCATCGATGAAAAGGACTGCAGCGTTCATGTTCAGACCCGCAGCCACCTGAAGGTAATTTCTGCTGCGCGTGCCACCCAGCTTCTAGGTCAGAGTTGTTCTGCTTGATTTGTTTATGCGTCACTCTCGGATGTTGCCTCCCCTCAACTCGAGTCCATCCCAGTCGCTGCCGAGTTTCCTGACGTGTTCCCCGCTGAATTGGCTGAGATGTCTCCTGATCGAAATGTAGAGTTCTCTATTGACGTAGAGCCCGGAACGCGCCTCATATCTAAAGCTTCATACCGCATGGCACCGCGAGAACTGGAGGAGCTTAGATCGCAATTGGATGAATTGCTTGAGCGCGGTTACATTCGTCCCAGCTCTTCTCCTTGTGGAGCCCTCGTTCTCTTCGTTAAAAATAAGGATGAATCCATGAGGCTGTGCATAGACTATCGGGATCTGAATAAGGTAACTGTTAAGAATAATTATCCCCTCCCGCGCGTGGATGACCTATTTGATCAGCTTAAGGGCAGCACCGTGTTTTCCAAGATAGATCTCAGATCAGGTTACCATCAGTTGAAGATCAAGGAGTCCGACATTCCCAGAACAGCCTTTCGGACTCGGTATGGACATTTTGAATTTTTTGTGATGTCCTTTTGTTTGACTAACGCCCCTTCTGCTTTCATGGACATGATGAACTGTGTCTTCCGTGAGTATCTGGATAAGTTCATCATCGAGTTCATTGATGATATTTTGGTCTTTTTCAAGACTCGTGAGCAGCATGTTGCCCATCTTATACTCACTCTCTCCACCCATCGTCGGCATCAAATTTATGCCAAGCTGGCGAAATGTGAGTTTTGGTTTGGATCATATTGCTTTTTTCGGACATGTTATTTCAGGTGATGGACTTTCCGTTGATCCTGCCAAGATTTCCGCAGTTATGGACTGCGAGCGACCTTCTACCCCTACTGAGATCCGCAGTTTCCTTGGTTTGGCTGGCTATTAGCGGCGTTTTGTCAAGAATTTTTCCTCTATTGCTGCTCCTCTGACAAAACTAACTCAAAAGCATGCCAGTTTTGAGTGGTCAGATCGGTGTGAGCAGGTGTTTTCTGAATTGAAACAACGTTTGTGTTCAACGCCAGTTTTAGCTCTTTCGCGAGAGGGTTAGATTTTTCATTTTACACTAATGCTTCTGGAGTTAGCTTGGGTTGTGTCCTGATGCAAGAGGATCGTGTTATTGTTTATGGGTCGAGGCAGTTAAAGATTCACGAACGCAACTGCCCCACTCATGATCTGGAATTCGTTGTGGCGGTGTTTGCCTTGAAGATTTGGCGTCATTATATCTATGACGTGAAATGTCACTTCTTCACCGACCATCAAAGTTTGAAATACATTTTCGTTCAGAAGGATCTCAATCTTTGTCAGAGGCGTTGGCTAGAATTCATAGTTGATTATGATTTGCAGCTCACGTATGTTCCTGGTAAAGCCAACTCAGTGGCAGATGCGTTGAGCCGACATGCTTCTGTTGTCTCTTGTGCGCCCGTGTCAGGTAGTCTTGGAGCCTTGATTGATGACCTCGATCGAATGGGCATATCCATCGCACCCGAGGGTCACGAAGGGGTTTCGAGTCTGTTATGGGTAGAGCAGGTGAAAGATTTGCAGCCATCTGATCCCGCACTCCAGCGCATCCGAAAAAGGGCTGAACTTAGAACTCTCTCAGATTTCTCCATCTCTGATGATGTTTTGCGTTTTCGAGGCCGCCTCTTCATTCCCTATGTTCCTAAATTGCTAGATAGCATTTGCCGAGAAGCTCATGAATCCCACACATCCGGCCATCCATGAAATAATAAGATGTATTCATGACTTGAAGCAGATCGTGTGGTGGCTGGGTACGAATAATTACATTGCTCGTTTTGTCTCTTGTTGTCTGACGTGTCAGAAGGTGAAGGCTCAGCGTCAACGCCCTAGTGGCATTTTGCAGCCTCTGTCTATCCCTGAATGGAAGTGGGAAGATATCTCTATGGACTTCATCATAGGTTTGCCCCGCACTCCGATGGGGCATGACGCGATTTGGGTCATAGTGGATCGCATGACTAAAGTGGCTCACTTCATCGCGTATAAGGAAGGTCATTCTACCGAGAAGATGACTCGGATTTATGTTTCAGAGATTGTAAGAATCCATGGAATTCCTCTGCGGATTGAATCTGATCCCCGATGGCGTGGGAGGAGCGGACGGGGGGGAGGTCGGACTATTGTTATGATTAGCAAAGAAGAACAAGACAAGGTTGCATTAATCAAGAACACGGATACAATCCAGAGCGGACTCCGGCCAAGATCAAGAAGGTTGGGACCTCCAATGATCCCTCTCTTAAATGAGAGCCCAAAACCCTAATGAGACCAAAAGATCCCTAAGCACATAGATCCCTCCCCCTTATATAGATGAGGGAGGGAAAACATTAAAGGAAATACAATAATAATAAAAGAGTTAATTAATCTAATTAATATTAATCAATTAATTAATACCATTTAATTACAAGCATTAATCACAACGGCTTCCATATGTGTGCTGCGGTGGTCCCGGCGTGGGGTGGTTCCTCCGGTAAACGTGTGGGGGTCAAGGCTCTTTAGGAAGTGTGCAGCACAATTGGACATGAATGGGAAAATCACCCAAATAAATGCTTAAGATATTGACACTTTAAGTCAGTATTCGAATGTGTCCAATATCTCTGAGGATGTAGCTCACTAGGTATGATAGAAGAAACCACATCGCATGTTAGATGGGTAATAGGATTGGTTCCCAGAAATCAGAAGTGTACTCCAAAGTGCGAAAGATGGGCCCAACATGCACAATACCAGACTCCAAATCCTCGAGGATGAGTAGGCTCTTAGGTATAACTAGACGAAATTTCGAAGAGTAGGATCTATTTTAATGTCGATATCAGGAACATTGGTGATGATCACACTCACATTCCTTAGTTTGGACTATTGGATCATAGGTAGACTCATTCTCACTACCCAAATGAGGATTCTTTGCAACGCATTGGGTTGTGGAAGGACTCATACTGGGAGGTGTGAATTCACTCGACTAACTCTAGCAGATCTCAAGGATTGTTCACAGTGAAGGGATAGTTGAAATGTCGCTCCTTACCACTAACTCGTCAAAATAATCTATACATGGATTCATGTTGGAGGGTAAATACTTGCTTGAGGAGAGTATAACGTCGACAAATAACAGTGACACAACCTCCGCTTCATCTCCACCCAACTAGTGATGGAGAGAAGACAATCTCGCGCAAAGGTCCTTTCAATGCTATCATAGTATTTTCTTGCCTAACTTAGCAACCTAAGCTTCACAAATAGGACGTGACGCTCACCGAATAACTCAAAGTGATATAGATAATATGACATGTTCACGAGCCAATAGCTAAAGGTCACAGGACTCGACAAACCATCAAACGACAGGGGAACTCTACAAAACCTATACTCGAGACTCTCCTCAAAACGATGATCACGATAGTAGCTCCTACCATAATCGAGTTGTATCAAAGGGTCAACACGATCATTATCAGCGATGGATCGGGAACGAGGATAATCATCATAATAGTATAAAAATTTCTCTGAAGGAACTCTATAGGTTGGTTCCTCAAATAGAGGAGAAGAGTATATGTCGACTCAAGTCCAGCATATCCTAAATTAAGATCGAACCTGGGGCTCTGATACCAAATGATGCGGGACAAATGAAGCAAATGTTTGTCGACTCTATGAATGCTTAAATAAATTAGACATGAATCTGACAAGTATCTTGTAATAATTGAAATTAGGCAAAATACCTAAATCGATCCCTAAGGTTTGAGGGATATTTGAAATAGGTCTCTAGAGTTTCAAAAGATTGAAATAGGTCCCTCAACTTTCTAATTTTAATCAAATCAGTCCCTAATAACTTTTCTGTCCATTTTAATTAACGGGATTCCTTCTCCGACCTTTCTTCGCCGCCATTCGCTATTTCGCAGTCGCCCTCTACTTTGTAGACCTAGGGAGATGCTGAGTTGGAATAAACTGAGTCTTGACACCTACATAAAGAAGATGAAGAACAAAGAAACAGAGCTTTGCAGACACTACACCCTTCAGAAACAGATGAAATCATGATAAGGATCAAAAAAGTAAAAAAATGCACCGGCAAAGTCATCCAGGAGAAGAAATGGATCAAAATTTCTCATCTCTGACCTGAGAATCCAGAAAGGAGAAGAATCTATTAGCCAAATATTTAGAAACTATACATTTCGATGCTCTGGGGAACGGTGGTGTTGTGGCCTTTTGTCATCTGCTTCGCCATGGATATGGAGTAGGGGCAGCAGGTGGCTTTGAAGCTCCATTGGGCAGGAAAGAAGGTAAATATGACAGAGGTCTACGAAGTAGCGAACGACGGCGAAGAAGCGAAGGGTGACAAAAAAAGGTAGAGAAGGAATCCCGTTAATTAAATAGACGGAAAAGTTATTTGGGACTGATTTGTTTAAAGTTAGAAAGTTGAGGGACATATTTCAACCATTTGAAACTTTAGGGACCTATTTAAAATATCCCTCAAACCTCAGTGACTGAATTAGGTATTTTGCCTTGAAATTATAAAGAATATGACACAACAGCCACAATCAAGTAGTAAATATAGTATGTATGATGAGGACGGATAATATATTACACATGCAAAAGTGCTAGAAAATAAATATTTGAATGAACAAAATCTGACAAGTCATGGGATAATATTGGCACAAGGACTATGAACTAACATTTTCAAAATAGTGAATTCATGAAGGATTTAACACAAAGAATTAGCTGTCAAACAATAAACTCGCAATAATGACGGGATTGAACTTTGAAGGTTCAATGGAGATCTGATGAGACGTTGGTGGCTGGAGAGGCAACAGAAGACTGAATCTGCACTGTATTAGGGGAATCAGAGGATTGGACAGGGTTGTTGGACAGTTGGGTTGATGTTTTTTGTGTGCGGAATGGAGTCGGCGGGGCTGGGGAGGCAGGTGGACGTGTTCGCTAGTGGTTGTGTGGGTGGTTTAGGGGGTTGATGGGCTGAATTGCAGTAATTGGAAATTAAGGGTGCAGAATGGATGTTCCAGGGGACGGAATGGTTCCTGGACAGCCTCTGGATGGAAAACAGGGGAAGGGGAGGCGTTTGGCTGCCTTCTGGGAGGGATTTGGCAGGCTGGAAGCGAGTCCAGGGGTAGTATAGGGGAATGGTGGGGCTGGGAAGTAGAAAAGAGGGCGGGAATTGTTCTCAGATTTTAATGTTGGGCTGGGACAGTTAATTGGAGTAATCAGTTGTTTGGAGTAATCAGTTGTTTGGAGAATTCCTGGAAGTGGGATTAGCAGTGGAAATAAGTGTGAAGGGGGTTTCGTTACGTGGTCAGGAAGGTGGGAAAAGTGAGTGGGAATGGTGGAATTAAGGGGGTAGTGGGTGCTGAGGGGATGGAAGTGATTTTAGGAGTTGAGGGGATGGAAGTGATTTTAGGAGTTTAAGGCTAGATTTTAGGAGGTGGTTATGAGTGGGAAGGTGGGGTAGTTGGGAGGTGGTTTGGGAGTTATGGAGTAATGGGGTGAGGAGAGGTGGTCGGCCAAGAGTGGCCGGTGGTGATTGCCGGAGGTGGTGATATTGGCTGGAACTGGTGGTGGCGATCTCTGGAAAACTGAAACCGAGGGGAATGGGAGTTCTGGAGGGGTAGTCGGCCAAAGATGTCTGGTGGTGGTCACGGGTGGCGGTGGTGGTGGCCCGAGGTAGTGGTGGTGGTGGTCGCTGGAAACTTAAACGGAAAGGAGCGGGATTGTGGATATCCGACAAGGTATGGAAGGGGAGAAGAGGTGGCCAGCTAGATGAAGAGGAGTGTCGGGGTTGTGGAAGGCCGGCTAAACTATGGAAAGGGAAAAAAGGTGGACAGCTAGATGGAGAGAGGAGGGGTAACTTTCAAGCTTCACACTTGGGTTCCGGCTTCGGTGTCAGGTAATAAAAAAATTACTTTCAATGTCTTCTATATGAGCCTTTTATACCTATTTATAGACTAAAATGTCCACTGGGGCGGTCATGATTCTCTAAACATGACATCTCTCAAACACATTAAAATTAAAAACAGAAAAATACAAAAAATAACTAAAAAACATAGATCATTGATCCGCGCAAAATGGATGGCTCCGGTCGTCGTTTAGGCATGTGTGTCGTGATCCCCATTACATTGTGTTGTCTTTTAATAATTGTTATTTTTTATTATCCTTTACTGAACCTTTATTAAATACTGTTGGCGATTTTGAGTTAGTCATTAAGAGACTTGTCTTGTAAAGCCTATTTAAGGGCATATGATGTCATAATGAAATATGCATGAATTAGAGTCCCTCTTCTTACCCCTTTGTAAAGATATTGTAGTAGGCAGTAGCTCTCTCCAAGCACACCCCGCTTACGTGGTCGCAGTTCCAGCTTCATATTATCCTCCTCCATCATCCCCGCCTTCGGTCGCTCCTTCAATGACTCTCCGACATTCTATGTGTTAGTCCATAATAAAGCCATACTCCTACCTCATTCTCTAACAATCATCCTTACGAAACTTTGTGAAGAGACATATCAGCATGAGTAAGATTCATTTTCAATGAATTATACTAAACAATTACAATGCACCTTACTAAAAAAGCATAAACAAAATTAAGGGTTAAAAGACATTTAATCGCAAACAAAGAATGTAGGGGATCTTGAAAATAGCCAAGCAACGGAGAGAACAACAAAAATTAAGAAAATATTGACTACAATAAAAGTCAAAAGATGTCATATGCAGGTATATGACCATCCAACTATCAAGACAATATAAATGTATAGTACCGACATACCATCATACAGAGTATCTGGGACGCGACAAACACATTCTTTAATGTCAGCAGCTATTTCCCTCTGTCATTAAAAAGATTATCAAACAAAAGAAACATTAAAAAATTGGAACACGGGATGGAAAATTTGGAATATGGGATCAAAATTTCGGAGATGACCTGAAAGTACATCTTATAACTTTGTGTGGTATTTGGGAAATCAAAATCTTGTACCTAAAGACATCAAAAAGTACTAAGATTTTAGACTGTTAACAAAAGGAGCCTAATGCTAAATTACAGATAATTTACAAGAAGAGACTGTAAAGCATGGGGAAATAATGATTGGTGACTATACCCACTTGTGTTATTTTGAAAACCAATTTGTATATATTATATAAAGAATAAGCAACAAATGATGGATATAACATCTAGAAGTAATATATCTACTTTTTGATCTTCTAACACAACCACATTCCCATTAAAAAAACATCCTAAATTAATGTTGATAAAGGGGGACAAATTCTTCTGCATAGTTCACCGATATTATTCCCGAATAATGGATCAATGCACTTATTAGTTATTACCCAGTCGAAGTAGATCAATGCACGTGAACTAGAGAAACTAAACAAATTAAAGTGCAAAATCAAATTTAAGAGACAATCACTAATGTGCTTAATAGGTTATTCATAATCATGAGATAAACAGTTTAAAGAATAAATTTAAATAGACATTTTACGAAGAAAATAACGATAATAAAGGATAAACTTAGATATCAATGCAATCTTGGTCTCAATAAATCCTCAGTCATCAGATAAGAATAATTAAACAAATTTGTGCAAAAATGAAATGGGTAAAGATAGATATTACCTCATGTTCCCTGAGGTTACAGAAATCATCTCTGTACAGATATGCAATCGGCAGTTAGGAACTAGGTTGATATTGGCTCAGGGTTTGCAGTGGAGTTTGCAGCTGGAAGAAATATATAAGCTTGTGGTTGGCAAGGGGAGTGGATTTTGGAACTGAGAAATGGGAGAGGAACGGCTAAAGGAAGACAACAGAAGGCGAGAAAGCCAGTTGAGTAAAAGAAGTGTAAAGGTAACATATGAATTCACGAATGGGTGACTGGAGCAAATTGAGCTAGCGTGGAGGTGTCGACAGAAGACCCCACGAATATGACTGAACGCCAGGATGGAACTGATGGTTGATGGCTATCGAACTAGAAAGGAAGGTGCGGTGAGAGAGAGATCGTCGACCATCAGGCAGCAATCTCAATAGGCTGAGCTTTCACTGCGCATTTAGGTCAATTTTCAGCAGAGCTTTGACTGGACGATCGAATGGGAGAAGGCTCCATTCAATTTTTCAACAAGTTACCTTTCTCCAGAACTTAATCAAGAATTATGTATTCCCCTCATTTTTCCTAATTACCTACATATCAACGATATTGTTGGAATATTTTTGGTTTTACCTTTTATGGTTTTTACGTTTTATGTTGTTTGTACTAGGGCGTGTGTTGTAATCCCGTGTATATATACATACGGAAGTCTCCTTTTGTTTAATTCCGGTTTTACTTTTCTCCTCAACAAGGTATCAGAGGCGCATCCCTAGGGTTCGGAAAAGTTGCGCACATCCGCCCCCGCCGTTCCGCGCTCGATCCGGTCCGCTTCGCCCCACCGCTCGCCAGCGCCGGCCACAACCTCCAAGCCACGTCTCCCACGACTCCACCTCCGCTCTTCCTCCTCTTCAGAAGCCGCCGACTCCACCTCCAAGCCGCGACTCCACCTCTGCAATCGTCCACTCCAACCCCACCTCCCCCAGTGCTTTAGGGGCGCCGGTCACATGCTTTTCTGATCTCCTTGTTTTCGGCGGTCCCTTTCTGATCTCCTTGCCCCTCTTTGGTCATGTGTGTTCTTCCCCTCTTTCTATGAGGGCAGCCCTCCTTCGTTCTCTATTGTGTTTTTTAAGGTATCCACGATTTTATTCGGGTTTTCCTTATGGCGGGAAGTGATTCCTCTACCACCATGTCTTCCGGTGGAGCGGCTTCTCCTACTCCGGCTTTCGTTGGATCTTGTCGTGTTCCCTTCGACCATGACACTCCTAAGATCAAAACTATGAAATTGGATGGTTCCAATTACCACCCGAGGGCTCGCTCTATCATTCTTGCCCTAAAAGCCCTCGGTTGTTTGGTTATGTCAGTGGCACGATAAAGGCTCTTCCGTCTGACTCTCCTGAGTGGCTTCAGTGAAAGTCTGAGAACTTCATGGTGATGTCGTGGCTGCTTAATTCTATGACAGAGCCCATCGCTCGGAATTATCTATTCTTGGATACTGTAGTGGATATTTGGAAGCGCGCAGAGACTACCTACTCGTGTCGAGGCAATGCAGCTCAGATCTACCAACTATGTCGTCGGTTGTTCCTCCTGCGATAGGGTGATTGTCCTCCCTCAGCTTACTACTCGGAGTTCACTCAACTCTATCACGAGTACGATCATTTAGATTCTCTGACCCTTGTGTCTCCTGAAAATGAGGTGCTGGTCCGAGCAAAAGAAGAACACAATCACATCTTCGAGTTCTTTCACAGCTTACATCGGGATTTCGATTCGATCAGTATTCAGATCCTTGGACGCCCCCCTCTTCCATCTTTGCCCGAGGTGTACATCAAGAATTCGACCGCCGCCAAACTCTTCTTCAAGACTCATCTACTGAGGGATCTACTCTTGTTACTCTTTCTCAGGGTTCATTTGGTTCCGCTTTTCCTCCCGTTGTTTGGAGCAAACGCCGTCGGACGACGGGTAACCAAACGGCCTCTGGTGGCGTTTGCTCTGTATGCCCCCGTCGTGCCCTGAAAACGGATCAAAAAGCTCCATCTGGAGCGGCCCCTCCTCCCCTCCGGTTCGAAAGCCGAGTTTGCTCCCGCTGGTTCTGCCCGCCACCGCCTAATCAAAGTAGGCCTCAGTCTGGTGCTTGTCCTACTACTAGAGACACCTGCTTCAAGCTCCATGATTTTCCTCCTTGAGACGGCCCTGCACCTCGTGGTGGCCGCGGAGGTGGTCGCTCCCAGCACCAGCCCCCTCTGACCAAATCAGCTCACTTGTCAGACGGTGTGGAGGAAACCTCGGTTCATCATTCTCTGGATTCCAATGCGGGACTCCCCGCACTTTTAGCTGAAGAAATTCTGGATTTCTGCCGGATGATGCTCGGAACTCTTGCTGAGAAGTGCAGTTCTGCCTTCTCTTCATATGCTCATCAGGGTCCGACAGGTGCTCACTCTGCCTCATCCCACCTATCCCCTCAGTGAATCATTGATTCTGGGGCTACAGATCACATGTCAGGATCTGCCACAGGTTTTGTGTCCCACACCCCTCTGTCTGGCAGGAACAAAGTGAGCATTGCTGATGGATTGTTATCTCCCATTGCTGGGAAAAGATACATTCCATGCTCCACCCTTACTCTCTCTTATGTTCTTCATGTTCCTGCTTTCACTCGCAATCTTTTGTCTATTAGTCACCTGACTAACTATATGAATTGCTCTGTGACGTTCTTTCCTACCTATTGTGTTTTTCAGGACCTGAATA
This sequence comes from Platanthera guangdongensis, assembly GCA_039583875.1. Taxonomy (NCBI): domain Eukaryota; kingdom Viridiplantae; phylum Streptophyta; class Magnoliopsida; order Asparagales; family Orchidaceae; genus Platanthera; species Platanthera guangdongensis. The sequence continues at coordinate 15,065,864 of CM077162.1, forward strand.
CGGTGATGGTGATTGGCTCTGGTAGACTGTGCAACGGGCAATATGTGTTCGACCCCTCTGCCTCCACTTCATCCAACATCACTCGGCCTCCCAAAGCTCTTCTTGCTGCTCGTCCCTCTGAGTTGGATTTCTGGCATTGTCGGCTAGGATATCCCCCTTGTCACCTATTTTTTGTTGTTTACTACTATATTTTCTACTTTGTCTAATGTTTTTATTGTGATGTGTGTGAACTGGCTAAACACCATCGTAGTACCCTTCCTCTTATGTCTCCTCATAACTCGGTTCTGTTTGTTGTCATTCATACTGATGTTTGGGGCCCTAGCCCTACTGCTTCTACTTTTGGTTCTTTGTGGTTTGTTTTATTTATTGATTGTTACTCTTGTTGTATTTTGGTTTACTTAATGAAACATAAAATTGAGGTGTTATCTATTTTTCAACGCTTTCATAAGATGGTTCGCTACTCAATATGGTGTTGTCTTTAAAATATTGCGTAGTGACAATGATCGTGAGTACATTGATGCCCTCCTTGAGAACTATCTGAGTGACCTGGGTATCATTCATCAAATCTCTTGTGTTTACACTCCTACTCAGAATGGAGTGGTTGAGCGCAAAAATCGGCACCTCCTTAAGGAGGCCAGATGTCTCTTTCGGATGCATCTCCCGAAGTATTACTGGGGTGATGTTGTTCTCACCGCCGCCTAACTTATCAATCGTCTTCCTACGCGGATTCTTGGGTTGCATACCTCTCTTATCACTCTAGGGGTCCGTCTCATTTCTCTCTCTACTCGTGTCTTTGTATGTGTATGTTTTGTCCACACACATCCTAAGATCAAACTTGATCTACGCGCCCTGAAGTGTGTGTTTATTGGTTACTCCCCTACTCAGAAAGGCTACAAGTGCTTCCATCATGCTACCAAGCAGATATTCGTTACTGTGGATGTCACCTTCTGAGAGTCAGAAGCCTATTATGGGACCACTCTTCAGGAGGAGAGTATTGATACAGAAGTGAGTTCCCCTCCTCCTGCTCCTCTGCTTATTCTTCCTCCATCTATGTTGTCTCCTCCGTGCACTACTCCATCTATGGTGCCACCTCCCATCCGTACTCCTCTGGTGCCCCCACTTACTTCTGAGAACCTGGTGATTCCTCCTCTACTGGAGGTCTACACACGTCGCAGGAGGGACACGAACACTCAAGTTCTTGCTATTCAACCTGTGTTATCACCTGATCCATCGTCATGTACTAACAGAAGTAGTTCTGCTTCTACCCATTATCTCATTTCTCACTTTGTGACTTATGACTCCTTGTCTCTTATATCGAGCATTTGTCAACTCATTGGCCTCCATTTCTATTCCACAATCTTGGCAGGAAGCGCTTGAGCATAATGAGTGGAAGGCAACCATGTTGGAGTAAATGGGAGCCTTTGACAAGAATCATACTTGGGAGCTTTTTTCATCTTCCTAAGGGAAAGACGGTTGTGGAATGCAAGTGGATTTTCTCTGTGAAGCAAAACTCTCAAGGCCTTGTGGAATGATACAAAGCCAGATTGGTGGTTATCGACTATCAGAAGATATTTGCGCCAGTTGAGAAAATGAACTTCATCAGGATCTTGCTATCATGTGTTCTGTGTAAAGGATGGAGTCTCCTTCAGTTAAATGTGAAGAACACATTCATCCACGGTGTTCATGAGGAGGAAGTCTATATGTCTCTGCCTCCTGGTGTTATTCAAGAAAGGTAGGCAGGGAAAGTTTGCAGGTTGAAGAAAGCTTTGCATGGCCTGAAGCAATCTCCATATGCATGGTTCAGGAGATTTCACTGGGCTATGATTTCTTTCAGATATAAACAGAGCAATGTTGATCACACCTTATTTGTGAAACACGGGGAGGGTAAAGTTGTTGCTCTTATTGTTTATGTGGATGATATAGTAATAATCGACAATGATACAGAAAAGGTTGAACTTCAAAAGTTTAGATTAGCTAAGGAATTTGAAGTGAAACACCTTGATCCCCTCAATTATTTTCTTGGCATTGAGGTAGCCAGATCCAAACATGGGATCTTTATAACTCAAAGGAAGTATGTTCTCGACTTGCATGAGACAACTGGAATGCTTTGGTGCAGGCCGGCAAATACACCAATTGAGGTCAATCACAAACTTGGAAGGAATTGAGGATATGATGTTGATGACATACCAGGATTCCAACGACTGGTGGGAAAGCTTGCTTATCTCTCTCACACTCGTCTGAATATATCTTATGTTGTGGGGGTCCTTAGTCAGTACATTCACTCACCTAGATCTCATAATTTGGATGTTGCGTACAGTGCCCTGAGGTATCTCAAGTCTTCTCCTGGCAAGGGAATTCTGTTCTCACCCAATGAGGCATTGACCGTACAGGTCTATACTGATGCGGACTGGGCAGGTTCAGTTGATGATCGGAGGTCAACATCAGGGTACTGCTCTCTTGTTGGGGAAGATTTGACGAGCTGGAGGAGCAAGAAACATGTTGTGGCCAAATCCAGCATGGAGACAGAGTTCTGTGTCATGGCACAGGGGATATGAGAAAGGTTGTGCATTCAGTCGGTCATGAAGGACCTTGGCGTGAAGTGTGATGGTCCAATCAGAATTTATTGTGATAATAAACTGCTATCAACATCGCCCATAATCCGGTCCAACACGATTGGACCAAACACGTGGAGATCGACAAACACTTCATCAAGGAAAACATAGTTAGGGGGATTGTGAGTACCCCGTTTGTTCCATCAAACCAACAACTTGTAGATGTGCTTAACAAATGGATGAGTCAGAACTCGTTTGACAGAATATTGGGCAAGTTAGGCATGACAGACATTACAAGCCCAACTTGAGGGGGAATGTTGGAATATTTTTGGTTTTACCTTTTATGTTTTTTATGTTTTATGTTGTCTGATACTAGGGCGTGTGCTGTAATCCAATGTATATATACATACGAGAGTCTCCTTTTGTTTAATTCTGGTTTTACTTTTCTCCTCAACAGATATAAATTAATGGGCTTATTACTTTTCTTTCTTTATCCTCATTTAATTTGAGATCTATGAGCATGCCTTAATATCTTACCTAAAATTACTAAATTTGATTATTTAAGACCTTATTGTGGTCGGTCAAGTCAACAAATCATAATTCAATGCATTCATAGCACGACGACACTAAATAGGAATAAAATAACAAATGTGTGCACAAATAAAATGTGCAAACTTAGTGAAATAAAATATTATGAACACAAAAATAAAAAATGCACTAATTATTTATTTATCCTAATGTGACATAGGTTACATCTATTTCATGGAACATCCTAGCCATATACAAAAGATGGAAGAAATGGGAGGTCAAGTAACTGGAAGCATGATAGCCCTATACAATTTCAAAGATAGATTTGTAAATGGATCTGTTTTTAGAACCATTGTATGTGAATTCAACCTATGGAATTACAAAATTTCATTGTTTTGGATGTTCCCTTGCTAAAGTCAAGTTGGTTTCATGTTTACCCCAAAGGGTCTTCTAAAAATATCCCATGAAATGTGTGTCACTTTAAGAAGTGAAGGTCATGGGGATACCGTGCAATCCCATGATTTCCCTAAAATTAATTGGTAATGTGAGTGGCATCTGAAGTCTTCCTACATGGAATAAAATATGCCATCTTTGGAAAACTATCACAACAAAAATCATAAGTTTCGTGCGAGGTAGACCTGAGAAAAAATTCATAGATATTTCTCCCAAGGCTTCTTAAGAGTGGATAGGGGGTGTACAATCCGGTTTCGTGCATGCTCCTTAAATAAGTTACATGTGGTGCATAGGTGCACTAAATTAATAACATAACGCTTCACCATGGATCAATAACTTGTGAGATCTGTTAGAAAAAATAATGTAAAGGCCCATGTTTTTGCACATTTGTGTATTTCCTTCCTATTTGTTTTAGTCTCACATGACGGCGCGCCACGATCCACCAGCATGTACACCCGCAGGAGGCGGTGATCCACTACCCAGACGGGCGATCGGAGTCCATGGCTGCGCCCGGATGCTCGATTCCAGCCACTTTCATGTTTTGTGTTTTTTATTTTGATGTATATTTAGTCCCCGATCGGCCCAAACATTGTGAGTCGTCCGATCGGGGTAGTTTTATATGCGTTATATTAGGAAGGGTTGCCTGCCGGTTCAAATGGATGTAGCGGTTCATACCTAGGGTTTTATAAAACCCGGCGGTTGTAGTTGAGGGGGCATCGTGAGTTTGGGAAGATTTCCAAGCCGACGGTCCTCGACTTGGTGCGACGCCAGACCTTCCTCGTCGGGAATGATTCTCGTGCCTCCACACCACCGGTGCGATGCCGGCAACCCCCTCCCTCGCCTCCCTTCCCCAATCCGGTAAGCCCTCCTCCGTTAGATTCCCCCCTCCCGTCTCCCTCTTTCCTGTACCGGAAACGGAGTCGACTTCCCTCCCCTTTCTTCCCCGCTCCCTGCGCCACCATCCCTAGCCGACAACCTCATCCTTGTCCAAGCCCGCAACCCTAGTCGACTACTTCTTCCTTGTCCAAAACTGCAACCCACGCCGGCAATCCCCACCAGATCCCTCCCTCTCTAAACCAACCTCCTTACTCCCGTGAGCCTCTTCCCCAAGTCGTATACCCCTTAACCCCTCCTATCGTGGAACCACCTCAAATCAGCCCCCTTTCCCTGCTCTCTGCGACCACATTGCCCGGCTACAACCGCCATTAACATCGCCCGCATATGTGAACCGTGGTACAAAGTTATTTCCTTTATTGTTGTTTATTTTGTAACAACTAACCCGATGATGAAAGAACAATTCGGTGCTGACGTGACGTCGCACTTTATTTTAATGTTCGGATTTTCTGTTTGATATTATATGTTTGTGACAGCCGCTTTGTTTTAATATGAGCCTAAGTGAATTTTGGTTGGAATTGGGTGGATGGTGGCTGTGCTAGGGGTGAACCGGTGGGTTGGCTTGGCTGTTTAATTTAAGTGACAAGGCTGGTTCTATTTGGACCGGCTGGACCAGTAGGGTGACCGGTTGCCTGGGTTTAGCGGTGGATACTCCCGTGCTTTATGATCCCGTGCTTCTTCGTTCTTATTCATTTCGACGGAACGAGCTGCCGGGCCGCACCTGCGCCGATTGCCCTAGCCGCCTCAAATCTCCTCTGTTTCGTACGGTTTCTCCTTCGTTGGGACGGTAATCTCTTTCTCTTCAATCCTTTTTCTTCTTGTATGAAGTTTGTGTGCGGTTTGATGATGGAGGAAAACCCTAGGGTTTGGGGTTTTGGATTTGATTCATATGTTTTTCAAATCAGAAGTTTCTTTATTATTTTCCTAACCCTAAACCTTGATTTGAACTAATTTTGGAAGAGTTAGGGTTAGGGTTTGATATTTACCTCCTTGCAAACTTGTTTGTCGGCGATGCTGTTGAGGGCTGTCGGTTGTGCTGTTGGACTGAATTGTGTTAACTGTTCGGCTGTTTAGATGGAATTTACATTTTGCATTGAGCTGCAATTCGCAGCCCTTGGTGTTGCCATCGTGACAACCCTTGAGGCTGTACATTGGGGCATTTTGGATCGACTATCGTGGGTATTTGAAACCTTTTGTTGGCTGATGTTGCACCTCCTTTTTGATCACCCACACTAGTCCTCCCATAAACAACTCTCAGAGGTCGTAGTTGTGACCGTCGTAGGAGTCCGCTCGTAACTGTTAATGGCACAACCCTAAAGTACATGATATTTTGATATTGCAGAGGATGGCGTCCGGCGATAGACGTGACGTGAACCCTGCGAAGGACAAGGGCAAAGGAAAAGTTGGGGTGAGTCTTTATTGCTTTTTCCTCTTTTATGAACTTATTAAGCTAGCTCCTTTTTAGTTGTTTGATATCACTGAATATATGAATCGCCGAAAATGCTAACGTGGCTTAGCGAGCGATAGAATTTTGAGGGGAACCAAATACAGATAAATCTTGTTTTGAAGTAAAGTGAACGAATTGAAATGATTAGAATTGAATGAAAATGGAGAACACGTCGACGTATCGAAATACTAAGGGTCGGCCTAGTAGGGGGGAATGTTTCAGACTCCTACACCTCGTGAGGGGGGTAGAACTCTCGCACCTCGTAGGGGGGTCGAACTCCTACAAATTTTGATATGACTCCGAGGAGGCGTTGAAGCCTGTAGCGCGTAGAAGCGCCCTAAAGTGGATAATGATCGGAAGGGTCGACCAAGAGCAAATTCCAAAGGCTTATCGTCAATCCATGTAAAGTTACGTAGTGGTAGGGATTATCGTCAATCCATGTCAAGTAAAAATCATCCCGACGGTAGGACCGCTAGCTCTCAGACGGACATGACGCCCGCAGAATTCCAAAGGTTTATCCTTGATCGATTTGATCAAATGGGCATCCAGTTCGACAAACTTAGAGGTGATATCGCGAGGGTTAGTACGAGAGTAGACCAGTTAGAGACACTGAGAGATCGAACGAACCCTGTACCTCATGAGGAACCTCTCGAGGACCTTCCAGATGCCACACCCCCTCCCCCGAGACGTGGTAGAGACGGCCCTCATCGAGAGTTTCCGCCGGCACCAAGAGCAAATTATCGCCGTGGTTTCGAGTTTCGACGAGCTTGCCCTTTGGATGTGCCACGTCATCCACCACCTCGTCGAAGGGATAGACACTGATATGACTATGATGATGATGACGAATACGGTGACTTCCGCGAGCCCCGTCGAGGCATGACTCTAGAGGAGGATGACATTACCCGACGGATCCGTATTGATGCTCCTACCTTCGATGGTCACTTGGACCTGAAGGCATTCAGTGATTGGCTCATGGACATAGACCACTACTTTGACTGGTTCGAGATGAACGACGAGAGGCGAGTACGGTTCGCGAAGATGAAACTAATTGGCCAAGTGAAGATTTATTGGTCGAGTCTGGAGAGGTCCTTAGAGCGTGATGGCTATTACCCCATTACCCAATGGGATGAGATGAAGCAACGCCTACAGGATAAGTATCTTCCTGCTTCTTATCGAGATCAGATGTTAGATCAGTTGTACGCGCTACGTCAGGGTACTCTTTCTGTTGTTGATTACATGTCTCGATTTGACGAACTAGTAGTTCGAAGCGACATTATGAAGGATCTCATTGCTACTGCCTCGCGCTTTCATGCGGGTCTTAGATCAAACATCCGAAGGGAACTAATTCCCCATAGGATGGAGTTGGTTGAGCAGGTTTTTCAGCTTGCCCGCGAATACGAGCAATATTTGCGCTCAGCCGGCCCGAGACAGACCACCACTAGACCCGATGCTTCCATATTTAGGAAGTCTGTCCCTGCCACGACTCCTGTCACCCCTCGCCCACCCACAGATGAGACAGGGAAAGCTATTGTTCCAGGAGGCCCCAAGCCTGGGGGCGTCCAATGCTATCGTTGTTCCGGCAGAGGGCATTTCACCGCCCAATGCCCTACCAGGAACTTGTTGATTGAGGATTCTGGCGAGCCCAGCGGCGAGGCTGAGGGCGACGCCACTGAGGAGGTTACGGCTGTTGTTGAGGACGGTTGGGAGAGCGATGCTGAGAGATCGCTAGAGGTAGGAGTCCTTCATCGCATCCTCCACACCCCACGTGCTGAAGAGGATTGGTGACGCACCACTACCTTTTTCACTTACTTCCAGAGCGCAGGAGGACCCTGCAAGCTCGTCATCGATAGTGGAAGCTGCGTAAATATTATTGCTAAGAAAGGATTGGAGAGGATGCAGCTTACTGCTGAGCCCCATCCACATCCATATTGTGTCCTTTGGGTGGACAAGTCCACCATACAAGTTACACAGTGATGTCTGGTGCCGATCCAATTAGCGTCTCCACAGGACCGGGTTTGGTGCGACGTTATCCTTATGGATGTCGCTCACGCTCTTCTGGGGAGACCCTGGCTTTACGATCGTCACGCCACGTGTTATGGTCGTTCCAACACGTGCGTATTTTTTGACAAGGGTCGAAAGATTACTCTCACCCCGACTCAGCCCAGGGAACCTCACAAGGGTAAGGTTGACTCGTCAGTTAGTGCGGGATCGTCGAGACCCCTGCATATCTTGAGAAGGGGTGATTTCTTGAGAGAAAGCCTAGAGACTGGGACCATGTTTATTGTGGCAGCCACGTTGGCGACCGAGACCACTAGCGAGGCTGAGATTACTGACCCGGATGTTCAGCAGTTGATGAATGACTTTGCGGACATTATGCCCGAGGAGCTACATGATGAGCTTCCCCCACTGAGAGACATCCAACATGCGATTGACCTGATCCCAGGGGCATCTTTGCCCATTTTGTCACACTATCGTTTAAACCCAACTGAGCATGCCGAGCTAAAGCGGCAAGTTGATGGACTTTTGCGGAAAGGGTTTATACGAGAGAGTCTCAGCCCGTGCGTCGTGTCAGCCCTTCTGACTCCGAAGGACGGTAGCTAGCGCATGTGCATTGATAGTCGTGCCATAAATAAGATCACGGTGAAGTATCGTTTTCCGATTCCCCGCCTCGATGACCTCCTGGATTCGATGACTTGTGCCCAGATCTTTTCAAAGATCGACCTTCGCAGCGGGTACCACCAGATCAGAGTTAAAGAGGGGGATGAGTGGAAGACGGCCTTCAAGACAAAGGACGGCTTGTACGAGTGGATGATGATGTCGTTCGGCCTATCGAACGCACCCAGCACATTCATGAGGGTGATGACTCTGGTTTTGCGACCCTATATGGGCAAATTCTTGGTTGTATACTTTGATGATATTTTGTTATACAGTCAGAGTCGCACCGAGCATTTACACCACATTCGTCTGGTGTTCGATCTCCTCCGAAAGGAGCATTTATACATCAACTCGAAGAAGTGCTCGTTCGTATCCACGTCCGTTCATTTCTTAGGTTATGTCGTATCAGCATCTGGTATTTCTGTCGACCCTGACAAGGTCAGGGCGATTCGAGAGTGGTCTATCCCCTCAAACATTCATGAGGCTCATAGCTTTCATGGACTTGCCACCTTTTATAGGAGGTTTGTCCGAGCCTTCAGTTCAGTCATGGCCCCCATTACGAGCTGTCTTCGTAAGGGAGAATTTATTTGGACGAACGCTGCCACTCGAGTCTTTGAGGAGATCAAGGAGCGATTGTCTACGGCTCCCATGTTACGCTTACCAGATTTCTCCAAGCCCTTTGTGGTAGCTTGTGATGCGTCAGGAGTTGGTATCGGCGCAGTCCTTAGTCAGGAAGGCCACCCAGTGGCCTACTTTAGCGAGAAGTTGAACGAGGCCCGTCAAAAATATTCTAATTATGACCGGGAGTCTGTCATTGTGCAGACACTGCGATACTGGCGACATTATCTCCTTCACAAGGAGTTCATTCTATACTCAGATCATCAGGCCCTGAGATATCTCGACTCTCAGAAGAAATTAGGTCATCGTCACGCCAAATGGGTGGAGTATATGCAGGAGTTTCACTATGTTCTGAGCACCGAGCAGGTGTTGAGAACAAACCAGCAGACGCCTTGAGTCGCCGAGTTAGCATCCTCCACACCATGCGAACCCGAGTTGTGGGATTCGAACAGTTAGTCTACGCCTATCCTGAGTGCCCAGATTTTGGGGACGTCTACACGGCACTATCGAGGGACCCTCCCGACCTTCGAGAGGGCTACTCGATTTCTGACTGGTATCTATTTATGGTCTCTCGCCTTTGCATTCCACAGTCATCCCTCTGAGATTTCCTTATCTGGGAGTTACACACAGGCGGAGCTGCGGGGCACTTTGGTAGGGATAAGACGATTGTGTTGGTATAGGATCGCTTCTTCTGGCCCGGCTTAAAGAAAGACGTCACCAGGATAGTGAGGCATTGTGGATTTTGCCAGATGGCAAAGGGATCTCGCCAGCCTACAGGACTATACACTCCACTTCCCATCCCTGAGAGGCCCTGGTCTGACGTTAGTATGGATTTTATTCTCGGGCTCTCTCGCACTCTGAGGAAGCTCGACTCGATATTTGTTGTGGTAGATCGCTTCTCCAAGATGACGCATTTCATTCCTTGCCAAAAGACCGTTGACGCCTCCCACGTGACAGCGTTATTCTTTAGGGAAGTATTTAAGTATCATGGTCTCCCCACCTCTATAGTCTCTGATCGCGACGTACGATTCATGAGCTATTTCTAGAAGACTCTATGGAAGAAGACGGGTACGACACTGAAATTTTTCTCCGCCTACCACCCGCAGACGGATGGACAAACTGAAGTGGTTAACCGTAGTCTTGGGACTCTTCTTCGTTGCCTAGTCGGGGATAGTCCATCGACCTGGGATTCTGTCCTCTCCATAGCTGAATTTGCATACAATAGCTCCGTCAATAGGACCACAGGCTTGAGTCCATTTCATATCACCTTAGGGTATGAGCCTAGGAAACCCGTTGATTTGGTGAATATTCCCCTAGGGTCCAGACCTACTGAGTCAGCTGAGTCTTTCATCCAGCATGTGCATGCACTACATGAGTCGGTCCGTAAGAGGGTTGCCGCTAGTAATGATTATTATAAGGATCAAGCAGATCAGCACAGACGGGAACAAATTTTTGAGGCAGGAGAACATGTGTTAATTCACATTCGACCTGAGAGGGTCCCACATGGACCAGCAAAAAAGTTAAGCGCATGCAGAATAGGCCCCTATACAGTCGTGCGGTGGATTGGTACGAACGCTTATGAGATAGACATCTCGCATGATATGGGTTTTAGCCGAGTATACAACGTAAAGGATTTGACTCCTTACTACGAGGAGCATGTGTACGTGGACCCACTCACCACACCCCTACCGGAGCCCTCACTTGCCATTGCCCCACCTCCTGAGCCTCCTCCTCCCATTACCTCTACTAATCCCTCTTTGTTGCCCCCAGCGGCGTCGCATCATGCAGATCGCGTTGCACCTTTGACGGATCCACTGACATCATTGCCTGACGGAGATACATTGGTACCACCTGCTTCTACTGACGACGTGCTTCAGATCGTTGGTCACGACTTCCACGCCACGAACGGGCGAGATACCCTACGCTATCTTGTCCGTTGGAGTGGCCGGCCACTGCACGATGCTACTTGGGTCTCTCCGGAGGAGCTCGAGAGACTCTCCACGCAGCTCCGCAGCTACTACGACCACTAGCACTCATCGGAGTTGAGTGCTTTTAATCCTGCGGGAGTTGACGGCGCGCCACGATCCACCCGCGTGTACACCCGCAGGAGGTGGTGATCCAATGCCTAGACGGGTGATCGGAGTCCATGGCTGCGCTCGGATGCTCGATTCCAGCCACTTTCATGTTTTGTGTTTTTTACTTTGATGTATATTTAGTCCCCGATCGGCCCAAACATTGTGAGCCGTCCGATCGGGGTAGTTTTATATGTGTTATATTAGGAAGGGTTGCTTGCCGGTTCAAATGGATGCGCCTCTCCACTTCAACCAACCCGCTTGGATTCTATGTGTCACATCTTTATCAATACCTTCGTCCCTTTTGAACTATCGATCCAAGATATTTAAAACACTCACTACGTGAATATTTTGATCACCCAACTTAATAACGAAGTCATCCGTCCTTCTTGTACTGCTAAATTTAAGCTTCATGTACTCCGTCTTTGTCTTGCTCAACCTAAAACCCTTCTTTTCTAAGTATCTCGCCAAGATTCAAGTTTTGCGTTTACACTCTCGCGTGTCTCATCAACCAAAACGATATCATCCGCAAACAATAAACACAAGGTATTGCTTGTTGGATATGTCTGGTGAGCTCATCTAAGATAAGGGTAAAGTGATAAGGGATTAAAGCTGAACCTTGATGTAAGCCAATAGTGATAGAGAATTCCTGTGTTAGTCCTCCAGATGTCTGCATCCTTGTCACTGAATTTGTATACATATCCTTGATTGTGTCAATATATGATACATTTACACCATTCTTTTCTAAGACTCTCCATAAGATCTCTCTTGGAACTCTATCATAAGCCTTCTTAAGATCAATAAATAGCATATGCAAATCTTGTTTTTTTTCTCGATGGTTGTCAATGACTCTCCTCAAAAGATGTGTAGCTTCCACGGCCGACCGCTCTGGCATGAATCCAAATTGATTCTCTGAGATGTTAGTCTTTCGTCTTATTCTTCTTTTTATTACTCGTTCTCATAGTTTCGTGGTATGACTAATCAATTTAATTCCTCTGTAATTAACACAATTTTGTGAACATGAAAATGACAAACGTTGAATCCAAAAAATATTTGATTGGATTGGTCACAATGACACTTGCTTGGACAGCCTTAGCACCCAATTAAGTATGTTGACCACTAAAGTAGATGAGTTAGAGTTCCTAGGAGTATTGTTCATGCCACCCTTATGTGCAACACCCCACCCGACCCCCTTACAAGCGGTTAGGAGAGACTCGCGGTTTCAATTATCTTGGTGACCATCCCGTCGATGACCACACCTTGCGGCATTTTACGACTAGGATTCCTCATCTCCCTCCATTAGATGATAATGAGTCCATTTAGAGAGTTGCTCGGGATTGACCTTCATATCATCAGGTAGAGCATCTTCGCCCCGCACCGCCTTCACACAATATTATGTAGGCCCTACAACATGATTTGATTATGATATGAACGACCATTATGATGACTATCAAGATCCTCATAGAGTTCACTATATAAATGGTAGCATCACGTGTAGAGTAAAAGATGATGAGTCGTCCATTGACGGTATGGTAGATCTAAAAGCGTTTACTATTTGGATATTAAACATGTATTAATTTTGGTGGATACGAGACTTTGGCTACGCAACAAGTCAAATTTGAAAATATAAGACTTCATGGTCAAACCAAGATTTATTAGACTAGTCAAGAGTGTATGATTCTACCCATTTCTAGATGGACAGACATGAAACAAAAGCTAAAAGAGAAGTATATTCTTGTATTATAAAGTAGTCTGCTCTTCAATTAGTCATATACCAGGCGGCAAGGGACGATGTCTATTGCAGATTATATGACTCCATTCGACTAGTTAATTATGAGGAACACGGTATCCAAGAGCCCACTTAAACCTCCTCAAGATTTTGATTTGGGCTCTGCAACGAGATATTTAGAGAGTTGATTCCTCACTGACTAGAATTGTTGAGGAGATATTTCAGTTTTTCATTCAATACGAGCATTGCATGAGGTTTGTGGGATCTAAGCGAGAAGATTTGGACCTTGACAAACAAGGTGCAAATTTTCTCAATATTGGATCATCATATACTAGTGGATTCAATGATTTATATGTCAGGGTAGATGACACGAGAGGCCTAATGCTCTACGAGGAATCTATTCCTCCATGATGACAAAACTTGACCAAGTAGAACATCTTGAGGGAGATATTATTATCTTTGTTGAATATGGTTAGTAGAGTGACACGAATAGGGCCCTAGAGTTAGTTGCAGTAAGATGTCTATTGTTTCACGGTCTAGGTGAGGATTGGAGACACTTATACTTTGTATACATATTTTACTAATGCGGTTGGTGTCTGCAAGCTTGTCATTGGAAGTCAGAGATTATCAATGTGGTAGCTTCAAAGGGTCTAAAGTGTGCGAGGTTAAAGTTCAATCCTCACACTCATCCATAACGTATAATTTGGGACAAGATGGCATTACAAGTCACTAAGTGGTGTATTGTACTGATTAGTTTTGTTTCATTTCAGGATAATGTATGGTGTGACGCTCTTCTCATAATGATGTCCACGTATTATTGTGTCGGTTTTGGTTGTGGTTGTGATCTCATATTCGGAGCAATCAAACAGGGGTTAATTATATGATAAGGGCCGCAAGATTACTTACCCCCGGCCCTACCCAAAAAGAGCGATAAGGATATGACGCATGTGATAGACTCGTCCTCGAGTCAGCCATAAATGAGAGTCAAGAGTCTATAATAGATTATATAGTGGTCATCTCACAGCAACAGAGGACATTGTCCTTTGATACCTCATCTTAAATGGAATCTCAATGAATTACTCATTCTAGGAGACAATCAACATACAATAGAATCGCATCTAGGGAATAAATTGATCATTTACATAATTCACAAGAATTGCAAGTTACTATTACGAATACAGAAGAGGGCAAGGGACGATGAGACTCGGATACGACGCATATGTCAACGTCAGGACCGAGGCGATGATGACACTGATCCCAACACGGCGACGAACGTCCTCCAGTAGCGCGCACGGGCATTGAGCACCCGTCAGCTTAATATTTTAGTGTAGCACTTGTATTTCGGGCCGTGGATTATTTATCAGTTGCCCTTGTATGTCTCAGAACTAAGTAAAATATAAGTCTAGGTATGCATCTCATTTGGATTATCTTGGAGTAAGATCACTTTTGGAGGAGCCCTAGGGACTGAATTCTTCTCTCTTCTTCTTCCTTCTTCTTTTCCCCTCCCACTCATCATCTTCAACCCTAGCATATAACAGCTAGGAAGCACCGGCACGGGTACGAGTACCGGGCATGATACGTATCTAGTGCAGCGGTACGACAAAATTTAAAAAACATGGATACGAGTACGGCATGATACGTTATAATAAATATTAGAAAAGCCCATGTAAAAGGCCCATTTGATGGCCCATTTTTCCTCCTTCTTTAGTCCCACATCATGTATAGGATTTATTCTCCTCTCTTCTCTCCTATATATTTGTATTCTCTCCTTGTATTTAGATACTTGAATACAACATACAAGCTTTGGGCAATTTTCTACATGGTATCAGAGCCAGGTTCCGTCTAGCTGCGACCTGCCCTTCTTCTGTCCGCCCGGTCTCCTGCGGACCGCCTTCCCGCATCCGCCTCTCTGCGGACTGCCCCTCTGCATCTGTCCGCTCGGCTACCCTGAAGACTGCCTTCCTGTCCGCTCCGGCCTCGTGCGGACTGCCCTTCTGATTCCACTCCTCTTCTCTCCCTCCGTGGTTCCACCCTCCTCAGGCTTCTTATAGTCATCTTCTGCTCTGACTCGTGGGGCCCACCTCTCTCTATCCGCTCCGGACGATCATTCCTGTCCGCTGCACTCTGTTTGTGTCCGCTCGAGCCACTTTGCTCGCGGACTGCTCCCTCTAGCTTGCTCGCGAACTGCTCCCTCTGCTCGAGCCCCTGTGCTCGCGGACTCTCTCTCTCTCCGCAGTCTCTTGCGGACTGCTCCTGTCCGCTGCGGGCTCTCCTTGTGTCCACTGCGCTCTTGCTACGACCTCTGTCGCGACCTGCCCCCAGTTCGCCGCGACCTCTGCCGCGACCTGCCCCCCCCCCCCAGCTCTCCGCAGTTCTCCGCAGTCTCTTGCGGACTGCTCCTGTCCGCTGCCGCGACCTGCCCCCAGCTCGCCGCGACCTCCTCTCGCGGACTGCTCCAGTTCGCCGCGGCCTCACTCAGTTCGCCGCGACCTCCAGACCGCCGCGACCTCCAGCCCGCCGCGACCTGCAGACCGCTGCGGGCTCTCCTTTCTCCCACTGCTTGCCGCGCGGTTTGTTCTCTTCGAGCTCTGCTGTCTGCTGCTCCTCCGTCGCCATGTCCTCCAGCGACTCCACTACCGCTCAACCCCCTGCCGACCACGTGGCTCCTCTCGAACTCCGCGATGAGCTTCGGATTACTACTATTTCTCTCTCTGGCAAGTCCAACTTCATTCCCTGGGTCCACTCTGTCCGCCGGGTCTTACAGGCCAAGGGTCTTGCCCGTCACCTTACCCAGGGCCCACCAACTCCTCCTACTGATGATTGGCTCCGCAATGACGGTCGCGTCCAGACCTGGATCCTGAACTCGGTAGAGGGTGAGCCGTACCAGATGATCATGTATCATGAGACCGCCAAAGCCATGTGGGATGAACTTCATTCGTTGTACTCCGGGAAGGACAGCCTTCAGCACCTTTTTGACATCATCACTGATCTTCAAGCCTTGAATGTTGGCAAAGCTCTGGACATGACCTCCTTCGTGGCCCGTGCTAAAACTCTCACGGAAGCCTGGATTCAGCACCAGCCCGCGACTACTGACCTCGCTGCCCAACGCGCCCAGAAGGAGGCTGTTTGTATTGCTATGATTATGGCTCGCGTCCCGCCACACCTGCACAGTATTCGGGCCCAGGTTCTGGCTTCACCCACTACCCCTTCTTTCTCTGATGTCTGCTCGATGTTACTTTGCATACCACCTCCACCGGAGGCTCCTGCACCACCCTCGCCGGCCCTTCTTCAGCAGGCCCTTCCTCCTTTACTTCCCCAACCCTCTTTTCCTCGGGGTGGCCGTACGGGCTCCCGTGGGCGGGGCCGTGGTGGCCGCGGACGGCCCAAGTGCACCTACTGCGGCCGGGATGGCCATACTGAAGTTGTCTGTCACAAGAAACATGGCTACCCTCCTCGCCCGCCTACTGCTGCGGTTACCGATAGCTCTCCTCCGACTGGTACGGATCTTGAGGCTCTTCGCCTTCAGCTGCAACAACTCCAGGGGCTCCTCAACCCACCTTCTGCTTCCATTGCCTCCACCTCCCATGCAGGTATTGTCTCTACCTCCACTGCAGGTACTGCCTGTCTTTCTTCCAGCTCGCGCTGGATCCTGGACTCGGGGGCCACCCACCACATCACTTCCATGCGGCCGCCCCAGTTCTCTGCTGCTGCTCATCCCCCGTCTATTACTGTGGCCAATGGTGCGCTTGTCCCGGTCTCCGGCTGCGCGGATCTCCTCCTCCCTCCCTCTCTCTCTCTTCGCTCCGTTCTTTATGTGTCAGCCTCGCCTTTTAATTTACTCTCTGTTGGTCGTCTTACTACTGATATGAATTGCTTTATCACCTTCACCTCTTCTGGTTTTTTGATACAGGATCGGCAGACGCGGATTACCATTGGTAGGGGTCGGCTGCAGAACGGGCTCTACCTCCTCGATGTCTCTCCCACATCCCTTTCCTCTGTTTCCTCGTCTGATTGGCATTGCCGGCTTGGGCATGCCCCTCTACCTATCCTCCAGAAGGCGCTTCCCGACCTTTCTCTTCCTGCTTTTAAATGCGATTCATGTATTATTGGCAAACAGCCTCGCTCTTCTTATCCCGCTCATTGTACTAGGAGCTCTGCTCCGTTTGATTTAATACATTCTGATATTTGGGGACCATATAAAGTTGCTAGCATTTCTGGTTATCGTTATTTTCTAACATTTATTGATGATTACTCTCGCACTACTTGGTTGTATCTCCTACATGATCGCTCTGAGCTTCCTCGTGTCTTTCAGGCGTTTGTGTTAGAGACTCGTACGCAATTCTCTACCACCATTAAAACTTTCCGCTCTGACAACGCCCGGGAATATACTAGCCACGAGTTTGCCACTCTCTGCGCAAACTTCGGTATTGTTCACCAGACCTCTTGTCCCTACACCCCTCAACAAAACGGGGTCGCCGAACGAAAGAACCGCCACTTGCTCGATGTTGCTCGCTCCCTCATGCTTCACATGCACGTTCCCAAAGTCTTCTGGAACTTTGCGGTGTCCACTGCATGTTTTCTTATCAACCGTCTCCCCTCTCCCGTTCTCCAGAACGCTACCCCCTTCAGCCTTCTTTTTCCCTCCACACCTGCCTTCCCCCTCACCCCCCGGGTTTTTGGATGTACCTGCTTTGTCCATCACCTGGGCCCTACTCTTGACAAACTGGATCCCCGTGCGGCCAAACAAATTTTCGTCGGCTACTCCCGCACCCAAAAGGGCTATGTTTGCTACTCTCCGCGCACCCGGAAGATCTCTGTCTCGGCTGATGTTACTTTCCGGGAGGATCAACCCTTCTTCCCCCCCCCCCCCTTTGCCACCACTTCTACCACCACCTCCTACAACACCCTCCCTCCCACGGCCGGTGATCCACGTCCAGTCCCCCCCCCCCACCATCCCTCCGCCTCCTCCCACCCTTGACCCTCCTCGGCCCCCCGTCATTCGGGTCTATACTCGTCGCCCTCTTCCTCCCGTTGCTCCTCTGCAGTCGGCTTCGACCTCGGCTTCTCCGTGCTCTGCTGCTCCGGTATCGGCCTCTACCGCTCATCCAATGGACGGACTATGTTTCTCTCCATCGCCTCTCCCCACCTCTTCAGACCTTGGCTACTTCGCTCTCCTCGGTCTCTATTCCTACTTCTGTCCAGGACGCTCTTCAACATCCTGGGTGGCGTGCGGCCATGGAAGACGAGATGGCTGCTCTTTGGGCCAACCAAACTTGGACCTTGGTGCCCCTTCCTCCCGGCCAGAAACCCGTTGGGTGCAAATGGGTTTTCGTCATTAAACATGCTCCTGATGGGACCATTGATCGCCTCAAAGCTCGTTTGGTTGCTCGTGGCTTCACCCAGCAACCGGGGCTGGACTATGACGAGACTTTCTCTCCGGTCGCTAAGCTCAACACGGTCCGCCTTCTCATCTCTGTGGCTGTCCATCGCCAATGGCCCTTATTTCAACTCGACGTCAAGAACGCTTTCCTGAATGGCGACGTTCAGGAAACGGTTTACATGCAACAACCTCCCGGGTTTGAGACCACGGGGGAGTCACGGGTTTGTCATCTTCGCAAATCTCTATATGGTCTCAAACAATCCCCTCGGGCATGGTTCGACAAGTTCAGTAGAGCTCTCCGGGAAATTGGCTTCACCCGCAGCTCGGCTGACTTCTCATTGTTTACTCGCCACCAGGCCACTGGTACGGTTCTCCTATTGGTTTATGTCGACGACATCATTATTACTGGCAGTGACTTGGACGGCATACAGGCCGTTAAGCTACATCTGAGCTCCGCCTTCCAAACTAAAGATCTGGGACCTCTTCGGTACTTCCTCGGTCTGGAAGTAGCCAGACGGTCAGATGGGTTGGTTCTCTCTCAGCGCAAATATTGCCTGGATCTTCTTCATGATGCAGGCTACTCTGGTTGCAAACCTATTAACACTCACATGGATGCAAATCACAAAATATGTGCTCAGGGCTCAGATTCTGATTCGCTTCTACCAAATCCAGAATATTACCGTCGTCTAGTTGGGAAGCTTATCTACCTAACAGTTACAAGACCTGATATATCTTTCGCTGTGGGACTTGTGAGTCGTTATATGCACTCTACTCGAAGCTCTCATCTCCAGGCTGTGGAACGCATTCTCAGATATCTTAAGACAGCTCCTGGCCAAGGACTTGTATACAAAACCTCATCTTCCATTCCTACACTAGTAGCATACTCTGATGCCGACTACGCTGGCTCCCTCGACGATCGACGATCTACTAGCGGGTTTTGCACCTATTTTGGAGGACATCTGATTACTTGGCGAAGCAAGAAACAAGCAGTGGTTGCTCGATCCTCAGCAGAAGCAGAATATCGGGCAATGGCTGCTGTGGTCTCTGAACTCACATGGATTGAGAGTCTCCTTACCGAACTTGGAGTTAAACTACCTTCACCAGCTCTCCTTCTATGTGACAGTCAAGCTGCCATACATATTGCTAAAAACCCGGTCTTCCATGAAAGAACGAAGCATATTGAGGTAGATTGTCATTTCATCCGAGAGAAAGTCCACATGAAGAAGATCGAGCTCAAGCATGTTCCGGGTACTGAACAGGTTGCTGACATCCTCACCAAAGCTCTACCAAGTACCCTCTTCTATCAGTGCCTATCCAAGCTTGGCGCATACGACTTGTACGCTCCAGCTTGCGGGGGAGTATTAGAAAAGCCCATGTAAAAGGCCCATTTGATGGCCCATTTTTCCTCCTCCTTCTTTAGTCCCACATCATGTATAGGATTTATTCTCCTCTCTTCTCTCCTATATATTTGTATTCTCTCCTTGTATTTAGATACTTGAATATAACATACAAGCTTTGGGCACTTTTCTACAATAAATATAATATATCACGAATGCAATTTATAGTTCTCAAAACATCGAAACATCAAACATAAATTATAACTTAGAAGTACAAGTACACAAATCAATGCAACATAACATGAAGTTTTCAAACATTAAGCATTCGTAAATATTACAAAATTTAACATCTTATATGTTTAACCAAAAGAGTAAAATTAAACTTAAGTCTACTTATCAGTCTTTTTTTCCTTCTTCATTGTTGCAGATCAACTTCATTGTTGTAGATCAATATCTTCAATCTCTGGTTAATCTAGAGACAAGTTAGTCGTTTTGT
Source organism: Platanthera guangdongensis (assembly GCA_039583875.1). Lineage (NCBI taxonomy): Eukaryota > Viridiplantae > Streptophyta > Magnoliopsida > Asparagales > Orchidaceae > Platanthera > Platanthera guangdongensis. The sequence goes on from CM077162.1 coordinate 15,086,025, forward strand.
TAATAACTTGCGTCGTATCAACGCGTTCAATACAGGTACTTGTAACAGAAACGTGCCAGTACCAGAAACATTATCGGTACAGATACACAACTAAATTGGACGTACCAACGCTTCCTAGCATAGCCAACTTTTGTTTACACCAAAAAAAACCGAGTTCTATCACAATATGCAGAATTATGTGCTAAGTCTGTGTCCACATAGGTGTATCCGTCGAGTATCGGGTACGTACCGATATCAAATACGCATTCGGTACGGGTACACTGCCTTCGGGGAAGTATCTGTACTTCATAGCCTAACAGTTACTCATTCTAACGTAAGTAATCATAGACAAAAGCATAAATTCAAAGAAGGTAATCAATTATGACTCACATTAGATCTGAGAGGTTCCTCATGAGAACCGTTATGAATTAGAGTGTTAGGTGAATAGATCATATACAGTACTGATAGAGACCGAGTCAAATTCTTATGAGTTTGATACCCTTAGGAATATGAGTATTCATCATGTGTTTAATGTAGAGGATTTGATTCTAGAATGTGATCCATCAAGTTACTGGAACCCTCAATCTGACACCTCACACCAACCTAAGCCACAACCTCCCCCTAGCTTCGGCCTCTTCTTCAGCATTAGCTTACTCCTTTTGTTGGGCTTTCAACATCTACAGCATACGGACTTTCAAAGGATATGACATCAATTATAAACCACGAGATTGACACACAAATGCAATCCACTTACTTTTTCATATTTGTATGTATTTTTTAAAGTTTTAGAATACATTTGTGATTGGGCAATCTAGGCAAGTCGCAACAATTAAACTATAGTTTTACACACAAACACATATATACACATATATAATGATTTCATTGTTTAAATAAGGATTACATATTGAGAATATGAGAAAAATTTAACTCTTAAACAAAGAGGATTGGTGTCGAGCCTAGGTCTTTAGATTCCACTTCCCACTTCAATTACCCTGTCGCCCTTCCATGCCTCCAGAAAGCACCCCGCTACTACTTTAACCTCGTCATCCCTAGCCAAAATCTCATCCAGACATTGCTCTTCCTACAGGCGACGTCGAGACTTCTTAGTCCATAGCCACCACCAGTGTCTTCCATCCAACCTATAACAACTATATACTCTGATCTCGTCATCTAGCCCAACAACCACCATCCTGTAAATCCACAACCCTACTTCTCTTCCTACTCCACAGTCGGCCACCTCCATCTCGACAGCCTTCCTTGCTTCCTTTTCTAGATCCTAACAAAGATCAAAGTAATTAGCGAGCCCCTGCTCCCATAGAGAACCCAAATGTCTCTTCATTCCACCAAACGATTAAAATACCAAAAACCGCACATTCGAACTCACGCATGCTCACATTGTCACCCAAACATGTATGTTGCATCTATTTCGTGCCCATCAAGATTACTAGCCATCTATTTACATTTAGTTTCAATTTCCTCGCACTTCATTTCCCAGTATTTTCAGTGTCATGTGATTATTATTTATTAACCATATTTGAATTCTGTGATCAATCGTCATTGTTGGTGCCATTTTAAAATAATATTATTTAATTGATTGTGTGCCAGATATTTGCATGCTGATTCATTTAGATGCATTGTATTAAGACCAATTAATTGTTAATCATGTCCATTGGTTGCTTATTTGTATGCATTCATAGAAAATTAGGTCAGTGGAAAAAGGAAATCCTTATAACGTGTGTTGCATCAGAAAAGTGGGGAAAATAACCAGCAGATTATCACAAAAATCATTGTTCTTACAACAAGTAAGCTCCCTCACACTTCTCTGCCTCCCCTTTTTAGAGAGACTAATAAACACACGCTGACAATTTCAATTCACCCAAAATGGCAAGACAAACAAAACCAAATAATTGATCAAACAAGAAGAGCCACGAACCTAAAGCCCCCCAAAATAGCTCCAAATAGAGGACTCGCTAGCTTTTTCAAAATAATAATAATAATAGTACTGTTAGTCATAAGAAGGGAACTAGCCCTAAATAAGGAGCTTATTAGGACAAAAACTATAAACAAAAATAAGGGAATCAAGAGAATAGAAATATTTTCATACCCCCCAAACAAACATGAACAAGCAAGCCTCAACATGATCCTAGATAAATTATATCATTGGACAAGCATCAATGAATCTTTATCTCCAATAGTATAACAAAACTAACCATGTTCTAGATATTTGTTTGTATAACAGAGTTTGGTGACCACAAGAAAGAGGGATGAATCAAACACTAGAGAAGAAAGTCACTCATTTGACTCGTAATCATCTACTATAATTACAAGCTCGGTCTAACTGTTTAAAATAGTAGCCATATTTAGTTGTTTGAGCAATCAACTAATGTAACAATGAAAAAAGAGCAAGCATGTCACCCTGACAGATGATAAATTGATCATCTACTCCTGATAAACAATAAAAAGAAAAATTAAGACATTGGCATAAACTTGAGATATTAAATAGTAATAAATAAGCAATCACGATTAAGACTCAATATTGAAAATTCAAAGTAGGTGTACACTGCCTCAAGCATAATTTATATGCAGTTCAAATTACGTTCTAAATATTTTCCGAAGCATGAAACCTATTTTTTGATGCATATAATAAAAAAATGACTTCCTATTTGACACTAAATTCTGGAAGCTCGTGTTGAAAACTACAGTATAGAAAGAAAACATAAAGGTAAAGGAGGGATAAATAATTCAATTTCCAAAAAAAAACAGATAAAGGGAAATTATCTAATAAAAACTTCTAGAAAATACCATTGTGGGAAGGTACCTGATATTCTCCTGGGCTTCTTTCTTTTTTCTTGAATGAATATTGAGGTCTAAACTGGAAAACAGATGCCGGCATTAAGCAAATCCAAGACTCCTGTATTCATTAGATAACATAACAAGAAAACCAGTATAATATGCTAAAAAATCACTTACAACAATGCCTTTGCTTTCTAAGCTTTTCATCATGCATTGAGTTAGAAACTCACCACCAATTGGGGATGTTGCAACAGCCTGCAGAAATAAAATAAAAAATGAGGTAAGGTTGAAGATTTAAGCTGCTAGGCCATTTGTGGAGAGTATTTCACTTACTAGAATTCAAGAAAATTTCCTGAGCCGACACAAAATCAAAATATTCAAGTGCACGAATATTTGAAACCGAAAATCTCATGCTAAAATGCAATAAAAGTTTGTTGTGGCTGATAATGTAGCATCAGCTGTTAAATATTGTTAGAAGAAATCCCTGTAAAGGCTCAAAGAAAGGCCCATCAAATGTCCTCTTCCTCCTTATGTATTAGCCTCACATCTTGAATGAGGATCTTCCTCTCTTTTTCTTCCTATATAATAAGTGTACACATACTTGTATTCATACATTGTAGAAGTGTTAATAAAGTTTTTGAGTTATATCTCAATACTCTGTGCATTTCTCTTCATGGTATCAGAGGTAGGTCCGGTCCCGATTGACTGAGGGCGGCTAGCTTTTCTCTAACCGCAGCTCCATTGGCGGTTTACTGTGGTCGGCTACCTTTTCTTTTAACTGTAGCCGGTGTTGCAGTTTCCATGGGCTTCACATCTCTGGTTCCCTGCCTGCTTCTCCGCACCTTTTATAGAATCTTTTGTCGGATCCCACCATCCTCCTTCTCTGCGGACTGCAAAGGCTACTCGTTGCTTCCTTTCTTTGTCGTCCAGCTCTCCCGGGTTACAGGTCTCCCGCATCCTCCTTACCGCTAACCGCACCTCTGTCCATTTTTCTCTAATCTGCGAGCTCCATTCTCCCGTTCTTCTCTACACGCTGCTCCCTTGCTTCATATCAGACTACTTCAAGACGTTGCTTGTCGCCAGTCTAACTGCAGGTGTTTGGCCGCCTTTTCTGCCTGCTCAAAGGTCTCCTCATGAACATCTCCCCGTGTCACAGCTAGCCACTGAAGCTATTGTCGCGGGCTCTCCTAGCCTCCTTCTATACCTTGTCGCGGCCTCACCTCTTGTTGTGAGCTCTCCTTGCGGCCACCGCTGCAGCTCCCCTTGCTGCGAGATCTCCTTGCCGCCGTTGCTGCTCTCCTTGTCGCGAGCTCTCCTTGTCGTCGATGTTGCTCCCCTTGTCGCGAGCTCTCCTTGTTGCGGCCTCACCTCTTGCCACGAGCTCTCCTTGTTGCGACCTCACCTCTTGTCGCGATCTCTTCTCGCATAACAGCTAACCGTGCTTACCGTCATTACTAGCCGCAATCTACCTTGCTTTCTGTCTTGTCTACTTAGTTGCAACCTTGTCTACTTAGCCCGTAGTTTCTTACCTTAGCCGCATTTGCTCGCTTTGCCGCAAGGGCTCCCTGCCTAGCCGGCTAACTGCTTTCTCTTTCCGCCAAGGCTGGTCGTCTTGCTTGCTCCATGTATTCAACTGCTGTCTCCTCTCTTCCAGCTCGTGTTGCTGCTCTTGTTCCTGAACTCTGACGAGTTGTGAATAACCACCATTTCTCTTGTCGGGAAGAAAAATTTTGTTGAGTGGGTGCACTCCGTCCGCCGGGTTCTTCAGACGAAGGTCTCCTGCATCATTTGACTAAGGACACTCCTTCTGCACCCACTGATGACTGGCTTCGTGATGATGGTCGCATTAAGACTTGGCTCCTCAACTCCCTGGATGGCGAACCCTACCGCATGGCCATGTATCATGAGAACACCAAAGCAATGTGAGATGAGCTTCATTCCCTTTACTCCGGCAAGGACAGTCTCCAACACCTGTATGACATCATCACCGATCTTCAAACCCTTGACTCAAGCAGTGCTACTGACTTAACCTCCTTTGTTGCACGGTCCGAGACTCTAGTTGAGGCATGGATTCAGCATCAACCCCCGACTACTGATCTAGCTATCAGCGCGCTCAAAAGGAAATTGTTGGTATTGTCATGATGATGGGTCGCGTTCTGGCTCATCTTCACAGTGTTCGGGCTCAGATCCTCTCATCCGCTAATATTACCTCATTCTCTGATGTTTACTCCATGTTGTTAAAGGTTACACTGCCACTTGATGCTATCGGACCTCCCTCACCGGCTCTTCTCCAACACTATGCTGCCCCAATCCTCCCTTCTCATCCCTCTACCCGCGGAGGGCGCTCAGGCTCCCGCGGGAGGGGTCGAGGTAGCCGACTGAGGCCTAAGTGTTCATACTGTGGTAAGGATGGACATCTTTTGCCTTCTTGTGCAAATGCCTCTGTCGCTGCCAACACCCCTTCTGCCACTCATGCTGATTTTGATGAAGTGTGCCTTCAGCTCCAGGAACTTTGAGGGTTGCTCAACCTGCCTCCATCACCTTCATCTCTAATAAAGGTATCGCTTGTATCTCCACTAGTCCGCGCTAGTAGTGGACTCAGGTGCTACTCACCATATCACCTCGCTGAAACCACGTCACTACTTGGATTCTCCACATTCCAAGTATATCACAGTAGCCAATGGTGACATCGCTCCCGTCTTCGGCTCTGCGAATATATCTCTCAACCCTTCTATTTTTCTTTGCTCAGCCCTTCATGTCCCGGGCTCTCCGGTTAGTTTACTTTCTGTTAGTCAACTCACTACCGATCTTGATTGTTCTGTCACATTCACCGCTTCTTTTATGATGCAGGATCGACGAACGCAGAGTATCAATGGTAAAGGACGACTGCACAACGGGCTCTACCTTCTTGATATCTCTCCTACCATTCTCTCAGTCGTCTCCTCTGCATATTGGCATTGGCATCTTGGGTATGCTCCTCTTTCGGTCCTCAAGAAGGCTCTTTTTGATATTCCTCTTCCAGCATTTACTTGTGATTCTTGTATTTTGGGAAAACAACATCGTTCATCTTTCTCTCTTCATTGTACTTGGAGCTACTTTTGCTTTAGTACACTGTAATGTTTGTGGTCCGTACAAAATAGTTAGTCTATCTGGTTATCGTTATTTTATCACTTTTATTGATGATTATTCTCGAATGACATGGTTGTACTTACTTCGTGATCGCTCTGAGCTTCCACGTGTGCTCCGGGCTTTTATTCTTGAGACTCGCACGCAGTTTTCCTGCACAATTAAAACACTCTGGGCTGATAATGCTCGAGAATACACTAGTCATGCGTTTGATAATTTTTATTCTGAGTTTGGGATCATTCATCAGACCTCGGGTGCTTATACTCCACTACAGAACGGTGTGGCTGAGCGCAAAAATAGATATCTTCTTGATGTTGCTCGCTCTCTCATGTTTCAATGCAGTACCCAAGGCTTATTGGCACTTTGTTGTTTCAACAGTATGTTATCTCATTAATTGTCTACCCTCATTCGTCCTCAACTCTGCCACCCCATTCAGCCTTTTCTTCCTCTTCACACCGCCCTTCCCTCTCACGCCTCGAATATTTGGTTGTACCTGCTATGTTCATGTGTATGGCCCTTCCACTGACAACTTCGCTCCTCGGGCAACCAAACATATGTTCGTCGGATATTCTCGTACTCAGAAAGGATATGTGTGTTACTCTCCTACCACCCGCAAGTTGATTGCCTTTGCTGATGTTACCTTTCTGGAAGAACAACCTTATTGCTCTACTCCAACCACCCTGCTTCCACCACCGTTTGTACCGCGACTTGTCATCTCAGTTACATCTTCTCTACCACCACTCCTTTCTAACCCAATTCCTGTTTAGCACAAGCCATCTCTTCTTCGGGTCTATACTCGTCGCTTTACTCGCTCCTCTGCCCCGCCGCAGTCGCTTTCAACCTCTGGCATCATGCGACCTGTTGATCCGGCTCCTGCCTCCACAACTCATCCCATTGCAAATTATGTACTTACATCGCCTATCCCCGGCGCTTCAACACTTTGCTACTTCATTATCCTCCATCTTTGTATCTAACTCTGTGCAAGAGGCTCTCCAACATTCGGGCTGGCGGGCGTCCATAGAAGAAGATATGACTGTCATCTGAGCTAATCAAACATGGGATCTGGTTTCTCTTCCTCCAGAACAAAGTTGTGTTGGATGTAAATGGGTCTTTGTGATCAAGCATGCTCCTGATGAGACAATTGACCGTCTCAAGACCCGTCTTATGGCTCGTAGGTTTAATCAAGGCCTCGATTATGAGGAAACTTTCTCACTGGTGGCGAAGCTCGACACGGTTCGTGTCTTACTCTTCTTGGTTGTACATCGACAATGACCCCTACATCAACTGAATATTAAGAATGTCTTTCTCGATGGTGACCTACAAGAAACTATCTCTTCATACCACAGCCTCCTGGGTTTGAGACCACGGGGGAGTCCTGAGTTTGTCACCTCAAGAAGTCAATTTATGGTCTCAAACAATCTTCTCAGACATGATTTGACAAATTCAATAGGGTTCTCCGCGAAGTTGGATTTACTCGGAGCTCGGCGGATTTCTCTCTATTTACTCGTCATCAAGCAACAACTATTGTTCTCCTCTTAGTTTATGTTGATGACATCTTAATTACGGAAGATGATTCAAAGGAAATACAAATGATCAAGCAACACCAGAATTCTGTTTTACAAACAAAGGATATGGGGAATTCTGGTCTAGAGATCACAAGACGTCCTGATGACCATGTCTTATCTCAACGGAAGTACTGTCTCGACCTTCTTCAGGATGTTGGATGCAAGCTGATTGATACTCATATGGATGTCAAACACAAGTTTTATGCTCATGTATCTGACACCGATCTTCTCCTTCCAAATCCAGAATATTATTGACGACTTGTTGGAAAATTAATTTATCTTACAATTACAAGACCAGACATCTCCTTTGTTGTTGGGGTTGTCAGTCGATTCATGCATTTTTCTTGAATGTCTCACTTATAGGCTGTCAAACGCATTCTAAGATATTTGAAAATAGCCCCCAATTAAGGGCTGGTATACAAAAGCTCTTCCTCTTCTACATCAACGTTGGTTGTGTATTCATATGCTAATTATGCGGGCTACTTAAATGATCGGCATTCCACCAGCGGATTCTGCACATACTTCGTAATTCACCTTCTTACCTAGCGCAGCAAGAAATAATCTGTGTCTCGCTCTTCGGCTTAAGCCGAGAATCGTTCGATGACATCTGTTGTATTTGAGCTCACATGGCTAGAAAGTCTTATAGGTGATCTGGGAGTCAAGCTTTCCTCACTAGCTACATTACTCTGTGACAGTCAAGGAGCCATACATATAGCTAAGAAAATTGTTTTCCTTGAACAAACGAAACACATTGAAGTTGATTGCCACTTTATTCAGGAAAAAAGTTCAAATGAAGAAGCTAGAGTTAAACATGTTTCGGCTACTGATCAAGTTGTTGATCTCCTCACGAAAACCCTACCTCGTGTGAATATCCAAAATTCCCGGGCTTCCCAATGATTTCAGAAAGTGAACAGGGAGTCAATAGAGTAGTCGCAGCATATTTAAGAACAGTACAACACAGCCAGCACACCAAGCCAGCCCAAAATCCCAAAATCATCAGCCCATAAACAAAGCAGCTAACCCATAAGCACATCAACAACCCATATAACTTCAACCCATATAATTAAAAAGGCAAACCCACAAAAATATCCAAACCATCATGCAAGGAAAAAAGATCATAAAATATGTGACTTTTTATCATCGGGGATATTCTCAAAATATTTATATGAATTTTTATTTTAGGTTGCTACACCTCGTGTTCTATTTCATCAGTTCTTGTCCAAGCTGGGTGCTTATGACTTGTACGCTCCAGCTTGCGGGGGAGTGTTAGAAGAAAACCATGTAAAGGCCCATTAAAGGTCCTATTCCTCCCTATGTATTAGTCTCACATCTTGAATGGAGATCTCTCTCTCTCTCTTTCTCTTCCTATATAAGTGTACACATACTTGTATTCATACATTGAAGAAGTGTTAATAAAGTTTTTCAGTTATTTCTCAATACTCTGTGCATTTCTCTACAAATATAAATACAAAACATACCAATACTTGCATGATATCAACTTCTAAAATTCATAAGAATCAAGAATCAGAACATGTGATTTAGTTTGAATCAGAACATGTGATTTAGTTTGCATCACAAAACATGGGATAACAGAACATGCCAACAATCAAATACGGTCTAAGCCGTAACATTTTGGTAGTTCGCCCAAGAGGTTACCGAAGGTAGAGACGGTGAAGGAGATACAACAGAGCCAGAACCGAACTACCAATCCCTAACCCTAGGAGAAAAGGAGAGAACTAAAGAGAGGAGAGAGGAACTCGAACGTTAGAATTTTCCTGTTCTTTTACTTCCCGCCAAAAACTCTTTATAACGAGTCGTCAAAGTAAAGATAGTCGAGCATTCGTTGGTACCTTGAGATGTCAACTTTCTCTCCTCTAGTATAATCATCAATCTTGTGATTAGCCTCAATAAGTGTATCCATGGGAGCACACCCAAGCATACAAGTTTCCTCCAGAAGATCAAGAATAAACTTCTCTGAAAGATGAAGATCCCCCAACAAGACCTTGCTACTTCAAACCCCAAGAAGTATTTCAACTTACCCAGATCTTTGACTTCAAATTTTCTGACCAATTGATTTTTCAAGTGCATGATTTCCTCTAGGTCATCTTTTGTAATGACGATGTCATCCACGTATACAAAGAGTATCGATATTTGAGTTCCTCTTCTTTTAATAAATAGAGTATGATCAGCTTGTTCTCAAGTATAACCTACTTGTAGCATGGTTTTGTTAACCGTCCAAACCAGCCTCTAGGGAATTGTTTTAGGCCATATAGGGATTTCTGCAAACGGTAGACCTTTCCATTGGATCCTCCTTTGGTAAAGCTAGGTGGGATAGTCATGTAGACTTTTTTCTTTCAGATCACCATGCAAGAAGGCATTTTTGACATCGAGATATTATAACTCTCACTCAATCCATGCAGCGCAAGAGAGGATCGCGCGAATAGAATTCATCTTTGCAACATGGGTAAAGATTTCTTGATAGTCAATTCATTGGGTTTAGGTATACCCCTGAGCGATCAAGCGTGCTTTATATCGCTCCACGGCCCCATCTTGATTCTGCTTAACAGAGAAAATCAAGTGTGGTCCAAGAGTTCGCTTCCCAGTGGGAAGACTCGCAAGTTGTCATGTTCCATTTTTTCCAAAGCACGCATCTCTTCTTCCATAGCATGTTTTCACTCAGGTATTTAAACAGCCTTCTGTTAGGTCTCAGGAATAACAATAAAGAAAAGACATGAGATAAAAGTTTTATGAGCATGAGAGATGTGATGATAAGAAATGTAATTGGCAATAGAGTGTTTGGTGTCGCCAGTCTTACCATTAAGAAAAGAGCGAGGAACATGGAGGTCATCATCCAAATCTGGAGCAGAAGCGGGCACAGACACTAGTGGGACATCCACGGACTGTACTTACTCAGTGGTACGAGGTCTGGGAGAGTATGCATGTAATATAAGAGGACTACAAGTGGGAGGAACAGTACTTGGAAAAATAAGAGGAATGCGTGGAGAAGTAACTATCGAAAGAGGAGAGTCGAAGGCCCCGTCAATATCATGACTCATCTCCACTGACGAGAACCAAAATACGGCTCCCCTCACTAAAAGTAACATCAAGAGTACAGTAAAAGCGGCGTGTAGGAGGGTGATAACACTGATAACCTTTAGTGGCAAGAGAGTAGCCTACAAAAATACATTTAAGAAAACGATCGTCCAACTTATCTCAATGAGGGGTATGGACATGAACAAAACAGATAGAACCAAATATGCAATGAGCGATGGGTGAGGTGCAGACAATGTATGTTCGGGATAAACAGAAAAGAGGTGCATCATAAAGAAGGGAGCAAGACGAAGATAATTAATGAAATGAACGGCAGTCAAAATAGTATCACACTAATAGGATTTGGGAAGGTGCATGACAATCAGCAAACAAGGAGCGACCTCCAGTAAGTGCTTATTTTTCCCTTCCACACCTCTATTTTGAGTAGAGGTGTGGACACCGGTGGTTTGGTGAAAAATGTCATGTTCGGTAAGATAGACACCAAACGCACCTGGATCATCATACTCCTCATCATTATCACTACAAAGCACGTGAATTGTTCCATTAAACTGTCATATCGATTTGATGAAAGGAACGAAAGCAAGAAAACACTTCACTCCTTTGTTTTAATAAATAGAATCACGTAATGTGGGAATAACAATCAATAAAGTTACAAACCATTTATAGTCACTAATAGTCAGGTAAAGATAACACAGAGGAGGGACCCCAAACACCAAAGTGAATCACATCAAATGGGCAAGAACTAGGAGGAGAAACGTGACTGAGACCGTGCCGAATATGTTTTGACAGTTAATAGGTGTCACACGTAAACGACTTAATTAAGAAACTAAAAATAGAAAATAGTTTGGTAAGATATAAAACATAAGGGTGGAAAAGACGAAGATGCCAGCATCGAATGTCATGCAGAGTAGGAGCACAGGCGGTGGAGAGAGCACTGAGAGACAACTACTGGTTCAACAAATACAGTCTGCCAACATTCCTACCACTACCAAACATCTGTTTCGTAGTCAGATCCTGAAACACACAAACATCAGGAAAAAAGTTACTGAGCAATTTAAAGTAGTCAAATGACAAATGAAGAGAATATTGCGAGGAAACGAGAGGGCATGCAAGATAGAAGAAAAAGAAGGGTCCGGAAAGTAAGTGATGGTTCGTTTGTCAGCAATAGACGAAAGGGAACTATTGACAGTGATAACCTTATCACGACCAAAGAGAGGAGTATGGGAGGTAAGATTTAAGGCAGAATCGGTCATGTGATCAGTGGCACCTGAGTCAATGATCCACTCGGAGTGGGAGAACGACACAGTATGAGCACTTGAAATACCTGAAGTAGCAAACATGTCAAAGGAATCGGCGGATGTATGTGACAACCCAACATTCGCAAAACAAATAATTATTTTTCCCTGATGATGATGATAAAGACAGTACGATATGTTTTTTCTTTCTCGAGATTTATTTTTTGCGCATTTTCCGTTTCATTTTATTTTTAGGAGTGTCAATAACAATTGGTTCAGATTATATTATTATTAAGTGGGCTGGCCTTGTGTTTACGGGCTTGCTACAATTGAGTGGGTTGGTTAAGTAGGTTGGCCTGATGTATTGAATTAATATGTTCGCTGTGTTGACTAGTTTAAGGTGTTGGCTGGATGCTGGATATGGTTAGTGCTGGCTGAGTTGGGCTTGTGTTGGATGGTTTGTTGACACTTGGTTGTTGAGGTTTGACGGAAATAAATGTGGGCGAGGGAACAATTAAGCGATACAAATTTCTGAGTGGATGTTTTACTTAAAAATACTTTTTCTTTTATACGTCAAGAACAGAAAAATAAAATTCGGCATGGGAAAATGCAAAGGTTTCGAATCTGATGATGTAACTTAGACCTACGGATGGATTCACCAACATGGGTGAGCCTACGGAAAGCTCTTAAGTGGGAAGCCCTTAAGTGGGTGGTGGCCAAAAAGATGCATAACCAGAGCATTTTCCATTTTATGTAATTAAAATTAAGGGGTGATTTAAGAATAATCAAGAGATTGATTTATTGTACTGTATGCATATTGTTATTATCCTCATTGTTTGCATGTCTTAACTATTTCACGAAATCATGTTCTAACATAGTCATAATTTTCAAGACTAATCCAGAGTGGACACATTTTTTTAGGCAGCAGGACCAACCCCAAGCAGAACACATAGGATCTTGGCAGCTGAACTGGTAAAGGCAATAATTGAAGCCCGGAACTGGCATAAAGCTCGATGTACTGGACCTACGTGTATCTATTGTAATAAGCTTATCTAGTATATGTTAATGATCGTGTAATAAATAAAGGAATGGAATAAAAAGCTTGGTACTTTGCATTGTGACCCTTTTTATTCAAAATTGTTGTCTGATCCTTGATTCAGTTAAAGAGCCCAGGATTTGGGTCTCTACAACGTAGAGTCGGAATGCGAGCGCAACAACGGAGGAAGGCCTCTAACTCCACAGTAGAAAGGCCCCCGGAGGGGGGTAGGCAGTTTTCCTCATAAACTTCAATCGAATAGGCAGAATACTATGTGCGGGAAGCAGTCGAACGATCACCACCACGGTGACCGCCTCTCGTACGAGCACCAGAGCCCTGACCAGGTGGAGCAAGATGAGAATGTAGATAAAAATAAGTGTCCTTAGCTATGTTGTTAAAGGCGCGCCTCGGGTAGTCGTGGCCATAAAGACCGATCGGGCCAGCCCAGTGTCGGGTCCGAGCTTTAGTCAACCGGGTCGAGCCCGGGCTTTCCTTAAATCGGGCTCGAGCAGCTACCCCGGGAAGGGGCCTAATTCGGCCTTCAGGGCCGGGCTTTTATTTTTGAAAAAAAAATATTAATTAAATTATTTATAAATATTGAATTATTTAAAAAAAACTCCATTAAAAACTTATACTTATTATTTTATTATGATAATAAAAAAATTCTCTCAAGTAGACATGGACAAGAAAAATGAATTTGTATTAATATTGAATAAAAATAAATAACATTTACAGTAGACGAACATTTCTAGAGATTTTTCGTTCAGACGGCTCCTCCGCTGGATCAAAACTCTGACTCTACGAAAAAAAGCGAACTCTGAAGCTACCGCACTAGCTTGGATTGTCAGTAAATCACGGGTCATATAGGCCAAAATAGGATATGTATTAACTTTACTTTTCCACCACTTTAAGAGATCAAAATTTTTAATCTCTTTTGTGCTTATAAAATTGCGGAATTATGTTTAGTGTACAGTCCTAATTCATTTAAATTACTAAATGTGCACGCTTTCTTGGAAATTAAATCTAAAATTTTATTTTTAAAAGAATCATTTGTTTTGGATTATGATATTTCTTCATGAGGTCGCGAGTCGTATACGTTATCATAATAATTATAACACTCGGTAAAAAGAGAAGTAAATTTTGGGATACTAACATCATCATAATCATCGAAATTTAAATTTAAGTTTAAATTAGTATTAATTCATCTATCAAATTTTTTACACCGTCTTCGCCGAATAACGGATTTAAAGTGGTGGCGTATGAAAACACAATAGGCATTTCTTTATAATATTTTAAAAAAAATCTTCCATTATTTCAATTAATGGAAGTCATCCATCAAGTTGCTTATAATAATTAATTTTTTGTGCGATATTTATAAAATTTTAAATTACTAGTGAGCTAGTCGGATAGTACACGCCAAATAAAAAAACAGTCACCCTATAAAAACATTTTAATAAATCCATATAATTTACTAATACGTCTCAATCGACATCGGTCAAATCATGAGTATTTACCAAATTATAATATTCCACAAGAAGTGATTTTTGTTAAAACACTCTTTTTAACACTTTATATGTTAAGTTCCATATAATAGGTAAATCAAATTGAGCTTTCAAATATTTTTTACCATATGCGTTTACAAAATTTTAAAAATCTTGAGATCATCGTCTATATAACATCTAAAAATTTGAAGTCGCGTTAAATTAAATTGTAGGATCCGATCACGAGCATAATTAATCGAGTCGACGTCTTGTGGGGTAATAATCTACTCTTAATTAATTTATTATGTAACGAGTCTTCAAGGGAATGAAGTGTCAGCTTGAAATGTATAATAATTTGTAGTGGTCGCAGCACTTTACTTTTTGCTTGCGCGTTCTACGTTGACAAAAAGATAATTATAAAAAATAGCAATAAACCCATCTCCCGGTTCATCTTTTCCCCACGATTATGATAATTGTTTGATACCCTCGCACGAAGTCGCTCCCAGATAAAGTCCCGCACATATCTTCCTCCCGTGACGCACTGATTGTAAATCGCATAAACCCTTTCTTCGCTCCCACACGCACATCGGCGACTTTTCCCAAAACCGCCAGTGAGAGTAGCAATCAGATCCTAGATCGGTGCTTTCTCCTTCGCCAAGAACCGACGTCGGCTTCTTCTCCTTCCTCCCTAGCACTGTAGGAGGTGGATCTTCATCCTTAGTTGGCGGGAAGAATTTCTGAAGCACCGTTTGTGGTTTCGGTGAGTGTGTTTTGCTCTTTCTCCACCTATTCTAGGGTTTCTTCACTTCTTTATTATAATTTTACCATAATGCCTTTGCAATTTCAAATATTATAGGGGCTGACATTTCCGGGTGTTACGGCTTGTTCGATCTTGGGGTAAACCCTTGCCATGAGGTTAAGATAATGAAATTTTGTTGGGTTTTCCTTTCGAATCAGTTATGTCTCGCTCTCTTTGACAAGTTTTAGAGTAACCCTAAATTTTGTGGGATCTAATTTCATAAAGATTTCCACTTAATTTCAGATTTGTTGAAGTGTTGGTGCTGTCATCGGAGAAGCTTTGAAAATTCTAACCACTGATTCGCGGTGAGATCTTTATCTCCGATTTCCTTTGCTTTTAGTGAGATTCTAATTAGCGGGTTAAACTCACTTAGAAATCGATTCTAATCCTAAAAATTACATGGATTTTATTTTAGGTTCTCCTAGCCTTTTGGAAAGGGGATACTTTGTCTCTAATTGGAGGAGTTCGTCGTGAACAGCCCTCTTGAAAGAAGAATCATGTCACCACGCCGCGTGTACGAACGTCGTAACACCACTGTAATAAATTCGACTCCTTTTAGTTGAACATTTTAGACTATATAAATTCATGTTTAATTATGTCAGTGTACGTATTTAGAAATTACAAGTTCCTATAATCAGAACCAAGTTAAAGGAGTAGTTATACACTTAAGCTAAACTAGTAGATTCAATATCATGAAACCCTAAGCACGGTATAGCCAGCTAGAGCGCTACACAAGTTGACTCATTGAACACTAGTCTAAGTTACTTCAGAAAGGTCGCGAGGAAGGTTTCCCTCGTGTTTTTGGTGGAGGCACACCACCGTGTTCTCAGGTCCAGCAGACCACCACTCGAACTTCGAGCTCAGGGCCGATAACCTTTGTTACAGATATGACACTCCTCAGATAGGAGTCTGTGTCCCACTTGGGGGGCACCCAGTTCAGGACACCATCAGATTTGTCAATCAGACAGCAGTTTCTAGTTGTGCACAGTCGTTGATGCAGGACGACGCGTAGGGTTTGCACGTCTATCGGCCTTTCTAGGAAACCCTAAATGTGTGCAATGAAATATGGATTTTTTTGTAAAAATAATTTGAGCGGGTGTTGCGCAGACTTTATGACATTAAGCAATACTTATTTTTTTAAAAGCACAAAAAAACTATTTTTGTTAAAATAGGGATTTTCTTAAATAAAGGTTCGATTTCTAAATCTAGGGAAGAAAGTTTGTCACTTTCGTTTTGTTCCCCATGTCGTAGCAAAACGGAAATCGTGGACTCCAAATACGTTTTCGTTTGGAGTTTTCGACGTAACGTTTGCTGACAAAATCCAGACAAAAACCCAAAAATGAATTTAAATTCCTAAGAGAAAAGGTAGACATGTGCAAAGGAAAGGATAGAAGCAAGTTACTCACGAAAATTGGTGTCTTTCCGCAATCAAAGTCGACGGCGATCCCGCGAGGAATTTCCCTGTCACCTTCGTTCTCCCACTCCAAGGTCGGTTGTTACCGCATACGAGCACCGCGGAGAAAATTCCACTCACTCTCACACGAAAGTGGTTTCGCGAAATCTCATTCACTCACGACGTGAGAAAGCCACAAACTAACAACCTAAAATTCACTCACCCTCACACGAGGAGGCTCCAACAAAATCTCAAGCACAAAGAATTAACTGTCACTCACACTCACAAGGTGGCTCCACAGAATTTCTAAATACTCTAACTTTTTGATCTTCCCCTCTCAGGAAGCAAGCAACCAAATGTTATATTTTCTCCTACAACTATTTACCGAAGTAAAACAATCAAATACACTCTCTCTCCAAAGAAAAATGTTCACAGCAATCCTAAACAGCAACTTCATCATTCACTAAGGAAAAAATGATTGAACAATAACTTCAATCTAACTGGTCATCATCTCTATTAGCCGAAAACAGCAGCACAACTCTACTCAACATTCAATTCTCTAACTCTTAACAAGAAATCCACAAACATCTAAATCCTAATCACATGAAACACAGAACGCAAGCAGCATTCATTCAATCTCAAAATATTCATCAACATCAACATTCACCACCGAAAAAAAATAGCATGCCTCTTTTATAAGGTAACGAAAGAGAAGAAGAAATGTGAACCAGGATGCATGAATAAGCGGCCATGGCGGTATCTTGAACCGGGCTGAAACTATCGGCGAGGGAGTCTTGTTCTGCGAAGTTGAATCAGGACCTTTCCTAATCAGAAATGGTGAAACTGTCGACCGGGAATGGTGGAATGTGCAGCAGTTACGCAGGAACGTGGTCGTGGTTGTCGTGGATGTGCGGGCTTTAATCGCGAGCCGCGACGGAATCGGAGTAGGGGCGCCGATGTCGGGGAGGTGCGGGCGGAACTTAGCACTAGCCATGTGTCATTGATGAACCAGGAGAACTCCACTGTTGTGGGGAAGAAGAACAGAACCGGGCCTGGGATATGTGAGCCAGCTATTTGATAACACATATATATAATATATATTTATTTATAAGTATATATATATATTTTTACAACACTTAAATAAAATACAAATAAAATTTAGCAACACTTAAAATATTAAAAGCACACTAATAAAATGCAAAACTCCGGGTCGATAGAGGTCCGGACGGGTGTGGCATTGGGAACTTTGTGGCGCCCAGATCGGGGTCGGTCTTCACCAACTCTTCCTCTCTCGAAATCACTCATCTCTGGTGAGTACTCTGAGTGGTAGTGTTGTAGTAGATTAGCATTCATACGTTGTAACTCCTTGGCCAAGACTCAGTTGGTCATGGTCTCTAGTCTGTCATGCCAACGAACAAGGTATTTTTGAAAAACCACCATCAGTAGTGGTCACTGTCTCATCTCTGCTTGAAAACTGTCAGTGGAAAAATGAAGAACTACAAGTGAACGTGTCAGCAGCTGAATGAATGTCGGTATGTCCTGAATGTGGCTCCTCACTCTCACTCACCAATCCAGAAGAATCAAACGGAGGAGAAGTAAATGGAAATTTTAAAGACTCATGTGGATAGTCGTGGAATAAAGTCAGATCGGTTACGTTAAAAAAACCGAATTTGCTCCCCCAAGCGGAAGGCATCTCAAGTTCATACGCATTTTTCTCAATCCGCTTCACCACTCGAAAGGGTCCAGTTCTACGGTCAGTCAGCTTCTTTACGGTACCGGATGGTAACCGTTTCGGATTTAGCCGAACCATTACCAAGTCACTCATTTTGAAACTAGTAGCTTTATATGCTGAGGCATTCTCTTCTTTTTGAATGTCTCTGGCTTGGAGCAGTGGCAGTCTGAGCAGCTAGAGTCGGTGGTCTCAGGCATTCTGCAGTGGTGGAAGTGATTTTTCCCTCACCTCCGTGAGGTAGTTTTGTTTTTCTCTTTCTTTAGATCGGACATACACTCTCACTGGTAGAGCGGTTGGCTGTTAACTGACTGGTCGTAGGTTCGAATCCTACTTGGGGAGATTTGATTCATTCTTCATGAAAGAATGAAGAATTGAATGAAAGGGCTCGGCTCGCTTTGACCGTTAGGAGTAGGTAACTCGTTCCCTTCCCTTCTTTGTTTCCATTCTATCTCATTGTATCACATTCTGTTCTACAATAATTGAGAATCATCGTCAATACCTCAGCATAGATTCGAGATAATCCGCTCAAAAAAAATTTTGAATGCAAATCATGCAAATGCAATAGATGAACTACTAACAGTACTAACTCCACAAACTGAATGTTTTAGATACTAAAAGCAACTTCTGTGATAGCTGCATGATCAGGAGGCTCGGAAGGTGGATCATAAAAGAATTCATCGCGGGGGCGATGAACACTCAAGAGCAAATCAGAAACATCAGTGATCGGATGTGTCAAAATGGTGTGAAACTGTCTCTGCAAGTGCGGGTGTCAAGTATCTACGAATCAACGAGTGCACCCTTAAACTCGATGGTGATACTAAGGATAGATACATCCCAAATGTGTGGTGAACTCATATGTAGTTCATCTGGGGATTCACCGGGAGGGGTATAATAAAATTCGTCGCAAATGCGACGCGTACAGATGTAGCCTCCAAAAATATATAAAGTGCTCTCATATAAACGACAATGCATGTGAAGTGTGTCAATCGTGATAAACTAAGGGAAGGTGAGGCATCAGGTGGCTCACCAGGTGGGACATCTGAAAACTCATCTAGAGGGAGAGTAAACAGATGGCTATGATCAAGCCCCACTATATGGATGACACACTCAAAATCATCTCTCTGAAGCACTATCGACATCAGGGGAGAGAATGGAGCAGGTATCCTTGTCTTAAAATTCATAAGGGTGTTACTCACAGTAATCTCATCCACACATGGACGAGGTGGCTCATCTTGAGGCTCAATAGGAGGGTCGTCAAAGAACCCATCAGTAGCGTGATAGTCCTCTAGTAGCAAACCATCAGAAGGGGTCGTAGTCCCAAAAAGGGTAGGGGTGACTACCTCGAGATCATTATTAAGCTCTCTGCTCCCGATCGTAATGTCACTCGGTGCGCCATCAGGTGTGGTGATGTGACTCGGTGCGCCACTAGGTGAAGTGTGCGAGGAATTTATACTCAAAAGAGAGCTAGAAGATATAGAATCAAGGGTAGGTTCACTAAGTGGAGCAGACTCACATGGGGGTTGACTCCACACATCATGTATTAGAATATATGACAGAGTGGGTGATGTCTCCCTGCTTTGGGTAGTGGAATGTTCTTGTTGACCCTTAATGGTTATCGTCATGTTCATCTTTGGAACACTAGGAGGATCACTAGGTGTGATGTACTTTTGACGATAGTGACCTCTATGGGTATTTTGAGGGTATTCATGATGATCGCCCATAACATAATCATGTCGTGCCTGTGGATGATCATGTGTCCTACGAACGCGTGGTGGTGATCGCACATATACAGTCTCGGGTTCCTCATATAGAGGTGACGTGTAGTATCGATAACAGACGTCATACTGAACTCTATCATAATAATATAGTGTCGAAGGACCAATAAGATCCACTCGAGTACAAGAATAAAAATGACGATAGTTATCGTACTGATCGTCTCTAGCATAATGAGTTTGTATTGGTGGATAAACACGTTCTCTAGCAGTGATGTACTGTGATCGAGGATAATCATCGAAGTATCACACAGATCTCTTTGATGGGGTACTATGGGAGTGGGTGTAAGTGAAGTCGTGATCCTCAAATAAAGGATTTCTCTTAAAGGTAGACTTTTCCACGTAGTGATGTGGAACATCTTAATGTGGACGGACAGAGTGCTCATCTTGAACTTGAGGTGACATTGACGCTCGATGGGGTATTTCTAAACTATTCACCCTACCTCTAAGGTTTTTTAACCTTTCAGGCATCTACCAGGTACTCTCAGTTAATGTCGTCATTTGGTGGGCGAAAGGTATAAACCACTGGGGTGGTTCTTCCCCTTCGATCTCTTGGCTCGATTGACCACGTTCAACTCGACACATCCTACCACTACGCAGTTGCATGCAAACAAAAAAATCAAAGCAATGTATGATTATGCAACTAAAAAAATTATCTTTTTCTTTAAAGTAAAATGTCATGCGGGTTCCTATGCTATACGTGCAGATCTCGAAACTTAAAAAATTTTTGAAACTTCTCTTTGATACCAAATTGATACAGGACGGCGCGTAAGGTTTGCGTGCCTGTTGGCCTTCCTAGGAAACCGTAAATGTGTACAATGAAATATGGATTTTTTTGTAAAAATAATTTGAGCGGGTGTTGCGCAGATTTTATGAAATTAAACAATGCTTATTTTTTAAAAAAGCACAAAAAAACTATTTTTGCTAAAACAGGGATTTTCTTAAATAAAGGTTCGATTTCTGAATCCGGGGAAGGAAGTTCGTCACTTTCGTTTCTTTCCTCTTGTCGTAACAAAACGGAAATCGTGAACTCCAAATACGTTTTTGTTTGGAGCTTTTGATGTAGCGTTTGCTGACAAAATACATGCGAAAACTCAGCAAAGAATCTAAATTCCTAAGAGAAAAGGTAGACACATGCAAAGGAAAGGATAGAAGCAAGTTACCCACGGAAAGTAGTGTCTTTCCGCAATCGAAGTCGACGGCGATCCCGCGAGGAATTTCCTCGTCACCTTCGATCTCCCCATCCAAGGTCGGTCGTTACCGCATACGGGCACCATGGAGAAAATTCCACTCACTCTCATACGAAAGTGGTTCCACGAAATCTAATTCACTCACGACGTGAGGAAGCCACAAACTAACAACATAAAATTCACTCACCCTCACACTAGGAGGCTCTAACGAAATCTCAAACACAAAGAATTAACTGTCACTCACACTCACAAGGTGGCTCCACGGAATTTCTAAATACTCTAACTTTTTGATCTTCCACTCTCAGGAAGCAAACGACCAAATGTTATATTTTGTCCTACAACTATTTACCGAAGTAAAACAATCACATACACTTTCTCTCCAAAGAAAAATGTTCACAGCAATCTTAAACAGCAACTTGATCATTCACTAAGGAAAAAAATGATTAAACAGTAACTTCTGTCTAACTGTTCATCATCTCTATTAGCGGAAAACAACACACCTCTGCTCAGCATTCAATTCTGAACCGGGATGAAACAGGAGGCAAGGAAGTCGTGTTCTGCGAAGTTGAATCAGGACCTTTCATAATCAGAAATGGTGAAACCGTCGGCCGGGAATGGTTGAATGTGCAGCATTTATGCGGGAATGTGGCCATGGCTGTCGTGGATGTGCGGGCTTTAATCACGAGCCGCGGCGGAATCGGAGTAGGGGCGCCGATGTCGGGGAGGTGCGGGCGGAACTTAGCCCTAGCGGTGCGTCATTGATGAACCAGGAGAACTCCACTGCTGCGGGGAAGAAGAACAGGACCAGGCCGGGGATATGTGAGCCGGCTATTTGATAACACACACACATAGATATATATATATATATATATATATATATATATATATATATATATATATATATATATATATATAAGTATATATATATATATTTTACAACATTTAAAATAAAATACAACAACACTTAAAATATTAAAGGTCCAAACGGGTGTGGCGTCGGGAACTTTTGCGACGCTCAGATCGGGGCCGGTCTCCACCAGTCGTCCTTAGTGACAAGTATTAATAAGATAACGTTGAACTTAGTTGATACTTATAACAACCGCGATTCCAAATCTTCGTAAATCTATGATTTAGAAAATTCAAAAATTAGTGTGTCAGATCACACGATAGGTCGATTCTGTGTCAGTTCATGATCTCAAGTGTCAAGTTTTATATTAGAAAATTTATGCATATTCTAAATTCATGTAATAATCACTTAAAATATTTCTTTTCTTTAAGTATTGCTGGAGAAATTGTTTTTCTTACTTTTCAGTAGGTCTGACTCATTTGAAACTTGTTTTTACAGGGGGCTCGGGTCAGGGGATATGCTTAGGATAGGCGGCTTAGTGTTCAGTCATCAGTGTTGTTAAGTTGTACCAATGTTGTTGCACTTGCTTTTTTCCAGACATTTGTATTTTTTGTACTTATGTCTAGTTGTATCCGTTTACATCAGACTGACAGTATATCAGTTTCATAGTGTTTTTTACTGCTCTAGTTGGCTCTGTGAATTCAGTGTATGTGAGGTACTATTTTACCCATAGTATTTATATTTCTTACTCTACTTCTGCTGTTAATTTCCTTTTAGCATTTTTAATTTACTTGTTTTATATCAATTTATATATCGTTATTTAGTTTACTTCTTATCGCGGACCCGGCCGGACTGCTGATTTCATGTTAAACTAGATTGGGGTGTTACAGCCTAAAACTATAAATGACTTTTAGCATTAGCCGAATTTTCTCAATATAAGGTTCCATGGAGGCTAAACTATCTTGTACCACTAAATTTAAAATGTGACAAAAACACCGAGTGTGAAAAAACGCACTGCTTAGCATTGGTTTTAAATCGCATTTTAAACATTCAATAACTACGGTTTTGTTAAAGGCATTATCAAAAAAAATACTCATTATTTTATCTTTTAATTTAATTTCTCGCACACATTTAATAATTACATTATATATAGCTTTACCTGTGTGCGGATATTTGAAACCTTCAAAACATATTACGCGCTTATTTATCTCTCATAAAACGGGATCGATCCAATGACACGTGATACAAATATACGATAATCCTACTTTTATGATATTTGGGCTTCAAACATCACTCATTAAACTTACATGACCTTCGAAAGTTTCAAAAAAATTTATTAACAATTGTTTTAATTCTAAATAGGTTTTAATGGTGTCACGCCTAAGAAAAACTCTACTTACCTGTTGATATTTGGGCTGAAGTCCTGCATGTATGTATTCTGTCGCATCCTCGTTGTCATAGCGGCTGATTGGTAAACCAAGTTTGATGACATGTTTCATCTGCAGGTCTCGTTGGCGAAGTTGATCGTACGTCCAAATTTGCCTTACTCGTGAAATTTAGGCCTGACTGGACTCGGGAGCTTGTTTCAAAACGCAAGACTTAAGATGTTTATCTAGTGTAGAGTTGTCGATAAGAGTCAGCAACTTCGAGCATAATTTGCATTGTGCATTGAATTCGGCGTCAACTTGAACTTTATCGAAATGCTCTCAAACTGACGTCGTACTATTGTGCTCCACCACTATAGGCGTAATTTGAGTAGGCGACACTAGCGTTGAGGAGGACGATGACATGCTAGCGGTGAGGAAGACGCTAACCTAAGTTATCAAAGGCGCAAGGCGCACCAAGGAGCAAAGAGCCCCTGGAGCCTAGGCGCAAAGCGCAGGCGCGCGCCTAAGGCACGTGAGGTGCAAAAATTGGGGGGAAAGGAAACTGAGCGAATTGGGAGCCCAATTCGCTGAAATTGAGCGAATTAGGCGCCCAATTCGCTGAAATTGGGTTAGTTCTCTTCTATCAAGTTAGTATAAGAGCCTTATTGAATTTTGGTTTGTTGAGGAAGCATGCACAAGGAAAACGTCCATCTTATAAGAGCTCGTATTTTCCAATATTCTATCTAAACACGTGAGAAGTGATATAAATACATGATAGTCATAATTGATGCACACAAAGTGCAACTAGAAATCAAATAAAAAACCACAACATGTAATATAAAGCATTAGACGGAGATAAACAAATTTAGGGTAAAAATCTTTGTATCTTTTGAACACCAACGATCAACCCCTCTTGAATTAACAATATAGCGTGGCTTCCACTCAGCTAATGAATGACAAAATCCCTCTAGAAAACACAAAAGAACGTATTAGAATCAAACATTCAAGCATAATAAAATGAGATCATTTTTTGAACGCAACATAATAAAAATAACAACATAAATAAATCCATCAAGTCAGCAATCATAATCTATCAAATCAACATTGCAATTTTTTGCACCAAAACAAACCTAAGCTATCAAGTCAGCAATCATAAACTTTAAACTAATGTGCAAGAAAATAACATAACATCACGCCATCACATAGTTTTCCAATTTTTCCTCCGTCTCGTGATCTCATCATCATTAAGTATTAATTACTCATCGTCTGAATCAATAAAGATTTCATCTTCTTCATTGAACTCAGCTTCTTCATCATCGGCATCATTTGTACGCATTGTTGGAATAGGTGTCTTCTTCTTAGATGTGCTCCCCTTGTCAGCTACCATCTTCCCTTTGGATAAGCGTGTGGAGTAGATGTCTTCTTCTACTCCGCTGGTCCTTGCTACTGCACCCCAGTTCAATAATTCGTCAGCAAAAACTATATCGTCATCCTGCTCAACCTCCTCATCTTCCTCCATTCTTCCCATCAGCCATTCATTGTTATCGTCAATATGTTTCAGGGAGATCGGATCAATACGATCACGTGAATCATATCGCCGACGTAAGGCACGATTATATTTTTCAAATACTAAATCATTTAGGCGTTGTTGTGCTAGTCGATTTTTTTTGTTATGCACCTGCAATATAATAAATAAATAAATAATCATATAACGATATAAATTAATATTTACATACTTATTCAAAAAAAATCATGCATGCTCAAAAAAACTCCAGTTGCGCTCACATCCGGTTGAACAGCAAGTGAGACTTAAAACCTTTACTGCAAATTTAGTCAGATCAGGAGTATCAGCTTCATATGATTGTCACCACTCAACTGCCCCAAAAAATAAATATCAAGAAATTAATGAATCAATATCATTCTTATTAAATAAATTATTTGTTTGAAACTTGAAATAATATTTAATTAACTAACCTATGGACTTTATTTTTTTATGACGAACTGTAAATTACATTCCAAATAAACTTTCAGCATTTCTATATAAACTTAGTTGGTCCATAATTTTATCTTGAATTTCAGGACTTGGAATGAGCTTTTGCATTGTTTGATATAAAGCTCTCATGACTTCTTCATCTAATGTCATTTCAGTGTTTGAATAGAAGAACTCCGGATTTAAATAATGAGCTGACGCATGCAATGGTCGATGAAACTGATTTTCCCATCTCCTGTCGAGAATCGCAAATACTTCTTTATATTTTTCCTCTTTCTCATTGAAAAAGTTCATGATTGTCTCTTTTGCTCTATCCATAGCCTCATAGATATAACTCATAGCCGGTCTTTTCTCTTCATCTACCAATCTTAGTACCCGAACTAAAGGTCCAAAAATCATCAAAATATACACAATAGTACAGCAAGAGACCATGTATATAATGCTCTGTACTTGCTTACCTCCTATTTCCTTTGCCCACTTGTTTGATGTCCACTCAGGTGAAGTGAACATCTTCCTTAAATCTGTCATCTGCTTATGAATGTGCGGAATAGCAAGAAATAAAGTCGCAAACCTAGTAACAGCAGGTCTAACAAGCTTCACTTGTCCTGTGAAGCTCCTTAGCATGTTGATTTGTCCAGGCCGAACATAAATATAACTGTTGAAACACATTGCTCTTTTAATTGCTCTACTAATGCTAGACATCTTTCCAATATCCTCCAGCATTAAGTCGATGCAATGGGAGGCACATGGTGTCCAATATAAATGTTTTTTTGCTTCCAATAATTTTCCTATTTAATAATAAACACATTCATGGCCAATATATGACATTAAAATTAAATAAATATTAAAAGAGGATGATTAACGATATATTTACGGATTTACCTGCTAGTACATTATTGTTTGCACTATCAGTAACAACTTGAACAACATTAACCTCTCCAACACGTTCCACTACTCTATCAAACAATTCAAACATCCTCTCTTCAGTTTTCGCGTAATCAGATGCATCAACAGATTTCAGAAAGAATGTACCTTTTGGTGAATTTACCAAAAAAATTATAAGAGTTCTTTGTTTCTTATTTGTCCATCCGCTTGCCATGATAGAACATCCAAACAACCTTCACTCATCCTCATAGGTCTTCATCATCTTCTGAACTTCTGTTACTTCATTATTCAACAAAGGCACGCGAACTTCATGGTAACTGGGTGGTTTCAGTCCAACCCCAAACTGTCCAACGGATTCTATCATCACTGCAAAACTAGGGTAGGTAACTGCATTAAAAGGAATAGCTGCATCATACATCCATTGAGCTATATGCTTGCAAGCCCTCCCTCTAAGTTCCTTTTTACACGCTTCGTTGATTGAAATTTGCTTCATTTGCTTATGTTGACCTTTTTGTTTCATTTTCTTCTCAATATTAGATGCAAAAAAACAAACCATCGGTCCTTTGGACCTAGACTTTTTAGGCCCACCGCTTGGACCACATCCATGAATCTTCGCACTAACGTCATTCATGCCCTCATCGCTTCCAAAGGTATCTACATCTGCAAAGTCCGGGAATGCTTGTTTTTCTGTATTGCTTACAGTCATTTTCTTTTGCACATTATCTTGATTTTCTATCCTTATATATTGTGGGCATTTGGGACAGACTTTGGTATTTCTAAATCCCCCCACTAGATGTTGTTTTGCAAGATAAATTCCATCATTCGTGACTTTCTCACAGAAAATGCAAATTAAACCATTTTTATTAGTGACAGATGTCTGACGCACATACTTCCAACCTGGATCAATCCTATATTGGACACTGGATGAACCAGATCCACTCGCGTCCATTTCTAGTTATTAAAACATTTTACAAAAAAACTATTACATAGAATAGGACAATTAGTGAAAACTGTGGCGTTCAGTTCACTGTTTTACAGTGAACTGAAACAGTGAACTGGGCAGCCCAGTTCACTATTTTACACAGTAAACTGGGCAGCCCAGTTCACTGTAAAACAGTAAACTGGGCAGCCCAGTTCACTGTAAAACAGTGAACTGGAAGCCTATTTCACTATTACAGTGAACTGGGCTTCTATTATGACTATGCTAGAAGCCTAGAACAGAAGAGAGCAGCCGAAAAAATTACGTGAACTGGGCTTTCACTATACATCTACGCTGGAACAGAAGAGAGCAGCCGGAAAAAATGGCAGCCAGAAAAACACGTAGCCAGAAAAATCTTCATACGACAGCCATTATGCAAGAAGAAGAAGGAATGCAGTGAAAAGAAGAAGTTACCAAAAGAGGTGGCGGCTGGCGAGCAGAAGAGGAGTGGCGAACGGAAGAGGAGCGGCGACACGAGCGGAGCGGCGACACGAGCGGAGATGGTGAGCTTTCAACCCTAAACCCGATTCGGCGTGAATCGGGAAAATGAGGCCAAAACTCCTTATAAACCCATAACCCTATTAAACTAAACCAGTTGGCATAGACCGAAAATCTTCTAGGAGCGCCTAACCAACGCCTGAATGGCCCGCAAGGCGCGCGCCTGGGGCTCACCAGGGCCAATTCGCCCGCCTCGCCCATGATCTGGCGTTATTCTGTGCGCCCGGTGCGCCCAACGGCTCAGACGCGCGCCTTGATAACTTAGACGCTGGCAAGGCATTAAGTAAATTTTAAATTAAGAGAGAGTGAGTGAGAGAGTGAGAGAGAGAAAGAGAGAGGAGAGTGAGAGAGGGGGGTCGGGCTGGGTAAGGGTGGTTATATAAAAAAAAAGTTTTAAATTTTTTTTTTAAATATAAGCCTAGGACCTAGGTTGTATAGCTTTGGTGTACAACAGTACAGCAGCTGCTGCTGTACTGTTGTACACAGCAGCCGGCCACTGGCCAACAGGCCAAGGCGAAGTGGCCAAGGCTGGCCACTGGCCAATGGCCAACGGCTCTTATAAGAGTCGTTGATTAACAGCTCTTATAAGAGTCGTTCGGCCAACAGCCTAGGTTGGGCTGTCGCCAGGGCCTGGGCTCAGGCCTGGGCCGGTCCGAAAATCGGGCGTTTTCTGGGCTAGCCCAAAAATTGAATTTTGCCCGGCCCGGGTATTCCCCCTATACTTGGGCCCTGAGCCCGACCTAGGCACAGGTCGGGCCTAGACAGACTATTTTCGAGCCGAGCTCAGGCCAGCCCACTGGGCCCGATCTTTTTGTACACAACTAGCCTTAGGCGCTCTTAAGGCTCAAGACTCACCAGACTCAGAGACTTGCGCATTCGTACACCTTATTTGCGCCTTTGAAACATAAAAGACGCAACTGAGTGAGATTATTGTTGAAAATTCTTTTTTTCAAAAATAAAGACAATAATGTAAGAACTCAATAAATTTTGATTGATTTAGTGTTTGTAAAAGATAATTGCACGTTGAGACTTAGATATGATGCAAGTAACCACATTGATTTTATTTTTTAAGAGATATAAATAATAGTAATGAATAATTAATTAGTAGATTAGATGAAGACTTTGATCAAGAAGCTGAAATGATATTTGATGCAGATTATTTAAATGGATGTGGTTGCGTCTTGCTTTCGTCAGGCACACACATGCGCCTTGAGCTTTGCGTCTAGGCTCCAAGACCTTTTTGCTCCTTGGTGCGGCTAGCACCTTTAATAACTAAGGTCTTTAGTATCTTCTTTCTTCCCACAGTGGCTGCATACAGGAGGAGTAAGGAGGACCACAACCGATCCCAGCAAGAGCAGAGTGATCCGCAGAAGAACCAAGAGAGCAGCGACGATTCTCATCATTGAGGAGTATACTGAAGGCATCCCTAAGAGAGGGAAGAGGCTCAAAGTGGAGGACATGCAGGGGAACAACATCAAACTCCATATTGAGCCCCATAGGAAAGACGTGAAGACGAAAGCGGTCTTTATCCTTCTGAAGATCCTGCGCATCGACGGTGCATGCAGCTGTAAAGGTGTTGAAGTAATGCAGTTCTTGATAAAGACGTTCGAACTCAGGGTAGTAAGCAAATATAAACATGATTCCCTACTTCAGCTTCAAAACACGGCGAGTGAGCTCATAAATCTGTGTAGAACTCCCTGTCTGAGAGTAGGTGTCACGGGCCCTTTTCCAAATTTCAGGAGTAGAATCCAAAAGCATGTAGATGTGGTACACCTAAGGGGGCATAGATATAACCGTGTTCTTAATTAGTTAAGTAATTAAGCCTTCAGAGTAGGTTTGATGTCATCGGATCAAAGGAGCAATTAATTAAATCTCAATTGAATTGAGACTGCATAGGTCGCAAGGAAAAGGCAGAAATCAAACTGGGAATGGGCGGAAAAGGCCTATTGGCAATGGGGGCATGCTGAGGATTAATGTGAGCGACAGGATGCCTCGTCGGGTCATCAACTAGGATGGCATCTCTGGACAACGAGGGTTCTGGTAGGGAAACAACACGGGTACTGGTTGATGGCTTGGTAACTCATGCACAAAGATCACACAGATGGATCGTGTGCATGCGGATTCAAGCGCATACAGATTC
Source organism: Platanthera guangdongensis (assembly GCA_039583875.1). Classification (NCBI taxonomy): domain Eukaryota; kingdom Viridiplantae; phylum Streptophyta; class Magnoliopsida; order Asparagales; family Orchidaceae; genus Platanthera; species Platanthera guangdongensis. The sequence goes on from CM077162.1 coordinate 15,115,883, forward strand.
CCGTTTGAAAGAAGTTGAGCACACAATGACAAACGGATTGCGCGAGGAAACGGAATCGGAAGGATCTAATATCAAGTTGTAACGAGCCTAGCCAAAGTGTGTCGGTAATTCACCGGAGAAGTGGTCAGAGGTAGAAATGGTTGCGGAGATACAACGAAGCTGGAACAGCGGCTTGCCTAAGCAAGAAGCTCGGGGGAGGAGAGTTGTTAATCCCTAACTCTAGGAGGAGAGGGAACTATAATAACTAAATAGGTACCTGCTTACCTTCAACAGCCCAAGGGCCCATTTAAATAAAATTACAAAGTAGACAATTTCCATTTTAATCCACACACTTGAACTAAATGCAACAATATTTGTGCATTAACATAAAGGACACGACGTGCATAACTAAAATATATAACTACTCAGTAATTCACGATGCCAAGCACGATACAAAATACGGCACCTAATGATGGTACCTAGGCATGATACTAAACGCAACACAAAATAACTGATCATGCGGGCCATACCACAGCCATATCCATGTTTATGTCATATTAAAGAATACAACCATCATAGTTTGAAAATAATCAGTGTCACAAGTCAGCACAGAAAAAAAGAGTGAGTACATCTTTAAATATTAGTACCTTTTGAAGAGCAAAACCATCAAGTACAGGAGCTACTGTCGTTGATCCACCACCACTAAATGGGAAGAAAAACAAGTTCATTAGTGCTGGCTCTTTTAGTTTAGCACGCTAAAAGCACTTGAGAAATATTAAAAGATGAGGGTAGAGGAAGGATAAAATTCAAACAAATTTGAAATAGAAGTAATTAAATCTGTTAGAACTCAAATGCTCAAAACCTATAAATTACAACTCATAATCAAGTACAGGAGCATTATAAATGTGCATAATAACATGAGGAAAAGGTCAGTTGCTGTTATATGGCTTACATGCTAAAAAAGAAAAAAAATACTCATAAACGAACCACTTTTCTGCATCTATAAGAAAACAGCTTAGTTTTGGAACTATCCAAGAAAAACTAGTAATAATAAATGAAACCAATGGATAAAATGATAAAACCAATCATTAACACTATGCTACCAGATGAAGGGTAGACTAGTTGCAAGTGGAGTCTAAACATGCAACCCTAGGTGTAGTGTCGACAAAATAATTCTTATCCAACCCTAAGATGATGCATGCATGCAATAAGAGATCCCGCAGTAAATTACAAATAACAATAGTGAGAACATAAAACACCTCAGTTATCACAAACAGTTGCATACGATTTTAAAAGGCAAGCAAATTATGCCTTCCAATCTCTCTAAAAAATATATTAAAAAATAAAACAAATACATGACAAATATTGAAACGTTGATCTGAATGCAACCACAGACCCGGATCATCCATCGGGTGATGCCAAATATGCCATGTGACAAAACAGCCCCGAACAAGCACAAAATTCGTGCTCCACCATCTCGCCAGCCACAGCTCCGCCGCTCCCTGCTGAAACCCTAAAGTCGCCAGCCCCATGTTCCCCTCTCCAAACCTGCAGCATGTTCCTTCACCCTTCCTGCAACCGCAGGCGGTCCAGGCCTCCCCTCCTCCAACAGCACCACCTGTCAGCCTCCTATCAAGCTATCGGCCTCCCTGCTCCAACTCTACACCCCACCCCCCACCCCCCCGGTCAACCACTCCCCACCATCACTAGCCACCGCAGGGTGCTCCCTTCCCAGATCCACTGTCGCTGCCATTCTAGACCCTCACCTGTCCAAGCCACCAGTCCCCCCTACATGTGGAGCCACGAACCCTAACCCTCTCCCTTCCGGATTAGCCCCGATCTGGGATTTTCAACCAGAATCCGATCTATTATTGTCGGATCTACCCTTCCCTGCCCAGATCTTTACCTACGTGGTCAGATCTACCCATTTCCGGTCTGATTCCACCATCCACCGACGAGGAAGCCACCGTCATCATTTTCACGCCATCGGTTCCACCTCGGATCGTCGTACACGCATCTCCGACTCGGGATTCCTCAGTGTCATGGTCAGCCCACTATTTGGTGAGATTTTGTTGTACTGGATTATTATTTTCAGCATATTTATATTTGATTGGATCTTTTACTTGTTTTGAATATCTTGCATGGTAGTTGTTTGTTAAATTATTATTTTGATTTGCAAGGTTCATTTGTTGTGCCCTCCTGCTTTGACCCTCCACGTGGAAGAAAGCTTAAGCTTGTTTTGCCCTAATAAATTATTTTGCCTTGTTTTGAATTGACTGTGTGAGATGTTATTATTCATTATTCAATCTGTGATTTAATCTGTCGGGCTTTTCATAGCATGTAGGGTTAGATCTCCAATTTTTTTGCCGTCTATAAATTCATTCTGCGTCAATTTATATCAAAGCGAGGTTATGCTCTCTTTTGATACGCAGTCGTAGAGTTTATAGGGTTTTTCATTATATCTAAGTGTCACAATTATTCCTCTCCTCACTTTGGAGGTCTCGAGTCCACTTGCACCCGCCCTCATAAATCCCCTTCAGGGAGACCCTCACGACACTATGATAATGATTATTCGCGATCGCAGCACACAATTTTCAGAGATCATGTTAACCCACTGACGCGACCCCTTTCGGTGGTACTCACATGGAGGATCATGACCCTAGTGATGAGTTCTATGACGACCCCTTGTTGAGCCCCCTGATGAACTGTCACATCCAGGTGAGAATGCGATTCAGATGAGCCGCTAGTTTACGAGTCTCGAGTTATTGGTGTCTCTTTCATTATCATCTCTGGCCTTACCCCAGAGAATGGGTCTAGAGTGGATCATGACGTATATATGGCCGTCCTTCAGTACACTTAAGCATACACATATTAAGAGGACCTACCTTATGACACATCACACTCTTGATGAGTTTTGGGACACGCCACCTGCTGATCCACCAGACGAGGTCTTTACTTTTGGGGACACTCACTACACTATAGAGTCGCGTCTTTTAGTCGGTGTACACGATTTTCACTCAGGCGGTCATCTCATTCGCAATGACTTTTTGTACACGCCTCCTAGTGAATCCCCCTGAAGTGTTAAGTTCCCTGAGACATTTGGCTCTTTACGAGCTCGTATTTGAGTATAGTTGTCTCTCACGGTCATCTGAGCACTCGTATCACACGGGATGAGTTTTTCTACACTCCACCGAGAGAGCCTCCTGATAGGCCACTTCCCTTAATAGATTTTCAAATCATTATTAGATTTTCTCATAGAGAGCGTGCTGTGTCGGTCATGTTTCATTTGCATCATTTGCATAATTCTATTGAGTCGTTTCTTCATCTTTTGCATGTGTCCATTGAGTTGTTTGTTTGTTGTTTGCATATGTGGCATGAGTCTGTCCGACGTAGAATCCATAATGATAATAAATTTTGTAAATCACATGCGTATGTTCACTGGCAAGAGCGGGTACTTCATGAAGGCGAGCAAGTGATGGTGAGAATCTGCGTTATGAGTCTTCGTGCGAGCCTTGCTAAAAGCTTGAGTGTTAGGCGAATGAATCCTTATATAATCATGAGACGGATCGAGGCAAACACCTATGATCTTGATATCTCTGCAAGTTAATGTGATCCAAGGTGGGGGTGTAGTTTTGAAAAAAAATGCGACCTATTTAAAATAATTGCGCTCTTGTTAAAATTAATGTGGCGCGAGAGGACTTCGCGGGCTAATTTAAACGGATAAAACGACCAAAGTGTCACAAACGCTTGCGAACTACAGCACGATTATAATGACGTCATGAGACTTAATTTCACAGGCACAGCAATACGGTGGCGGGCATACATGGCAATGGAAAATAAACAATAATTAGGAGATGAATTAGCTAGGGCAAGCTCCAATAATTAACTATTCAATTTAACTTGAGCATAAAAATAACTAATGTATGCGAGCGAGGAGGGAGAGGTATACCCCAAGAGGAAGAGTAACAGCTGAGCACGAAAAATCTCCTGGGACTGCCTGGGACTGTGGAGTGCTGGCTGGAACAGCTCGTTGGAGACCGGGTTGGATTTGTCGGAAGAAGTGGTGTCTGGACTGGAGGAGTGGAGTGAGTTTGGCGGTGGAGCTGGCCGAGGACAAGGTGCAGCGGCCTCGACCTACTGGAGCAGGTGGCAAGAGGACTCGATGGTGCCCTGGAAGAGTTCTAGCAGCAGACACGGTGGCTGGCAGAGTTTCACAGGTGGATTCCGTCGAGCAAGGGGTGCAGTCGGGGTCAGCGGCGGCGCAAGTCCACGAGAGGAAGAAGGACGGCGTCTGGAGTTGTCGAACTTCTAAGAGCCGGCCTGAGGAGGGATCGCCGGACCTTGGGTGAGCAACCAGGGGCGGCGCTGCTAACGGTCAAGGGAGGGGAAGGAGGCGTCGGGCTTCCGTCGAGCAAGAACAGTGAAAGAATCGCGGAAGTTAGGGCCGGCGCTGGGAGAACTCGACTGAAACCCAAAAAAGGTTCAGTCAATTCATTTCCCAGCTGAGTCATAACAGGGAGGAGGGTTTTCTTTTATAGCCAAAATTTAGGGTTAACACATGCTATTGGCAGACTTTTGGGAGTGGGCTGGTTGGGCTCATTCAAAAGGGTAAAAGGAATGTAAACTAAATGGGCCACTCAAGGGTGGTTGATTTTTTGTAACTGAAATATTAAAAAAAATGTTAAATATCTAAGCTTTCCATAAACTAATCTAACCCTAAATTATCGGACCTATGCATTTAGGGTCACATTGGTCGGTCACACCAACGAGCCAAACAAAATTTGCGCGAACAAAATGGGCGATACGAAATCACACAAAAGCGCTAATACCATGCGCGTACAATTCAACACAACCAAATAAAACCAAATGTGACACAACATGCGCTACACAAATAAAACTGGTACAAATAAAAATAAAGATGCGTCGCGGGTTGCATCACAAGTATAGGCATCCATCTGATATTTAATGTTGGAGATTTGACGCCTACTACGAGCCTCGCGAGTATGTGGACCCAAGCAGTGGGCACTCCCAGCCGCTCACACCTCCACTCCTGTGTTGCCTAACCACCCTCATAGCCCACCCACGACTGATGGCCACCACTACTCACCCACTTTTGACACTCACCCACCTGGGGACTCGTCTTTTTTAGTTCTACTTACGGCTCCGTCGATCGCACCGGGATCCACCACTCGTGATTTGAGTGTTGAGAGCATCACGGAGACCATATTCCACCAGTACATTCCTATTACAGAAGTGGGTGACACCTGTGTACTTGCAGCAGAGCTTGATTGATTCGCCCCAGGACTTTGACATCAGTACAGCCGTCTCCATTCACCGGAGATGACAGCTTTTCATTCGGGGGAGTTGATTGGCAAGGACACTCTTCCGTCGACGATACTTCGACGACTTCTGGTGGACCTCTTCGAGTCTTACCTGACATACATCGAGAGAATTTTGAACCCTATTCATCGGGAGATGGAATCTTTCAAGTCGGGGAGATGATGAGCAGCAGAGACGAGGACGTGTTTTGAGCCCGTTCGGGGCCAATTGGGGACTTTCCATATATGGCGTGCCCGGATCGACAATCGGACTCCGCGGATGTGTCCGGATTCGCGTTGTGAGTCGATTTCATATATTATTTCATTATTTTGCATTTTATTTTGATGTATTTAGGGGGGCCCACCTTCGGCCAATCATAGTCGTCGATGGTGTGATGCCCTAAGTCTTTTATTATTATAAATAGGTTGTTAGTAGGGCAGATTAGAGCATTGCAGATTTTGAAGAAGAGAAATCCTGAAATCGGGTGATCCCTCCATGGTGTCGACTCCGTGAAACCCTAGGCGACGACTCTTAGGCTTGTATCTCCCTCCCCAAGGTATCCTATAACCCTAGACTCCTTCTCCCCCTCCCACGGCCCCTCTCTCAGCCTCAACAACCCCCCAAACAGTAGCCGCATTTCTCCCATAGCCCTGCTGAAATCTATCCTCCCTGTTGCCCAAACTAAGCCACGGTTTCTTATCAATGACACTATTCAGAAATGAAATTAACTGTTCACTTCCATAGTTTTTTCCCCCTGTCCACCGCTGTCCAGCCACAGCTCTGCCGCTCCCAGCTAAAACCCTAAAGCCGCCAGCCCCTTGTTCCCCTCTCCAAACCTGCAGCCTGTTCCTTCACCCTTCCTGCAACCGCAGGCGGTCCAGGCCTCCCCTACTCCAACCGCACCACCCACCAACCTCCTGTCAAGTCGTCGGCCTCCTGTCAAGTCACCGGCCTCCCTGCTCCAACTCCACCCCCACCCCCCACCCCCCACCCCCACCCCCCCCCCCCACCCCCTGGCCAAACACTCCCCTCCATCACTAGCCACAGCAGGCTGCTCCCTTCCCAAATCCTCCACCGCCGTCATTTTAGACCCTCACCCGTCCAAGCCACCAGTCCCCCCTAAACATGGAGTCACGAACCCTAACCCTCCCCCATCCGGATCAGCCCTGATATGGGATTTTCAGCCCGAATCTGATCTATTATTGTCGGATCTACCCTTCCCTGCTCGGATCTCTACCAACGTGGCCGGATCTACCCATTTTTGGTCTGATTCCACCATCCACCGACGAGGACAGCCAAGCCCATCATTTTCACGCCACCGATTCCACCTCGGATCGTCGTACACGCATCTCCGGCTCTAGATTACTCAGTACCTTGGTCTGCGACTATTTGGCGAGATTTCATTGCATTGGATTATTATTTTCAGCATATTTATATTTGATTGGATCTTTTACTTGTTTTAAATATCCTACATGATAGTTGTTTGTTAGAATTACTATTGTGATTTGCAGGATTCATTCGCCGCGCACTCCTACTTTGGCCCTCCACGCGGAAGAAAGTCTAAACTTCATTTGCCCTAATAAATTATTTTACCTTGTTTTGAATTGACTGAGTGAGTTTTAATTATTTATTATTCAATCTGTGATTTAATCCGTCGGGCTTTGAATAGCATGTAGGGTTGGGTCTTCGATTTTTCCGCCGCCTCTAAATTCCTCCTACGTCATAATCAACACTCTAATTTTAACATGTCATTGCCAAATGAATGAACTTAGATAAGTTGACTTTTAAAATTATCAAAACACAAGGATTTATTTATCTTATGAGAAAGTTGCAACCAAGGTTTAAGTTGATCTTCCGCACTACACTAACAAAAGATTGCATAAAACTATATGATATTGAGTAGACAAAATTAAAGAAGACACTAGTAACAAGAAAACCGCCGTAAGTTCAACTACCGATTGTTGGACATCCTTACAAAATTTCTCATACTTAGGTCTTACTGCTCATTTTATTGATGATGATTGAAAGCTGTAAAAAAAGAATTTTTAATTTGTGTTATCTCAAGTCATAAAGGAGAAGAACTTGGCAAGGTCTTAGAATCTTGTATATTAGATTGGGAGATAGATTAAGTTTGTGCTGTAACTGTAGATAATGTCACTGCAAACACAGTTGCAATTGATCGTTTGAGAAGAAAATTAAATGAAACATCATGTTTACGAGCGTCTTCATTGTCTTTGGAAATTAAGGAAGACTTGCATCAAATAGAAGAGCTTAAAAGTTGTAATGATATTATTCGAGATTGACTTTTTTTGTTTTTATTTTATACTTTATAGTGAATTTAGTATCAAAATTAATAAATAATTTGATTTTTTATAGTTACTATTGGTGAGCAAGAAGCTTATGAAAGAGATTGATGATTATAAAGACATGGGGTTGGCTTGGTGCAAGGTGCATAGATTGTTAATTTGTAATTTATTGTTTTAACTTTGAATCATCTAAGACTAAGACAAGGATGCTAAATCTGTTTACTGTATCGGTTTATGTTTACTTCTTTGGTTTTTTTTATTGGCTTATGTCTATTGGTTGCTCATTTTCAATATCTTTTTCAGCTTCACATGTTAGCTGGTGAGAAGAGATGAATGCCTAATGGTTTTTTTTGTTTTTTTGCTTCATTGTATTATAGTCTGTTGTGCCTAATGGTTTCAGTTGAGTGCTTTTTTTTTGCTTCACTACTGTATTAGATCACTTTGATTGTCTGTTATACAGATCATGGAGATTTATATCAATTAGAGAATGCAGTGTTATTCAGTCTCCGCTTCAGTGGGAATGCTTCTTTTGGAACAAGGTGATTACGAGTAGAACCGAGAACCGAACCGACATTTCTAGTTCGGTTCCGTTTCTACAATTTAGAACCGTGAGTCGGTTCCGGTTCCAAAAATTTGAAATTGAACCTATATGGGTCAGTTCTTAGTTTTGAGTGGAACAGAACCGATCCGAGTTGCACCTCTATCATCTGTGATAACCCATCCAGCAAGGACCATCTGACATGACTCCTATCAAACTTCCAAGAATGTAGATACTCAATAGAAGTTATGTCATTTCCCTCTTCACCATTTTTCATCTGAAAGCTTAATAACTTTTGTTTTTTGTTGACTGCATTATACGGATATTGGCTACATTTCTTTAAATATTTCCACATATTATTAGTATCATTAATACTTGCACAACCATACACTTTACAGCAATAGTTACATGCGGCTTTCTCAGACTTCTCACCATCTTACTTCTTAATCTTAGAAAAATGAACACAAATATTGGACTTAGACATGTAATCTCATTTATGTGGATTATATGTGCTCGGGACACTAGTCTCAGCTACAATTGTAGGGGTCTCATCTGTAATAATCGGATCCCATGTTGCGGCAATAACAGTTGTGAGATACTTATTAGAATTTACAAGTCGAGTATTTCCTTATTTCCTGTGTTATTATTATTACGAGTGCTTATGTGTGTAAGTCAGTTTTAGTCCCACATAGTGTGTTTTAGTCCACGAGTCCATTGTAATATCATAAATAGCCATCTATGGATGAATAATATGTAGGCAATTATTATTTTCCTCGTCATTCAAATTGGTATCAGAGTAAATCCCTAATCTCTCGTTTTCGCTACCTCTCGTTCTCGTCTGCATCCGCCCTCGCCTATCCGCTTTGGATCGTCAACCGTCGTCTCCTTCTGCTCGCTCTACGGGGATGACGGGCAGCCTCCAAGCCATCTCCGGTTGCTGAGAGGGATGTTGTCGCCGTCCTTCCATGAAGTAGTCGGTCTATTCTCCTTTTGCATAGTCCGATCCAGACTGCTTTTCTGAAATCTGCTCTGGCGCCTCCTCCAGGGCCTTCTTCTACGCCAGATCTGCTGCGCAGCCCCCGGCATCATCTCCTGCCATGTTTTCGCCGGTCGTTGGCCCGTTTGCTGCCTCCATGGCCCCTCTACGTTGTTGTCGACATCACCACCTGTTGCGTCTATGCGAGATCTGCTGCTTTGACGCCTCCTGTGTCGTTTGGTACTTCTACTGTGTTCTTCTCTTGTGGTTACTTGATCCTCCGACATGAGTGACTCTCCAGCGTCGTCGTCGGGTGTGATTCAGGCTCAGATGAGTGACCATCAGCGATCCCATGGCCACTCCGACTCCCTGAAGATTACCACTGTCTCGTTAGATGACACAGACTATCGTGAATGGTCCCGAGCGGCACAACATGTCATTCGCAGTCATCAGATGATTGGCTACATTGATGGAAATGTTAAGGAGCCAAAAAAAACGGATCCCTCCTGAAAGCGATGGGACTCAGAAAACTCTCTGGTTATTTCATGACTTATTCACTCTATGTCTCTGAAGTTTTACTGAAGTTACATGCTGACGAACTTCGCCTTCGAAATCTGGATCCGTGTCGGTTAGTCGTATTCTCAAATTGGCAGTTCTACACAGGTTTATGAACTTACTCGCCGCATTTTAGAACTGTGGCAATGTTCTATGACGGTGTCGTCGTTTTTTCAGAGTTCGAGCGTCTATATCAGGAGTTGGACTATTTCTCGCACTTCACCTCCAGCATGCACTACGGACGTTTTTTAGTTACAACAACGGGAGGATCGCTTTTGTCTCCATGTCTTCTTGATAGGGTTGGACATGGAGTTCGACATGGTGCAGACACATCCTTCACCGCTCCCCTCTCTCGTCCCTTCGGGAAGCCATCAGCATGGTCCTTAGTGATGAATACCGTCGAAATCCCTTAGTGCTAGTACTCCTCCTGAGCGCTCTACTCTAACTAGCGTTAGTCGTGGTCATGCTCTCAGCGCTAGCTTGTCTGCTCCTACTTGTAAATTGCAATTATTGTGGTCGCAAAGGCCACACTCGGGAGGTGTGTTACAAGATCCACCCACATCTTGCCCCTCGTGGTCGTGGTTGGGGTCGGGGGCCGGGACGTGGGGGTCATCGCCAAGGTGGCTACAGACCTCATGATGTTGCTTACTCTACAGACGTTTACAATGAGACCTCCAGTGTTGCTCCCAGGTAGCTTAATGCTCATGAATTGGAAGCTTTCCTCCGCCTGTTGCACTCTCAGCCTGATCAACCTTCGGGTGCCCCTGCTTCCAAAGCCATTATTGTTATGTCAAAGTGCTCATGCATCCACTGCCTCCTCCTCTGAGTGGGTGATTGATTCTGGTATCACTCACCACATGACCGGCTCCTCCATAGGTTTTCTCTCTTACACTCCTTTGTCTGGTAAGGACAAAATTATTTCTGGTAATGACTTGTTGCCTCTCATTGCTGGCAAAGACCATATTTCATGTTCCCCTTCAATTTCTTTGTCATTTATACTTCATGTTCCATCATGTTGGAACACTCTATTACTAATTTGGGTCAGGATCACTATGTCTCTAGGAATCTGTGTTTTGACCTTCTGTATAGCTTAATAGGTCAATTAGAATTGAGTCTAAGGGTTAGAAGGCTAGGATTGGAAGCTGCCCTGAAGACCCAAGTTTTTCTGGAGACTAAGTCCAAATCGTCGAGCTCGCACGACGTTTCGTCGAACTCCGGTCGACGATCGTCTAGCTCAACTATTGACAGATCGTCGAGCTCCATTCGACGATCGCTGAGCTCAAACCTCATAATATCGTCGAACTCCATTCGACGATCGCTGAGCTCAGGTCGACGATTTTGACTCTGCTTAGATCCTTACTCTGAGCTCAGTTCGACGATCTTTGAGCTCAGATCGACGATTTCTTTGCTGCTTGGATTTTCAGTTCGCTGAGCTCAGCTCGACGATAGCAGAGCTCAGTTCGGATTTCAGTTATCTTTCAGAATTCAAATTCAAATCAGATAGAAGTTACTCTGCATTTAATTCAGAAGATCTGCCAGCCGTTTTCATTTACTTCTGGAGCAAGTTTCAAGGAATTTTTCAAGGAACAATTCGTGGACGAACAGATTATGCAATTAAGGCTGTAATCAATGCAGACCAACGGCTATCTTTGACAGAGTTCCTCGCAATTCAGACACAGAGAATAATTGATAGAATGTTTTTGAATGAAATAGAGAAGAGAAAAATACAGAGATTGACAAGTAGAGCACACACAACTCAATACACAGAGACTCTCTCAATCTTCTGTCAACAAGAATTTGAAGAACTCATCAGAGAGATCATTTCAACATTCTTCAGATCTCTTCAGCTCTCATTGATTTGGCCAACATCATTTCAAGACTCCAGACAATCAACATTTCAGCTTGCTGAAATCTCTTTTGCTGGAGATCTCTTTGAAGGCCTATCACCCTCAGCAAAGCTCATCTTCCTGAAGATTTCAAGGAAGGGGGAGCTTTGGCAATATCACTGAATCCACATAGTAGTTGCTTGAGAAAGAGAAGACGCCATCACTCTCTCACCCCCATTCTGAAAGGGTTTTTCATCCCTTCAAAAGTTTGAATCTGGTTTTTGAGCACCTTGTCAAAAGTCATTGGTGGCAAGACACCTGATCAAAAAATCTGTTTTGGTTTTTGAGCACCTTATCAAAAGCGGTGGTCATTGGTGCCCAGGACACCTGATCAACTCATCCTGCAGTGGATCTCCTAGGGTGGTAGAAGAGTGGATGTACCCAAGTTGGGGAACCACTATATTTCCTTGTGTCATTGGTTTTGCTGTTTTCTTTTTGTTTCTGGCCTAGATTTTCTTGTGCTTAATTTCTGCATAGCTTAGTTTTATTTCTGTTTCCCTGCTTACACTATTACAACAATGTTGTAAAGCTTTGCAAAATTTTGCTGAAAAAGCACCATATACTCTATTCACCCCCCCTCTAGATATATCAGTCTAGTTTCCCCTTTCACATCATTTCCTCGCCAAGGTTGTCAGGATCGGTCATAGACGTTTCGAGATTGCGGACTGGTGGATTGGATCAAGGATCCTTTACAAAATCAGGATCGATTACAAAATTTGGATCTAGGATCTAAGATCCTATGATCCGGATCTTTTTTTCTGATTCTTGTATTTTTTAGGAACTAGGTACGAAGCGGAACATTGGCAGTGGTAGGAACCGCGGTGTATTACTTGGATCTCCGGCCTTCGTCTTCTCAGACTCTCTCCTGCACTACTGTTACAGCTGATGATGTTCGCCGATTTACCTGCGACTTGGACATCCATCTCTTACCTATCTTTAAAAATTGTTTCCTGTTTTTTTAACCTTTTTTACAAACTTTTGTCTGTGATGTCTGTGATATATCTAAACATGTGAGACATAGTTTCTCACATTTATCTTCTCCCAGTACCACTCTGTTTGATGTTGTTCATTCTGATGTCTGGGGGTCGTCCCCCGTTTTATCTATATCTGGTTTTTGTTTGTTTGTTACCTTTATTAATTGTTTTTCTCACACAACTTTTGTGTATTTGTTAAAAAAAAGAGTGAAGTCTTCTCTTGTTTTCAGACTTTTCATAAAATGGTTCGGACCCAATTTAAGGGCTTTATTCGTGTCATGCGCAGTGATAATGGGGGGGAATATGACGATTGGGGAGTGTTGAAACCACCCGTCACCACACATCTTCCCAAAACCCCGAGGTGATGGTAAGGGGGGACGGGGGTACATAAACACCAAGGACCACCCGCTGCAGGCAATGTGGGACTAATCCATCCACGGGATGGCGGGGATATTCCGCCACACGGGGGCCCACCGGGGTCAACACCCAGACCTGGAACGCGATGGGGAAGCCCAAATATGCGGTCTCACACACACCCAATCCCGCTGGACCTTGGTTCTCAACACACACCCCGCAGCGGGATAGCTTTGATATCATGTTGAAACCACCCGTCACCACACATCTTCCCAAAACCCCGAGCTGATGGTAAGGGGGGACGGGGGTACATAAACACCAAGGACCACCCGTTGCAGGCAATGTGGGACTAATCCATCCACGGGATGGCGGGGATATTCCGCCACACGGGGGCCCACCAGGGTCAACACCCAGACCTGGAACGCGATGGGGAAGCCCAAACATGCGGTCCCACACACACGTGTCCTGCTGGCAAATATAGTCTCAACACACCCCCGCAGCAGGACAGCCTCCCTCTGATACCATGTGGAAACCACCCGTCACCACACATCTTCCCAAAACCCCGAGGTGATGGTAAGGGGGGACGGGGGTACATGAACACAAAGGATCGCCTGCTGCAGGCGATGTGGGACTAACCCCAACCACAAGACCGCGGGGATATTCCGCCACACAAGAGGGCCCACCGGGGTCAACACCCAGACCTGGAACGCGATGGGGAAGCCCAAACATGCGGTCCCACACACACGTGTCCTGCTGGCAAATATAGTCTCAACAGGGAGCATTTGGCTCATACCTCACTAGTCATGTTATCATCCACCAGACCACGTGTGTCCACACCTCTACCCAAAATGGAGTTGCCGAACGAAAAAACCGGCACATGTTGGATGTCGCCCATTTTCTTCTGATTACTATGCACCTTCCCAAATTTTATTGGGGTGATGATGTTCTTACTGCTGCTCACCTTGTCAATCGGCTTCCCTCACGAGTTCTTGGCTATGTTATTCCTCTAGCTCGGATGTTTACCATGGCTGTGATTTATACTTCTCATCTGTCTCCTCATGTCTTTGGATGTGTATGTTTTGTACATATTCATTTGCCTCATCGAGACAATCTGGACCTTCGGGCTCATCGGTGTGTGTTTCTTGTATACTCTTTTACGACAAAAGGGTGTCGGTGTTGCACCCCCCCCCCCCATTGGGCGTATGTTTTGCACTATGGATGTTACTTTCCGAGAAGGGGAATCATATTTTTTTGCCATCGACTCACTCTCTTTGACAGGGGGACAGTAGTGGTGATACGGATATTCCTCTTCCTATTCTTCCTCCTTTCTTACCACAACGTCCTCTGCCTCAGGACCAGGATCCTCCTATCTATGTTCCTCTGCATGATACTCTGATCTCTCCTTTTCCTCACATGTACCACTGACGCTCCTCTGGTATACAGGCTACTAAGGTTTTGCCTCTATCAGTGCTCGTTTCTGCCTCAAATTCTGATGATGCGGATTTGCATATTTCGCTTGCTCTATTGAAAGGTAAGGTTGCATGTACTAAACACCTTATTTCTAATCATTTGGCTTACCACCATCTTACCCAGGCAAATCAAGCCTTTGTCGTTTCTCTCTTTTCGGTTGTTATTCCTATGACATGGCAGGAAGCTTTGGGTATCCCGGCCTTTACTCAGGCTATGAAAGAGGAGATGTCAGCCTTGGACAAGAACCATACATGGGATGTCTCTTCTCTTCCTCCTAGCAAGAAAGTTATTGGCTCGAGATGGGTGTTTTCGGTCAACCAGAATCAAGAAGGGAAGGTTGAACGGTACAAGGCACGGTTGGTTGCCCAGGGGTACACTCAAACTCAGGGAGTTGACTACCAGGAGACTTTCTCCCCTGTGGCTAAGATGGACTCTATTTGGGTATTGTTGTCATGCGCGACTTGCATGGACTGGGATCTTCACCAACTGGATGTTAAGAATGTGTTTCTATGGTGAGCAGGGGCGGAACTAGAAATTTTTCTTAACCCGGGCACAATTTTAAAATTAATAATTAAATGCAATGCTTAAATAAAATTAAACTAATATTGCAATTACTAAAAAGTTTTAAACAAAAAAACACATGACATACCGTTCAACATGCTCTATCTTGAAAAAAAACTTATCCATTGAACCTGTTTTGCAAAGTGTATAGAATAGAATTCACAACTAGTGCTCTATCTTTAAAATATTCTGAATTAAATGGATATACAAATGCAAAGTAAATTCCAATCAACTCCAATCAAAATCAAAATTTTGATGTTTTAAATACTAAGCAGAAATTTATCAAAAACTTAAAACATGTGATGCAAAGTATTCAACATTAACAGTATAAGCATAACCAGAAATTATCGAACATAAGGAATTAACAGTGAAGAAGAAGCTAGCATCTCATCACATAACCAGATATTTGCAAAAACTTAAAACATGATGCTTATCCAAATTAACATGTATAATATACAGATCATATGCTCATAGGGCAAAATCAGGCCTAAATGTGGTAATCTCAAGTTGATTTTCAGAAAGTAAATTTTATGATATGATTAAGAATATACATATCTTCATAATAGTATAATATACAGATCAGGCTGATAGGGCAAAATCAAAGATTCAGAGCAATTTATACAGATCATATGACTGATAGGGCAAAATCAAGCAGTTTTCAGGAAAAAAAAGAAGAAGAAGAAGAAGAAGAAGAGGAAACCTTAGGGTTTGAGGAGGCGGAGGAGCCAGCAGCGATCACTCGGGAGCGGACTTCGGGACAGCAGCGATCTCCGGGACAAATCGGGGCAGTCGGCTAGGGCAAAATCAGAGCAGTTTTCAGAAAAAAAATCAGAGCATTTTTCAGAAAAGAAGAAGAAGAAGAAGAAACCTTGGGGTTTGAGGCGGCGGAGGAGCAGCAGCGATCGCCGGGAGCGGACTTCGGGAGCACAGCGATCGACTCGGGAGAAAATCGGGGCAGTCGGCTAGGGCAAAATCAGAGTAGTTTTCAGAAGAAGAAAAAAATCAGAGCATTTTCAGAAAAAAAAAAAGAACAAGAAGAAGATGAAGAAGAAGAAGAAACTGGGGTTTGAGGAGGCGGAGGAGCACAGCATTCATCGGGAGCGGACTCGGGAGCAGCAGCGATCGACTCGGGAGCAAACGGGGCAGTCGGCTAGGGCAAAATCAGCAGCGATAAACTGTGGCATTGGCCAGTGAAATCCAATTTTCAACCCGGGCACGTGCCCGGGTGTGTCCGAAGGTGGGTCCGCCCATGATGGTGAGCTTGAGAAGAGGTAACATGAAATTCCCTCCTGGGTTCGTGAAAAAGGGAGCTGAAGGTCTTCTCTGTCAGCTAATGAATTCTTCATATGGCTTGAAAAAGGAGCTGAAGGCCTCTCCACCTTCATAGTCGGGCACATTCCTTTCCCTTCCAAAAAACACCACCCACCCAGCCACCTCTCCGACCCACTATCACTAGCTAACCATCGCCCCCAACCCCTCCCCCCCCCCATAGTCCCCATTCATTCCCCTTCCAAACCACCCAGCAGACCATCCTTCCAAAAAAATATTCAGTAAACCTCCTCCCCACAACCACTTGACGCCCAACTCCTCCATTGACGGCCACATTCATTCCCCTTCCAAACCACCAGTCGGCAGTCAGCCACCCTCCTATCTCATCCCCCTATCCCACCTTATCACCTAGTCGGCCACCCAACAAACCCACCCTCCTAAAAATTCAACCACCACCTCGACACCTCAATTCCCCTTCGTTTCAGTTTTTTGGTGATCGCCATCACCACCTACGGCCACCACCATCACTGACAATCACCCTCAGCCACCCCTTTTTCCCACCACCAACTCAACTCCCTAGCCATCTCTGAGCTACCCCATTACTCCACTACAACCACCTCCTAAAATTTAGGCATCTGCTCCTAAAATCACTCCCACCTATCATTCCCCACTCCTTAATTCACTCTCATAACACAGCCCACAATTTTCCCCTTGTAACCCACGTCCAGCACACTATTCCCCCATTTCACACCCCTTGCTGCACATCCCACGTCCAGAACTCACCTCGCACTTGTTTTCTCCATAGTTGACACCTCCCCATCACATCAAATTCCCTTTCCAGCCATTATATGTGTGTTCCGTCCTTTTCCAGCTCCTCTTAATCCACGACAACATTGTTCAGCCTCCAGTGTGCCCAATCCCATCAGTCACTCTTTCCCTCAACCCAAAGCCCCCCTCCCTCTCCAATCATCGGATGAAATCATCTCAGCACCCTTCACAAGGGCCATCAACCACAGACAAAAACCTCTCCCTCACTGAAATCCTCCTCCAAACCCACCTTCCCCTTCTACAGCCTCACATAACCCTCTGCCCACATCAAAAGTCACCTTATATTTTTACAGCCACCAACATCTCTCCAAACACTCACCTAGTCTTCTATTCCAGAAGGATTGTGTTATGTGCCAACTTGGCGGATGTTGTAGGAGCGAAGGAACGATACCGTGGAGCCCTAACCGTGACTGCCTAAGCAGGGTTGTTTGTTAGAGAAGACAACCACCAATGATCTCACACAATAGATAGGAAATAGAACTTCTTCTCGCTTGCTTCATACAACCTTACATATGCCTCTATATAGGCTTACAACATATGAAAATACAAACAATAATGACACCTAGTACTAGGCCTCGTGCTCGAGGCCCCTACATAATGCTAACACTTATATAATGATAACACCTACATAATAGAGATAATCATGATCAACTAGATAACAAGTACGCAGCCCATAACATCGCTCCCGACGTTCAGAACGAGCTTGACCTCAAGCTCAAGGAGGAGCACAATGGGACGGAAATCATCTTAACGCCCTCCTCGTCGGAGTCTTCGACGTGCAGCTGGAAAAGCTTTTTGCACTTGTGTTTGCAAGTGTACTGCTCGTCGCAGTTAAAACATAATTCATGGGCGTGTCATTCCAACATCTTGGCCCGACATAAGCGGCGGATCGAGGGCTCGGACCGCGCGGCCTGACCCGTGATATGGCCCTACTAAGTGTTGATGTCGGGGGCAAATAGGTCTCATGTGTCAACTGGAGGCAACGGTCGCATAGATGGGCTAGACTCATAGCAGTTACTAAGTCTTGTGGGGCCTCAAATTTGACATCCAGTCGCAGGTGATCACGAAGTCCGGCGGTAAAAATGGTGACCTGCATATTGAGGGGAAGAGGGACATGTGTCAAAAAAACTGAAATTGTTTCAGGTACTCGTCCACGGACCCTGTTTGTCGTAAAGACGTGAGTTCGTCGAGGGGGTTACTGCGGGTAGGAGGACCGAAACGCAAGTTGCAGAACCGTTTGAAGTCTTCCCACATCAGATTTGGTTGGTCAATGAGGAGACAAGAAGCCCAAAATAGAGCAGAGTCGAGCATGTGGACAAAGGCTAGATGAATTCGTTTTGCTGCCGGAGTTTGTTGGTGGCCAAAGAATTGCTCACATTTGGTGAGATGGCCCAGTGGATCAATTTTCCCGTCGGAGGTTGGGAATTCCAACTTGATAAAGCACGGTAGAATAGCCGCTTCCGAGCGCCTGACTGCTGTTGGCATGATCCGTAGGTGGGGTAGTAACAACAGGAAAGGTGGTGGTCAGCTCATTAAACTTGAAGATGATGGCGGACATGTCATTCTGATGACAGGTTTTGGTTTCCCAAAGACGGGCCTCTATGGACGTCATGAATCCTTGGAAAGCAGCCATGAAATCTTGTGTGATGCCCATATTGCAAATTGAAATGGCACGAGAGGAGCGGATGACTGGACGACTAGATTCCTCTGAAGAGACTAGCTGGGAGCTACCGCGAGAGCCACATCGTTGCCCAATAATGACACAAATAGCTACGCTCCAAGCCTTCGCACTCCCTTGCTTTTCAGGTTTTTGAATATTTGAAGTTCAAAATTGTGTGGGATTTGATGTGAATAGGCGTCAGGATTAAAAATGGCTTAGAAAGTAAGCACAGGGCTCGAGAAATGAAGCCCCAAAAAATAAAATAAAAAATGTGGTTCTGGCGGCACGAGAAGAACTGTCGGGATGAGCGGCTTGATGCGGTGGGCTCGAGGGAGTAGAGGCCGAGGGGAGTAATGTAGAGACAGGCAGCTCAATAAGAACTGGCACAAGCGTCAAGCTTGCAAAAGGCTAAGCAGAAGGCGAAGATTCTGTCAGGACCCGTCGAGGTCGGAAAACGATTTTGTCGTCGATTTTAACAGAGGAAAACGTGTCACGGAGAGGAGCTCCAATCAGGACCCGTCGAGGTTGGCGTCGAGCATAGACGAGAAGGTGATGGACCAGGGAAGAAGCCAGGAGGTGGAAGGGCTCTGTTGTCGGCTTGTTCACCTTGCAAGAAGAAGAAGAAGAAGACGCGGAACTCGCAGAACTCACCCGACTGCTGAAAAAATGTGTTACTGATAGAGGAGATCTCTTCAGGGAGCGTGAACGAGTGCAGAAGCGGAAGAAGCAGCTGTTGTTGGTCTCGAAGAAGCGGATGCGGGAGGACGAAGTCTCTAATACCAAGCTGTTATGTGTCAACTTGGCTGATGTTGGAGGAGCAAAGGAACGATACCGTGGAGCCCTAACTGTGGTTGTCTAAGCGGGATTGCTCGTTAAAGGAGAAAGTCACCACTCACCAATGATCTCACACAATAGACAGGAAATAGAACTTCTTGCTAGCTTCATATAACCTTACATGTCTTTATATAGGCTTACAACAACAACAACACTCAAGCCTTTATCCCACTATAGTGGGGTCGGCTATATGGATCCTTTGTCTCCATTGTACCCTATCTTTTGTCATAATCTCACTAATGCCTAAGTACATCATGTCTTTCCTTATAGTTTCATTTCAAGTCTTTATTGGTCTACCCCTCCCTCGTTTAACATGCCTAGTGACTAGACTCTCACAACGCCTAACAAGTGCCTCTAATGGTAATGACACCTATTACCAGGCCCGATGCTCGAGGCCCCTACATAATGATAACACTTATATAACGATGACACCTACATAATAGAGATAATCATAATCAACTAGATAACAAGTACGCAACCCATAATAGATTGCAAGTTTATTGATTGGTTGTCCTTTCTTTAGTGTCGAATCTTGTGTGAATTCACTGTTTTAGAAAATATTAGTTTATAATTTTTGTGTCAATATTATATTGTGACTTATTGGTTTTGTTCGTCCAAGTATTTATTTTCTAGCACTCTTGCATGTGTATTACATTGTGTTTCCTTAATAGAGACTCTACTTGATCGTGATTGTTGTGCAATATTACTTAAAATTTTAATTTACGCAAGCATAGTTGTTGAAGTTGTGTCTAATTCATTCAAGCATTCAGAGAGTCGACATACTCTTTTGTCACATCGTCCTGCATCACTTTACCATAGGAATCACTAAACACGTCATAAAAATATAGTGCTATGGACTAACATGTAGCACGTCAATATCTTGTGAAAGGTGGTAGTGGAGGCAAAGAGATATAAGAGAGTCGTGCTCAACCTACGGAGAATGAGAAGTGGAGAAAAGAGAGAGCGGAGTTCAACCCTAACCCTAACCCTAGGAGGAGAATAAAAGAGCAAGAGAGGGAGATGAGAGAACTTTCATAATTTCTCTGATAATCCATTTTCATGACCCAATGGGGTCCTTAAATAGAATTACAAAATGACATGCTTGTAATAAGCCTGAACATTTGGACTTCTATAAAATATTTAAAATATTAAAAGACACTAACGACTCACAACAAAACGACGTAAACAAATCATACAGAATTACAAAATGACATGCTCGTAATAAGTCTGAACATTGGGACTTCTATAAAATATTTAAAATATTAAAAGACACCAACGACTCACAACATAACAACGAATCATACACAACATTAAATAGATAACTGGTCGTGGGACCATATCATATAGTTTCATGTAAGTTTATAGAAAAAAATAGATAAAATGATAAATAAATAAGTACAAAATGGATATTGATTCCCACCTATCAACAACAAGAGAAGTAAATCGGCCATAAGAAAAGGATGTGAGAACCTGTTGGTGAAAATATAAATGGTTAAAAAAATATGTTCAAGCTGGAATAAGTTTTAAAGCTATAGAGCAGCTTCAACAAAGGATTCTAATTGCACCAGTCGATGATGGATGAATGGCATACAGCATTTTTTGCTACAAACAAAGCAGGGACTTTATAATTCTCAAACATGAGTTCTGCTGCCCTGTAATACATTGAAATAATATAGTAATTAGATTCTCAAGTGGTAAGAATAATCAAACAGCTATTAATAAGACTAACTATTTTCCTTACATGACACTTCCAAAGAACAATGCCACAATGAAATTCATTTTTTCTAAAAATTAAATTTGATAAAAAGTACAACTTGGTATTATGATAAATTACCAATGAAAGACACTAAGGGAATGACTACACTTCATAGATAAGATATATATTTCCATGGTTAGCTGACTATTTGAGTTTACAATTTTATAAACAAATAAGCCAACTGCCTATGAGGAAAATACAACCATAACTTATAGCTGGAAGGCTAGCACTCTAAAATTTCATCAATTGGTGGGCAAGCTTTGTCTCAACAACCTCAGGGTGTATTCTATAAAGCATTTAGGCAATTAAGTCGTCTCTATCTTCTGTGAATTGACTTTACTAATTGTTTGTTTCCACTTCTAATATGGTTTGGCATGCCATTCCCCAGAAGTTCTTCAATGTCAATTGGACATGTGTCGCAGGACGAGTCTATAGGTGTCGGACTTACGATGCACTAACCCTAGATGTTGGGCAAATAATCACAAGTAAATGTAATAGAACTGGTAACAACCCTAAAATGCAAGAAAATTGCAAGCACACACATAATCCTACGACACAAACCTTAAACCTAATGCAAATGTGATTGATCCAATCATGCATTAAATTTTTGACGTTCAATTAATTAAACAACATTAATTTTGAAACTCGTGTATTTAACATGTAAGCATGAACATTCTAATTAAATAATGGGCAATTGCAAATTAATCAAGAGTGCATCAGAATTCAAAGCACATGACAAATTATGTGATACACGATATGAGAACAGATGCCATCAAATTAATTTAAATGATATATTAATAGCAATAAAAGATATGCGTACAACGCAAAGAAATGAACACCAGAAATATAAAAGTTCACCAAGTAACTGATGTCAGTGGTAGTGGGGAAGCCCTGCCGGCTGTCCGGAAGCAGAGGCACTGCAGTTTGAGGCTGATTTAGGACTGTTAAAAGATATTGGAGGTTTTTGGTGGGAGTGGAGGGGTTTTAGGGAGGGTGATAGCGGCTGGTCAGAGCTGGTAGGGGTGTTTTGAGGTGGATTTCAGTGGGGGAAGGACTGGGAAGGATAGGGAAGGTGCTGGGAAGGAAATTAGAGGGTGGGGAGGTGTTGTGCGACAGTTCAGGTGATGGAGTAATGACGACGGAGTGCATATCTGGTGGGCGGCAGTGCAACAAATGGCTTGACGACCTAAGTTGTCAAGGCGCACGCCTAGGCGTGTCTAAGGCACCGGGCGCTGTAACACCCCTTCCCAGTTTTACAATAATCAGTCAACCGGCCAGGTCAGTGATATAAAGAGAACTAGGAAACAGTATCAAAACTAGCACACAGCAGGTATAAAGTAGAAGCTACTAAAATTTTAAAACTTACAACGGAAGCTAAGAAAGTAAACTAAGGGTAACCGCATACCTGATATCTGGATTCACAGAGCCACTAAACATGAATAGAAGTGAAATGACTGAAATTCTGAAATAATATAATAAGTCTGATACAAGGCATATAAAACATTAACAAGATATATTGTCCATATTTACAAATACATGCTGAAAATAAGAAAACTGGAAGTGGAAGCAACTACAAACTGATACCACTTAACGTTCATCCTAGGCGAAGTTTCCCACCTGGGTCAACTGTAAAAACATTGTCCACGGGGGGTAAGAGTAAGGAAAAATAACTGCTCCTAGTGGCACTAAAAACTTTTTCTTAAATGATGAATGCATGTCTTTTGAAAAATGGTTTTGTTCATTAAAATCTTTATGCTATGATATGCATGTGTTTACTAAGCTCCCTGATCAACAGATCTACTCGCTCTATGTTCATGAGCTCTCATTATATTTTCCTAAGTCCCGGCGTTCACTAACTAGTGTACTATCTCACGTCAGGTCTATACTTGAGTTCTAGGCGGTTTCTAGCCTGCACATCTACTTGGAAGGCTCTAGGCAGAGTAGCTCCTAATGCGCATCTGAAACTGACGACCCGAGACAATCTGACGAACTCAATTGTTCTAGTGTCGCGCGGACACGGTCTCGAATCTGCTAACTGTCTCAAAGGGAAGTCAACTCCCACGACTGTACTGCTCATAGGGTACCATATGCCTTATGAGAAAGGTAGTACGTCTCTACCTAGCACGAAAAGACTTAAATGTGTTTACCGACCTTTTTGGTCTGATGCTACTCTGCTTGGGACATCTCTTTTAGTGTATTACTGAACGACCCTCGACTTTCTCGTGGTCGACTAGAAGGGACATTCACGTCCTTGGTTGGACAAACTTCAAGCTTACGTATACGGGTACAGGTTTCGTACCTAACGTTATTGTTCATGATCTGACTACTTTGGTCTTGGAGAAGGGTACCATCCTACACATTTTCTGCGACTGTTTTCCTATCACCACACATTTCTATGCATGGTCATGATATTTGTACAAAGCATACACATGCGTATACAAAATACATTACTTGCTATGTCTAACTAACAGGAATTATGCTTCCTTACTGTAGTGGTGCGGCGCTCGTACACTCTGCGCGGCGACATTTTCTCTTCCGAAGGAAAAATCTGACTACTGCGGACTTCCGAAGCCTTGTCTCGAGGCCACCAAAAATCCTGCAAACCAAGCAACACCTAAATACCGCATTTTCCAGTTAGGGTTAACGTTGGAAAATTTTCAAAATACTACGGTAGTCCAAAATTAACGGCTAACATAGCTTATTACCTTTACGTAGGAGGGATTGATGCTCCCAATGCGCCCAACTCCAATTTCGTGGTGGATTCCGTACTCCAAAATCTAATTAGGGCAAGAGGAAGAAATCCTAGTTTAGATTAACTTCCAAATCGAAGGATTTCCATGTAGAAAATGGAGAAAAGGGAGAAAACGAACTTACCGGAACAAAAATGTTCAACTTCCGCCGATTAGGGTTGAATCTGGTTCTCCCACGGCTAAGGAAGGAAGAGGAACACCCACCGGCGCCCGTAGAGGAAGGAGGAGAAGTCGGAGATGAGTTCCGGAGGGGGATCGACCGCCGGCTAGGGCAGCGGGAGACGTCGGGTTCGACGCTTGCGGGAGACGGAACGGGCTCGGCTGCGGTTTCTACCGTGGAATGCGATTTACGGGATTTACTTTCACAGGCTTGCGGTTATAAAATGTTTCGGGCGTTTCGGTTTTGATGATAACCGCATGAGGTGAGGGGGTGAGACCTGCTGTTGGCACCCCAAAATAATAATAATTCTTTCTATATGCACACCCACTCTACACTAACTCATTTGCATATTTACGATTTTGCTGCGCAACTTCACTAAAATAAAATGTGTTACACCACCATTACGATAGACCCACTTCTCAAATTAACGGATGCGATCTTTAGGAATTGTAACATTGTACCTTGACGACGCGTTGTCTCGATCACAATTCGTCGCGACTCGACCCTACAATACCAATTAATTTCGCGTCAGATAACGGATGTTACAAATCTCTCCTTCTAACAAAAATTTTCGTCCGTGAAAATTGTAACCATACCTGAATCGAAGAGGAAAGAATAGTCTGCATTGCTCCTAAGCTCATCATCTCGCTTCCAAGTATACTCTGGACGGCCACAGTTCATCCAAAAGACTTTGACCATGTGAATCTCTCTATTCGTGAGCTTTTGTATCCTTGAATCCACGATTCTGACTGGTCTAACCTCAATACTAAGATTTGACTCGATAGGTGTTTCCTCGGTACTGATGATCTGGCTGGAATCTCTGACTGCTCTCCTCAGATAGGAGACGTGGAATACATCATGTACACCACTCATTTCCTCAGGTAAGGCCAACTTATAAGCAACCTCACCAACTCTTTTCAGTATCTCAAAAGAACCAACGAATCTGGGGCTCAGTTTCTTCATCCGCTTTATTTTAGAGACTCCTCTGACTGGTCTAACCTTCAGATAAACGTAGTCTCCAACTCTGAATTCTACTGACCTGTGCTTCTGATCATGATACTTGGTTTGGCGATCCTGAGCTGTCTTCATACGCTCTTGAATGAGCTTGATTCTGTCGATGGTCTTATCAATCCATAATTCCCTGATGTTAGATCTTTCTTCACTTTCAGCCCAACACAACGGTGTCCGACAACGTCTACCATAGAGGGCCTCGAACGGCGTCATCTCAATACTCGTCTGAAAACTGTTGTTGTAGGAGAACTCCACAAAAGTAACATATTTCTCTCACTTTCCTCCAAAGTCCAAAATGTACATCTGTAGCAGATCCTCCAAAGTCCTATTTGTGCGCTCAGTCTGTCCATCGGTCTGGGGATGGAATGCGGTGCTGAAATGTAATCTGGTACTCAAACGCTCCTGAACGTATCTCCACTCCCTGGAGGTAAATCTGTCATCTCGGTTTGAAACTATAGTCTTGGGAACACCGTGAAGTTGAACTATCTCGTCTATATATAACTGTGCTAATCTGGGACCCTGATCTGTCTTCTTAAGAGAAATGAAATGGGCGACTTTAGAAAGCCGATCTACTATAACCCACAAAGAATCATTCCCACTCTGAGATCTCGGCAGACCATGGATGAAGTCCATGGATATATCCTCAAAAGTCCACTCGGGAATGGGAAGTGGCTGCAACTTGCCTACAGGCCTTTGGCACTCGGCCTTAACTAACTTGCACGTCTCGCACTTCCCTACGTAATCTGCAACATCATTTTTCAAGTCTGGCCACCAGACTATCTTCTTGAGATCTGCATACATCTTCGTGCTACCCGGATGTATAGAATATCTGGAATTGTGTGCCTCAAATAGGATGTCCTCGCGAAGGTGGCTAACATCGGGGATACACACCCTGCCATCAAACAATAATAAATCATCCTGAATAGTGAATCTTTCCTTCTGACCCGTCTGCACTGAGATCCAAATCTCTACCATCTTCGGATCCAACGGTAGAGCTGTCCTGATTCTATCCTTAATGTCGCAGGTGATGTCCATCCAACTCAACCTTGCAGAACCAAGACTACAGCGTGGCACAACGATGATATCCAGTCTCTCCAGTTCCTGCACTAACTCCTGCTGAGTGAGAAGGAAGAAACACGAACTTCTACGGCTAAGGGCATCAGCTACAACATTCGCCTTTCCTAGGTGGTACTGAATGTCTACGTCGTAGTCTGATAGAAACTCTAATCATCTGCGCTTTCTCAAATTGAGCTCCCGCTGATCAAATATATACTTGAGACTCTTATGGTCAGTGAAGATCTCGCAACGAACACCATAGAGATAGTGTCTCCATATCTTCAGAGCATGTATGACTGCTGCAAGTTCCAAGTCATGCACGGGATAGTTCCTCTCATGAACCTTTAACTGTCTCGAGGCATAGGCTACGACCTTTCCATGCTGCATGAGAACACAGCCCAAACTCTGACCTGACGCATCGCTATAAATCTGAAACCCGTCAGGCCCTGAAGGTAAACTCAAGATCGGTGCGGTCATCAATCTGTCATTCAAGTCCTCAAAAGCTAATTCACACTCAACTGTCCAATCCAAGCCCTTACCCTTCCTGGTGAGGGAAGTCAGTGGTAAGGCTATCATTGAAAAATCCCTGATGAATCTCCTGTAGTAACACGCTAGACCCAAAAAACTACAAACCTCTGAAACTGTAGTCGGCCTTGGACAATTCTTAATAGTCTCTATCTTTTTCGGATCGACACTAACCCCTTTCTGACTGATGACGTGATCTAAGAATGCAATCTCTGAAAGCCAGAACTCACATTTAGTAAACTTAGTATACAACTGATTCTTCCTGAGGGTGCTCAATACAATCCTGAGGTGTGTGACATGATCTTCTGCACTCCTTGAGAGCACCAAGATGTCATCGATAAAAACGATAACAAAACGGTCCAAGTACTCCCGAAATACCATGTTCATCAAATCCATAAATACTGAAGGGGCATTGGTCAGCCCAAACGGCAAGACCACAAACTCGAAGTGTCCATACCTGGTACTGAAAGCCGTCTTCTGAACATCCACGTCCCGAATCTTTAACTGATGGTAGCCCGACCTCAAATCTAACTGGAAAAGGTGCACGAGCCCACCAACTGGTCGAACAAATCATCAATCCTGGGAATCGGGTATTTGTTCTTTACTGTCAGTTTGTTCAACTCACGGTAGTCTATGCACAGTCTCAGGCTACCATCCTTCTTCACGATAGTACTGGAGCACTCCAAGGTGTAGTACTGGGACGTATAAAACCCAAATCAAGCAACTCCTGCAACTGGCTCTTCAACTCCGCTAGTTCCCTTGGAGCCATCCGGTAGGGAGATTTGGCTACTGGTGTAGCCCCGTGCTGCAAATCTATCGGGAACTCAATCTCTCTATTTGGAGGGGCACGAGGAAGCTCTTCCGGGAAAACATCGGGGAAATCCTGCACCACTGGTACCTCTGATAAGTCAGTCTTACCCTTCGCGTTCATCAGTACTACAAAGGTTTCACAACCCTTACTGATGTACCTTCTAGCTTGAACTGTGGAGATGATCATCTTCACTACTCCCTTCAAGCCTTGAAAAGAAAATGCAGTCTGGTTAAGGCCCTCAAACTATATCTGGTTCGCCCTACAGTCAATCCTGACATTGACTGCCGAAAGCCAGTCCATTCCAAAGATCAGATCGAATCCTGCAATAGGTAACTGCAAAGCTTCCACGATAATCTCGGTGTCACCAAACTGCACTGGTACCCTGCACTTATCTCTGGTCTGCAGAAGGGATCCATTCGGCATCATGACTTCCAGTGGTACTGTCTCTGGGAAGACTTCTAAATTCAGCTTACGCACTAGAGATTCTGCGATAAACGAGTGTGAGGCGCCCGTATCAAACAGAATCTTGGAGGGTAAGTTACGAATCGTAAGGATGCCTACATGAATGATTTACAAAGATGAAAAGAGTGTCACTACGGAGGATTAAATAAACTTGTTAAGCAAAGTAAACACTTACTTGTCACTACATCCTCCTGATCTTTTGTCTCCTGCTGACCAAGCCCATAAGCTCTGGGCTGCACCAAATCTCGACCCTGGTGCGGCCTCCCGTCAGTGATCATCAACGCTTTTCTCTTGTCTACTCTGCTAGGGCCACCAACCTCATACTTCGACTGCAGGAACAAATAAATTATATTTGTCATCTACAGTTTCATAAATGTACAAAAAATACAACTAGGTTTTGATTACCTGATTCGAACCAACTTCCTGACAGTAGCGAGCTATGTGTCCAGGTTGACGGCACTTGTAACACACGCCCGCGCTGGCCAAACACTCCCCTAGATGGAGACGCTGACACTTGGGACAAGGGGAGTAGTCCTTGCTCCTGTCTCCAGACTGACCACCCTTCTTTGCATCAGACTTCAGCTACTTGTTCCAGTTCTTCCCTTGGTCATTTCTGCTCTGTTGCGGCTGATGCAAATCCTGAGATCGCTTCGTACGGAACCTACTTCGCCTCTGAACTTTCTGCTGATCAGCTTCCAGCCTGCGAGCCGTATCCACTAAGCTCCCGTAGTCAGCGTTGATCATGGTCATCAGCAGCTACCACAACGTGTCACGCAAACCATCCACAAAACGGCTGCACTTCTCAGCCTGATCTCCCTGCATCACGCCCGCATATCGAGCCAGATGGGTAAGCTCTCGCTCTTACTCAGCAACAGTCATGTCCCCCTGGAAAAGCCTAAGGTATTTCTCCTGGAGAACTCGTCGCGCGGAAGGAGGCCCGAACCAACTTGCAAGGGCTCTAGAAAATTCGCCCCACGTAAACATGTCTGACGTACGACCTGGCCAAAAGCATGGTCATACTATTTAAAAAGAATGTATCACTTCCAAAAATAAAAAGAAATTTCGCAACAATTTACCTGCAGGATCATCTGCCCGGTACTTGTCCCACCAGACCTTTGCCTCACCTCGAAGGAGGAAAACTGCAAGAAGAACCTTCTTGTTCTCTGGGCACTCCAAAACATCCAACAGGTCTCAGGTGTTTGCTATCCAATCATCGGTGTCCATCGGGGTCTTATCCCCACTGTAGTTCGAGAGTTGAAGCTCTCTAAAGTTCCTCAAATAACGCTCCAGGGTCATCTCCACGGGTGCTGGGGCAGGAGTTGGTGCAGGGGCTGGTACTTGTACTGGAGCTGGAAACTCTGCAGTCAGTGCTCTCTGAAACTCCAACAAGGCAACAGTAACCGTCATGGCAATCTGAGACGCTATGTCAGTGCCCTCTGGAGCTGCTGGAACTGGTGGTACCTGTGGCACGGCAGCATCTCTCATAGTCGCTTTAGGAACAGGGTCCTGACGTGAAGATTCACCCGGTTCGCTGACTCGTGGTGCCTGATAGAACATATAAAGGAAAATATAATTATCTATCATGCATCAGAGAAATCTGGCTTAGCAAGATAGAAGCTACTAAAATTTTAAAACTTACAACGGAAGGTAAGAAAGTAAACTAAGGGTAATCACATACCTGATATCTGGATTCACAGAGTCACTAAACATGAATATAAGTGAAATGACTGAAATTCTGAAATAATATAATAAGTCGGATACAAGGCATATAAAACATTAACAAGATACATTGTCCATATTTATAAATACATGCTGAAAATGAGAAAACTGGAAGTGGAAGCAACTACAAACTGACTTCACTTAACGCTCATCCTAGGCGAAGTTTCCCACCTGGGTCACCTGTAAAAATATTGCCCACGGGGGTCAGAGTAAGGAAAAATAACTTCTCCTAGTGACACTAAAAACTTTTTCTTAAATGATGAATGCATGCATTTTGAAAAATGGTTTTGTTCATTAAAATCTTTATGCTATGATATGCATGCATTTATTATGCTCCCTGGCCAACAGACCTACTCGCTCTACGTTCATGAGCTCTCATTATATTTTCCCAAGTCTCGGCGTTCACTAACTAGTGTACTATCTCACGTCAGGTCTATACTTGAGTTCTAGGCGGTTTCTAGCCTGCACATCTACTTGTAAGGCTTTGGGCAGAGTAGCTCCTAACGCGCATCTAAAACTGACGACCCGAGACCATCTGACGAACTCAATTGTTCTAGTGTTGCGCGAACACGGTCTCGAATCTGCTAACTATCTCAAAGGGAAGTCAACTCTCAAGACTGTACTGCTCATAGGATATCATATGCCTTATGAGAAAGGTAGTGCGCATCTACCTAGCACGAAAAGACTTATATGTGTTTACCGACTTTTTTGGTCTGATGCTACTCTGCTTGGGACATCTCTTTTAGTGTACTACTGAACGACCCTTGACTTTCTCGTGGTCGACTAGAAGGGACATTCACGCCCTTGGTTGGACAAACTTCAAGCTTACGTATATGGGTACAGGTTTCGTACCTAACGTTATTGTTCATGATCTGAATACTTTGTTCTTGTAGAAGGGTATCATCATACACATTTTCCACGACCGTTTTTCTACCACCACACCTTTCTATGCATGGTCATGATATTTGTACAAAGCCTACACATGCGTATACAAAATACATTACTTGTTATGTCTAACTAACAGGAATTAGGCTTCCTTATTGTAGTGGTGCGGCGCTCGTACACTCTGCGCGGCGACATTTTCTCTTCCGAAGGAAAAATCTGACTACTGCGGACTTCCGAAGTCTTGGCTCGAGGCCACCAAAAATCCTGCAAACCAAGCAACACCTAAATACCGCATTTTCTCCTTAGGGTTAACGTTGGAAAAATTTCAAAATACGAGGGTAGTCCAAAATTAACGGCTAACATAGCGTATTACCTTTACGTGGGAGGGATTGATGCTCCCAATGCGCCCAACTCCAATTTCGTGGTGGATTCCGTACTTCAAAACCTAATTAGGGCAAGAGGAAGAAATCCTAGTTTAGATTAACTTCCAAATCGAAGGATTTCCATGAAGGAAATGGAGAAAAGGGAGAAAACGAACTTACCGAAACCAAAATGTTCAACTTCCACCGATTAGGGTTGAATCCGGCTCTCCCACGGCTCAGGAAGGAAGAGGAACACCCACCGGCGCCCGTAGAGGAAGGAGAAGTCGGAGATGAGTTCCGGAGGGGGGTCGGCAGCCGGCTAGGACAGCGGGAGACGTCGGGTTCGACGCTTGCGGGAGACGGAACGGGAGGCGTCAGCTCGGCTGCGGTTTCTCCCGTGGAATGAGATTTACATTCACAGGCTTGCGGTTATAAAATGTTTCGGGCCTTTCGGTTTTGATGATAACCGCATGAGGTGAGGGGGTGAGACCTGCTGTTGGCACCCCAAAATAATAATAATTCTTTCTATATGCACACTCACTCTACACTAACTCATTTGCATATTTACGATTTTGCTGCGCAACGTCACTAAAATAAAATGTGTTACACTACCATTACGATAGACCCACTTCTCAAATTAACGGATGCGATCTTTAGGAATGGTACCATTGTACCTTGACGATGTGTTGCCTCGATCACAATCCGTCGCGACTTGACCCTACAATACCAATTAATTTTGCGTCAGATAACGGATGTTACAGGCGCAGTGGGTGGCGCCCGAGCACGGCTGAGGCTGGCGAAATGCCTCGGGCGCCCCTTGCGCGCCATTCGGACGCACATTAGACGCGCCTGGACGCCCGTTCGGTTTTTTTAGGTTTAGGTTTTGTTTTTTAAGTCAGGTAGGGCACGCCGTCGCCGTCATTCTTTCTCCCACACAACTGACGCATGAAATTTCGCCCCGACGCCCTCTGCTCGCCGCTCTTGCCGCTCCTCATCTGCTCGCCGGTCGCCATTTAATTGGTTAGTTTCTTCTTCTCTTCTTCTTCTCCTTATTTCTTCTTTAGTCTTTCTCTGTTTCTTCTGCTCGCCGACCCCGACGTTCTCTGTTTCTTCTCTTCTTCTTCTCCTTATTTCTTCTCTTCTTCTTCTTCTTCTTATTTTTTTGCTCATGCTATAAAGTTGGGTTTTTTTGTAATTTCTCTTCCTCATGCTTTGATGGTTCTTACAAAGCAATGGTTGGTGATTAACTATAATCAATGTTAGTGAAATTTGTAAGAGCCATTGCTTTGGATAATCAATCTCCAGCCATCACAACTTGCTCCCACAAAACAGTGAACTGGAGCTTCGTAAAACAGTGAACTGGGCTTCCAGTTCACACTAAAATAGTGAACTGGAGCTCCCAGTTCACTGTAAAACAGTGAACTGACGCGTCATCTCTTGTTAAATATTATATACTCCTTGTTAATTATTATATATACTCATTCTTGATCATGCTATAAAGTTGGGTTTTTTTGTAATTTCCCTTGCTCATACTTTGATGGTTCTTACAAAGCAATGGCTGGTGATTAGCTATAATCAATGTTAGTGAAATTTGTAAGAACCATTGCTTTGGATAATCAATCTCCAGCCATCACAACTTGCTCCCACAAAACAGTGAACTGGAGCCCCAGTTCACTGTTTTGTAGTGAACTGAACTGGATCTTCATCTCTTGTTAAATATTATATATACTTATTCTTGTTAATTATTATATATACTCCTTGTTAATTATTATATATACTCATTTTGGAAGCTCAGTTCACTATGGAAGTTAGTTCGGTGTTTTCACTTTCCACTAACTCTCTTCATCTCTAGTTAATTATTATAGATATTCATTCTTTTTGTTGTAAAATGATTTAGAAGCTGGTAATGGATGCAAGTGTGTCTGGTTCATCCAGTGTCCAATCTAGTTGTTTATACATTGCATGTGCATCATTCTAAAATTTTACGACATTTCATGAACACTCATAAGAGATTTCCAAAACCTTTTCCATTTGGCATTCGTGAAATGGGCGCCCAATTGTCTCAATTCCAGCGAATTAGGCGCCCAATTCGCTGAGCGAATTGAGCGAGCGCCCAATTAGCTCAATTCCAGCGAATTGGGCGCCCGCCTAATTGGCTCATTTCCAGCGAATTAAACGTCCAATTAGCTCATTTTCAGCGAATTAGACGCTCAATTCGCTCAATTTTCTTTTCCCCCATTTTTGCGCTTCACGTGCCTCAGGCGCGCGTCTGCGTCTTGCGTCTTACGCCTAGGCTCCAGAGCCCCTTTGTGCCTTGGTGCGCCTTGCGCCTTTGATAACTTAGTTGACGACGGTTTGCAAGAACTGGCAGCGGGTTGAGGGAGAAGAAGGTTTGGCGGCTGTGTTGGGGAAAGTCGACACAGGCATTTGAGGGATAATGGCTAGGGGTGCAAACGAGTCGAGCTCGAGTCGAGCTTGGCAAAATTTCCAAGCTCGAGCTTTTCATTTCGAGCTCGAGCTCGACGAGCTCATTTTTCTCAGCTCGAGCTCGAGCTTAAGGCCAATTTTTCGAGCTCGAGTTTCGAGCTCGCGAGCTCGAGCTCGAGCTGCTCGCGAGTTTTTTAGCTCATGAGCTTTATTTTCTTATTTTTTTTCTTTTTTAAAATTTTTTTTATAAAAAATGTATAAATAAAAAGCTCGCGAGCCGGCTAGCGAGCTCATGAATAACATTAGATGAGCTCGAGCTCGACTCGTAATCGAGCTCGAGCTCGACAGGCTCGAGCTCGAGTCGAGCTTTTTTCGAGCTGTCTCATCGAGCTTTCGAGCCGGCTCAACTCAACTTGCACCCCTAATAATGGCAAAGACAGAAGGGGGCGTCGCACCCTCCTTGGAGGTGGATCTGGAAGCATCGCACCGCGCGGGAGTTGGAGTAGCACTAGCGTTACCGAGCGGTTCCAGCTTCAAAACCAACTTCTTGATACCCTCTAAAGCGGTTGGCTGGTCGTGGGATTTAAAGGGGGGATTAGGTTAAATTATCAGAGGGCCATGATCGCCTGAGTCATGGGTGGGTCTTAAGAGGGCGCACCGAGACATCCTCCACCACCTATCCTGGTGATATCCTCGTCGCCTCATACAGCTGGAGGATGTCTTTAAACTGTCATAAGTCTTCTAATGTTTTCCATGTTGCCTCGGACTCTGGCAACCCCTCCCATTTAATTAAGTATTGTGTGCATGGTTACACACCTCTTCTACGAGCCACATTCTTCATAAGCACCACTTCTATGACCATGTCAAAGATTTATTCATCATCGGGGGCGCCCATTGAAATACTCCCCTTTGAAGATCATTGTTATTCCTATCGTATGACTTCAGCATACTCACATAAAACACCGGATGAATCTTCAATGTGCTAGGTAGCTAAAGTCGATATGAAACCTTACCCACCTTGATGGGGTGAAAGCTTATACGGGATTTCATTTGGGATCTCGTTCACGGGGGATCGAGGGAGATATCTCGTAGAGGTTCGGCGTTAGCCTTGCGAAATCATCTCGAACCTATCTTGTCGGGAAGAGAAACGACAAAGGAGGATTGAAGGGAGATCGATCGGCAGTCGATCTGTGCAAAACTGCAGAAGTCAGCGAAAAATGAGAGGCAATGGGAGGAAAAGGGCAACAGCTAGGGCGTCGGGAGAGTTCCGTGAGTTAGAGAGAGTTAGGAGAACTAGAGAGAGATTTGATTAATCCTTTACATGAAAACTAAACCAAGCACACCCCAACCCTATAACAGATTGGAGCCCAAACCAAAACACAAAAATCTACTGAAACATAAAGGATAAAAAACGGAAACATAAAGGATAAAATGCGGGGACATAAAAGACATATGACAAAGAGGTGCGCGCCGAGGTACGGTGCTTGTACATAGTCCCACATCGTGGGTCCGTAACATCTCCACCCGCGTCGACATCAAGCTTGTCCGGGAGCTATGGGGGCAAGTGTACCAATAGTTCGGATGGTGGCACCCCCACGGACAGCCGAAACTACGTGATGTGGAACACGTTGTGGATCCAGGCATTAGCCAGAAGCTAGAGATGGTAAGCCGCCTCTCTGATTCGCTCCGAAATCACAAACAATCCATAGAACTTGGGCCAGGGCTTGTTGTATGAACTTTGGGCTACAGTCGACTGGGGGTAAGGATGGCGTTTAATCCATACCCAAATCCCCCGAGGTGAAGAATAGCTCGCGGCGTCCACAGTTGTAGGCGGTATAAATGCAGGCCTGAGCCTGAAGAAGTCGCCCGCGAGCTAAACTAAGGATTTGGTCGAGAGTGGACAGCTCGATATCAACGGTGGGCGAATGGGCGGAGGCGTTGGCGTATGTAAGGAGGCGTAGCAGATCCTGAGCATAAACTAGGTGGAAAAGCATGGTCAGCAAGGCCGAATGGTAGGATGTGTTGTAGCAATAATCCTCCCATGGAAGCCACCTTCTCCAATCCTTTGGGCGGTCCCCATTAATACAACGGAGGTACATCTCTAGCGTCCTATTGACCACCTCCGTTTGCCCGTTTGACTGTGAGTGATATGCTGACAAAACTGTCAGGTTGGTACCACATAAAGCAAATAACTCTTGCCAAAATAGTGAGGTGAGAATCTTGTCCCTGTCAGACACAATGCTCTCGGGAGTGTTGAGCAAACGAAACACCTGGTCAAAAAATATGTGGGCCACCACATCCCCGGTAGTAGGGCGACACAGCCATGAAATACGCCCCCTTGGAAAAGCAATCTACCACCACAAAAATGACGGACTGGCCCCTCGAAGTAGGTAACCTTTCAATGAAATCTATAGATATATCGGCCCATATATGTATGGGGATGGGAAGAGGCCGGTAGCAGGTGGTCGGCCTTGCTGCACTGGCAAGCGGGGCACAGGGCGATGAAGTCTTGGACCCCACCCCCCACCCCCCATTTGACTCCCTTCCAAAAAAACTCTATCAGTATCTGTTGAAGGGTTTTATGAACCCCTTCATGAATGGTGCGTGGGAACCAGCTAAAATATCTGGAATCAAGGGAGAAGTGGCTAAAAGATAGAGCTAATCCATGTATAGGATTAGGTCGTCTGGACTGTCCAATGCGAGGGCAACCTCCCCTCCTTGATGTGGTGAAGGAGCTCACGCAGGATCAGGGTGTCTTGAATCTCCGTCTGCAGGCAATGGTGAATGGATGAGGTCGAGTGAGAGATGGCCAACAAGGAACCCTTTTAGTGGCCGCGGTGGGAGAGGGCCTTGGCGGCTCAGTTCAAGGC
Source organism: Platanthera guangdongensis (assembly GCA_039583875.1). Classification (NCBI taxonomy): domain Eukaryota; kingdom Viridiplantae; phylum Streptophyta; class Magnoliopsida; order Asparagales; family Orchidaceae; genus Platanthera; species Platanthera guangdongensis. The sequence continues at coordinate 15,152,186 of CM077162.1, forward strand.
ACCCACCTTATACTCCACTCGGAAATCAAAGACCAGAAGTTTGTTGATCCAACGTTGTTGCGGAGAAGTGGTGAGGTGCTGCCTCAATAGGTACTTGAGACTGAAATGATCGGTGCTAATCAGGAAAGGACGCCCTCAAAAGTACGGTCTCCAATGTTGGAAGGTCTTGGCCAGCCCAATCAACTCCTCCTTGTAAACCTGAAGCTTCTGATGATGAAGTACAGTTCGGCAGCTAAAATATGGGTTCGGATGGCCCCCCTTGTTGGAACACGACAACAAACCCTTGTCCGAATGCGTCATAATTCACTTGAAACTCCTGGTCAAAGTCTGGTAGGCGCAAACGTGGTGTCGATGTCAGGGCATGCTGAAGAGAGCAAAAGGCAGTCGTCATCGAGTCCCCCACGTGAAGGGATGTCTCGTCAATAAGGAAAACAACAGTGATGCGATGACTATGTACCCTTGGATACAATGTTGATAATGATCGGTCAGACCAAAACACCTCGGAACTCCCGTTGTGATTGGGGAAGGGGCCAATCGATCACGCCCTGGATCTTGAGGGTGGTCAGCGGATACTCCTGTACTGTCAACAACATGGCCCAAGTAAGGGACATGATCAGTCCCAAAAGAGCACTTTCGCACTTCAAGAAAATCCTGTGAATGTCATTGTTTTAAATGTCCTCCAACATGTTTGACATGTCTCCCGAGTCCCGACATGTAATTTTTAATAGCAAAAACGATATGTTTTTCTAAAAAATAGAATGTGTCCTTTTGTAAAATATAGGCCGACGTGTCCAGTTTTTTCTGATATATCGGCCGACGAGGCTTTTAAATATATCATCCGTTATTTTATTTTATGTTATATTAGCAGACAAGCAGCATATGTTTAACTCGCTTATATGTATTATATTATGCATGTTTAACTTGCTTATATATATTATATTATGTATGTTTAATTCGTCTATATATATTATATTATATATGTTTAAATCGATTAAAATTATTGTTTCAATTTTTAACGTATTATTCTTACAATCAATTTTGTATAATTATTTTTGTATTTTTTTAATTTCATATTACAAAAATTATGAAAACATTTAATACAATTATTAGTATAGGTGAAACTGGTGCGGTTTGGCACGGTTTGAGCCCAAACCGCAACCGCACCGAAGAGGGTCGGTTTTGGACTTTATAAAACTGCACCGCATCCAAACCGTGCGGTGCAGTTTAACATTGATGCAATTTGGAGTCGGTTTTAGCGGTGCGATTTTTATTTTTGTACAGTTACCAAAAGTTATCAAAGAGTACCTGGACTATTCATATGAATATTATGCTTGATTGATTACCTAGCATTCAAAATATGTTGATAAATATATAAAGGAGGGAGATTCTAAACCATTTTTTTCAATTGCGTGGTAACACAGATAATTTGGAGAGGGGCACCATTGTTAATGATTCTAAACTCCAAAGATTTATTAATGAAACAAATAAACTTAAAGATCGTCGTTGCAGGTCCAACACCGGATGAAATTCAGAAATCGTAAGAATTTGACAAAAATCATTAATTGAAGTCAAACTTCGACCTTGAATACTTATGATTGATGGGTTTTTTCGACATCTCACAAAAATTCATTCAAGCATTTTGTCCAAATCTTAAATCAATGGTTCTATTCAATAGCAACAATTCAATGAATTGATTTCTTCACATTCATTTGCATTTTACAACAATTCATTTATGCATTTGGTCATAAATGTGGAAAAGCAAATATTTTCTACACTATATATACTAGGCGAGATCAGAAATCAGATCTTTACTCCATTCTGACCATAAAAATCATATCAAGGCACCATTAAATTTAGTCTTTAATAGACAAATAGTGCACAAAAATTGTAGAATCAGAAAAATCAAAGGAAAACAAATTGAGAAAACAGGAGCAAGGAACAACATAGGTTCAATTGAAAGTTAGTATAACGTAAATCAAAGACAAACATGGGATGCTTTACGCCAAAATAATGTATTAAGTAACTTTTTTGAAATAAGAAATATAAATTTAAAGAGATTCAGAGGTAAATTTAAGGGACAAACTCAGAGTGGAGAAGATAGAGAGGGTTGTCTCTGTGAGAACTCTGACGCGGCAACAAGACCCAACTGAAACAATTTGCGGTGCGGTGCGGTCTATTCGATTTTGTCAAAGCAAAAAACAAATCACACCGCAAATCATACGGTTTTCCAATAACCAAAACCGTGCAACCAAACCGTTCAGTGCGGTTTAAAATCGATGTGTTGAGTTTTCGGTTTTTAATTTTCAGCCCTATCTATTAGTTGATTGTTGCATGTTTTAATATAAATTTATAAGTTTGAAAAATCTTATAATCAATCAAGAAATTTTAACTTTTAAATCATCTTTATTTGCAATAAACTTATTATTATCAAAATAAACTTATTGTATATTATTAAATATATTTTACAATGTATCATTTTGTATTTGCTAGTAATATTTTATTTTATATACTATTTAATTTTATTTTGTAATATAAATGGCTCTTTTTTATCAATTTGCTATATTATTTTTCTATTTTTATAACGTATAATTATATTTAGTATACATAAAAATAAAATTTTTATTTATAAGACGTGGAAATCCGATATTTAAAAATATCTCTGACATGTCTCTAACATCCGACATTTAAAAACGCAATCTGATATGTCGACATCTGATATTTACAACAATGGTGAGTGCAGACTAACTGAAAAAATGCTCGGAGGTGGGCAAGATGGGACTCTCGTGTAGTGTTGTAGACCAAAATATCATCAAAAAACAAGTACGCAATGACACAGCAGTCACGGAATACCTCATTCATGAGGACCTAGAAGGTGGAGGTGGCGTTGGTGATTCCGAAGGGCATCACGAGGAACTGGAAGTGTTCATGATGGGTGCGGAAAGTTGTCTTCTCCACATTTTCTAAGGCCATGAGCACCTGATGGTACTCGGAGCAATGATCCAATTTAGAGAAGAAGCGGACGCCATGCAACTTATCTAGCAGTTCCTCAACGACCGGAATGGGGAACTTGTCCATCACCATCCGCGTATTTAGCTCGCGGTAGTCCATGCAAAATCTTCATGTGTCGTCCTTCTTGTTGACCAACAAGACTAGAGAAAAGAACGGGGACACGTTGTGTTGGATGATGCCCTGTCACAACATAACAGCGCATTGCCGCTCATCCTTTTGCCGAAAAGGATAGCGATAATGGCGGACAACTATGGGAGTAATCTCTGGCAAGAAGCAAATGCGGTGGTCCTATCGTCGCAAGGGAGAGAGTCTCGTCGGGCGGTGGTAGGGTCGTTATACTCCTCCTGTAAGAGAGCCTCGAGGTCAAAGGGCTCAGTCTAGTCAACGTGGGAGAGAAAAACTTGTAAGTCTGCAGTCGTCGAGCAGTCTTTCCATATTGTCTAGTGGGGTACGCGGCCCCATGTCACCTTCAGTGCGTCAAAATTCCATAGAAGTGACCCTAAGGTGCGGAGCCAACGAACTCCCAACACAGTCTCGAAATCCCGAAGGGAAATCACAAAGAAGTCCGTGTGGGAATGATATCCCTCCACCGTAATATGCACCGCGCGGCAATCTCGTGTGCACGACATGGCCATGTTATTGGCAACTGATACCCGGAGGCTCAGGCGGGATGTAACCAGTAGGTGAAGATGTTGTGCGGTGACATCGCTAAGGAAACTGTGTGTACTACCAGAGTCCATAAGAGCAACCAGTTGCTGACCCGACACTGTAATTCTCCATTGTTGAAAAGGATAGCGATAAGGGTGAACAACTACGGGAGCCATATCTGGCAAGAAGCAAATGCGGTGGTCCTAGCGCCTCAAGGGAGAGAGTCCCATCGGGGTGGTGGTAGTGTCGCTATACTCCTGTAAGAGAGCCTCGAGGTCAGAGGGCTCAATCTAGTCGGTACGGGAGAGAAAAACTTGTCAGCTTGCAGTCGTCGAACGGTCTTGCCATACTGTCTGGTGGGGTACGCGGCCCCATGTCATCTTCAGTGCAACAAAATCCCACAGAAGTGGCCCCAAGGTGCGGAGCTAACGGACTCCCAACACATCCTCGAAATCCCGAAGGGCAATCACAAAGAAGTCCATGTGGGAATGGTAGCCCTCCACCACAATATGCATTGTGCGGCAATCTCCTGTACGACATGGCCACATCATTGGCAATTGATACCCGGAGGCTCGGGCGGGATGTAACGGGTAAGTGAAGATGTTGTGCGATGAGATCGCAAAGGAAACAGTGCGTACTACCAGAGTACAGGAGAGCGACCAGCTGCTGACCCAACACCGAAATTAGTAACTGAATCGTATCTCATGATTGGGGTCCCGTCATAGCATGAATAGAAATCGCTTAGTCTCCCAAGTACTCGTCCCTTATATCCTCGTCAAAGGGTTCCTCCACCTTAAGCCATAAAAGATACTTGCACTGATGTCCACGACTAAAAGACTCATCATAATTGAAACAGAGGCCCTTAGCCAGGAGGTCTGCCATCTCCTGAGTGGAAAGTTATCGAATGGTGGACCATTGGTCCCCCTTTGTCCATGCTAGCTCCTCTGCTAATCGGGGAAGGGAAAGGACCAAAACCCCTGGAGGTCCCGTCGTCTGAACAACGCTCCAAATACGGGCGGTCAATCAACAAGTGTTTCTCACCAACTTGGGCAAAACTCATAGCTGACATGAGGCCCTAAGGAGACTGAAACTCGACATCCAGACGAAGTCGCTCGTGGAGGCCTGCGGTGAAGAAAGGCACCTGTTGTGTCGTTGGGATAAATGGGACACGGAAAAAGAGCACTTAGAACTGCTCGATATAGTCATCAATGGACCCAGTCTATCGGTAAGAGATGAGATCGCCAATAAACTTCCCACAAAGGGGAGATCCGAAATGGAGGTTGCACTATGTCGTAAATCCTCCCACACCAATTGCAGTTGTTCCCGTCGGAGCTGCGAGAACCATATTTGTGTGGAGCCCGTGAGATGGAATGAAGCAATGTCAATTCAATCCTCTTTCGGGATACGTTGGTTCTCAAAGAACTATTTGCAACATGTGACCCAAGTGAGAGGGTCCTCCTGACCATCAAAAATCGGAAAGTTCATCTTCACAAAAGGGGAAGGCCGCCTCCTTCAGAGCGCGGTGCTGGAGACTCGTTTCCCATTTGAGAAGAACTCAAATCGGGGCGTGGGGTTGGTGGGGAGCCTTTCAACCGAAGAGCTGCGATGAGGGCCTTATTGTTGCCACCATCAAGTGCTGGAAAGACTCCAAAATCTGAGCCAAAATGAGGCCGTCGAGGTTGTCGTCGTCCATGGGTGCGGTCTGAATGGAGTGAGAAGAGCTAGTCAGCTAGGGGAGTGGGAAAAATGCTCGTGTTTGGCCGATAACAACGAAAGATCGGCGAAAGAGGCCCCTAAGAGCACCGGCAAGGACACGTGAATGACCCCCTCTCAACCCTAGGTTTTTCCTCTTCCCTCCCAAATCTCCCTTACCGCTTATAACATTTGGTATCATAGGCTTCCATTCTCTACCATGGTGACCCACTCGCCAAAAGAATCCATCAGGCTCGCAACCCTGGAGGAAATCAATGAAAGAACGACTGGATGCTCACATGGAGGAAATCATGAGCTTGTTATCGCAAAGTATCGAAGGCAAATCGGTGGCCACAGAGGAGACCAGCGCTCAGCAGCGATTGATCCCGACGTCGATCGGTAACGTCGACCCGATCAATCTCACAGGAGGCATCGACCGGTCCGGAGCAGTCTTTTGAGGGTACGCCAGAGACGGAGGGAGGACGGAAGGGTCCCGACGACACTCAACGGGGATCGACGCATCCCCAGGTGGCGTAAATTGCGTGTACAATGGCGATTTACGTTATCACGTAGAAGACGTCCGCGTGCGTGGACTCGACAGGGAGCAAGAGGGCTTCCAGGGGGATCGACGCCCAGTCCAGATGGGTTTTCACCCACGGGATGGACTCCTTCCCAACCCTAAGCGGACGGCTCCAGCCGGCAGCAACCATGGAGGACGCACATGGGAGTACAGGCCACTCTCGATGGAAGCACAAACCGAAATCTCGTACAGAGAGGATGGGGGTACCCGCGGCTGGACCGATGACGCCCAACTGGATTCGGGCAAGAGTATGGGGGCCTTAAACCACAATATTTGAGAGCCCACATGCAGCCTAAGATGACTCCCATGAATTATCCTAATTTCAAAGGAGGAGACGTGATGGAATGGATCCAAAAAAGCGGAGTTGTTCTATAGTTACCAGGGGATCCCAAAAGAATAGTGAGCGTAGCTGGCCTCATTTCATCTGGAAGATGACGAATTCTAGACTTCCAGTGGACCAAGTAGTTCCTCTGTGGGCGCGAATATGCTCTGTGGGCCGAGTTCGTTGATGAATTTGTAGCCCGTTTTGGACCACTAGAATAGGAAGACTTTGAAGCCCTCCTCCAGAAACTAAGACAGAAAGGGGAGATCATGAAATATCGCTTAGAGTTTGAAATGCTTTTGAACAAGGTACAGTGGGAGGAGAAAACACTCCTGAACTGCTTTGTCTCAAGATTGAAGGATGACATCAGGGATGAAGTGCATGCTTATATGTCTCGTGGCTTGGCCCACGCCATCAGCCTAGCCGTGATCAGGAGGAACGATTCATCCGAGAGGTCAAGAGTAGGGAATACGAGGAATACTACAAACTCTTTGGCAGTCAGGAAGGAACAAATGGTGACCGGAAAGGCAACTGTAAAAAAAATGACATGGTTGGAGCTACAGGAAACGAAGGAGAAGGGATTATGTTTCAATTGTGATGACAAGTTAACTCCTGGTCACAAATGTCAGGTGATTTAGGTGTACATGCCGAGGGAAGAAGAATAGAACAAGATGTCGAAGGAAGTGAGGAACAGGGGAAGAGCTTGGACATAACCGAGTTTGTGGTATCTATTCAAGCAATGGAGGGGGGATTTACACCGCTCACTCACTATGCGTATTGCTGGGCAGATCAGCCAACAGAAGGTGACAATCTTGGCTGATAGTGGAAGCACTCACAACTTCATCAACCCCGCCGTGGCAAAAAAGTTGGAGCAAGAGATCACCAAGGATGTCGCTTTCCAAGTCATGGTGGCTGACAAAAATAATTTGCAGTGCGAAGGGGTGCTGAAGGGAGTGGAGTTCAGTGTGCAAGGATACACATGCAAGATAGATGTTTGCTTGTTACCTATCCGCAGGACAGATATGGTTCTGAGGGTCCAGTGGTTACGACAGCTGAGGAAGGTAACACTGAATTGGGACCCCATGACCATAGAATTTGCTCAGGGAGGAAGGGAATACTGCCTGAACGGAATCAAGACCTCTCCGATGAAGGAGATCTCTCTTCTGTGCTTAGAGAGACTGTGGGAACAAAAGGACAACATGGTTGTGATTATGGAGTTTGTGCCTCAGGCAACCCCCCCCCCCCCCCGTAAGAAGTCCCGGAGCATATAAAACCACTACTCCAGTATCCTGAGGTATTCCAGGAACCCCAATAGTTACCCCCTCGGCGATTTCGAGATCACCAGATCAGCCTAAAGAAAGGGACGGAGCCTACCAACATTCGACCCTATTGTTATTTGTATATACAGAAGGCCGAGATAGAAAAGAGCCTGAAGGAGATGCTAGTCGCAGAGATCATTCGACCCAGCACCAGCTAGTTTTCCTCACTCATCATCCTGGTGAAGAAAAAGGACGACTTGTGGAGGTTTTGTGTTGACTACCGCACTCTGAACAGCGCTACCATCAAAGACAAGTTCCATATTCCTATGATCGAGGAACTCCTGGACGAACTACACGGAGCACGCTTGTTCACTAAGCTGGATTTGCGTTCAGGGTACCACCAAATCAGGATAAAGGACGAGGATATCTTCAAAACCGCCTTTTGTACACAAGATGGTGACTACAAGTTCTTCGTAATGTCATTCGGACTCTCCAATGCACCCTCTACATTTTAGACAGTGATGAATGAGATTTTCCATCCCCTCCTCAGCAAGTCTGTATTAATATTTTTTGATGTCATTCTTATCTACAGTGCCAACTGGGAAGAGCATCTCCAACATGTGAAACAAGTGTTCATGATACTCCGAAAACACCAGCTCTATGTCAACAACTCCAAATGCTCTTTTGGTTACGAATAGGTGGAATATTTGAGTCACATTGTATCTGCACAAGGAGTCAATGTCGACCCCAAGAAGGTTGAGAGCATGCAAACGTGGCCTAGGCCTCGCACTGTCCATACTCTCTGAGGTAACCTCGGGGGGTTGACAGGCTACTACAGGAGATTGGTGAAAGATTATGGGAAGGTAGCTCGATTGTTGACCCAGCTGTTATATAAGGATGTCTTCTACTGGCATGAGGAAGTAGAAGTTGCATTCCAAGCTCGGTGTCCCAAAGGACTAACCAGAAGTTGCCCCCCTCCTATTATGGTCCATTGAGGATCATTCAGAGGGTAGGACCGGTTGTTTACACCTTGGACCTTCCTGCGGGCTCGCGTATTCATCTCACATTCCACGTATCCTTGTTAAAGAAGAAAATCGGGGAAACAACACAAGTGTGCCCTACCCTCCCGGAAGCAACCAACGGCTGGGAATTGTGACCACTTCCGCTCACCAAGTGGAAGAAACGTGAAACGAAATACCGTCATAAGATACTTGTCAAATGACTTATCTACAACACACAACACTTGGGTCGGTCTGCTTGAGCTTCGGGAACTTTATCCAGATTTCCATCTTGATGACAAGTTGGTTGTTGAAAGGGGAGGGAATGTTATGAATTTTCATAACGCCCGGTTCACGGGACAATAATACCAAAGGCGGAGGAAGGATGCAGCATCAAGTGGGGATGAACCAACCGGTTCAGCCCTCCTTAATTAAAGCAGGTGGAGGCTGAGGGGGCTGAACCGACGGGTTCATCCCCTGGGGGGCGGCCCTCCTGGGCCCAAGGAGTATTAATTACTACCTCTAGGGTGGCATTGTGATGGATCATTCAAGACACTCAAGGTATTTCTCTCCTCCTCCTCTCAAACCCTTCTCCCCTTCTTTCTCAAATCTCCCTTCCCGTTCATAACAAAATGTACAAAATGGAAAGCAGAAAGAAATTGAGAACATTGCACATAATTAGTCAGTTCATGCCAAGCTTGTAGATTGCGGCCGATATGTCATTTTTGAGGGGGAATTGACACGTTTTCGCCACAATTGACAATTCTGACATTTTCCAGTATTACGGCCGACATATCGGCCCAATATTGTGGCTAATGGTCGATAATGGAGGCCCAATATTGCGAATTTTTTAAAAATTTTGTTCAAAATTTTTTTTTATATAATGAATTCATCAGAAGGTTCTAGCAAGATTTCTAACGCTTCTTCTATAGTAGGTCGAGATCCGTGTTGGGCATTTGGTGACAAAGTGACGCCAAATGACACCAATCAGATACGATTAAACACATGTTAGTAGTTTAATTTTCTCATATAAATTTTTATTTACACATAATTAGATAAAATAATTATCATCTAATTAATAAATGAAAATATTATGAACTATATATTTTAATTAATTATAATATTACAATCTGACATTTTGAAATATCCCCGATATGTCCCCCGCAATTCGACATCCGACATAAAAAACTCAAACCGACATGAGTCCGACATCCGACATTTGCAACGTTGGTTCATGCACACTTTGAGAGTTTCACATCTACTTGCAGTTGAGTGTATTCTTCAGTATTTAAAGCGCCCTCTAGGCCAAGGTCGCATCAATCAGTCGCGATCAACTATTTTAATTTTGGGCTATCAAAATGTGGATTATGTTGAATCCATGGATGACCGCCAATTCACTAGTGGATTTTGTACTAGTTTCAGTGGTAATCTCAGCACGTAGAAGAGTAAGGTGGCATTTGGTTAAGCTTATCATCTGATGTGCTGTTGGGACGCACCGCCACTTTTACAATAATCAGCGTTTGGTTGGAATTATTTTCAAACCGGCGTTTATTTTGATCCGTTGTTTTCTTCACGAGGCAATCCACTATTTTTTTTGTGGTGTACCGCAAAAGTTGCGCTCCTCTCTTCTTCCGAAAAACCTACCCCAACATCGCCATCGCCCCCCCCCCCCCCATCCCCCATAGACGACGGCGGAAAACCTGCGCAGATCGGTGTGGTCATCCCTCGGAGTTTTCTCTTCCGTGTGCGGAAAACCTGCGTAGATCCACCTCTCTTATTATTCTTCTTCCTCCTCTCCTGTAGGCATCGCCATCCACTATTCTTCTTCCTGTATGCATCGTTCTTCTTCCACCTCTCCTATTCTTTTTTTTGTTTATTTTTTGTCGTGTGCGGAAAACCTACCCGGACATCGCCATCCACTATTCTTCTTCCTGTAGGCATCGTTCTTCTTCCTCCTCTCCTATTGATTTTTTGGTTGTTTTCATTTTGGTGGATTCAATGGTTTATTTTTAATAGAAGTTTTTGTATTATTATTATTATGCAAGTTGTACATATGAAATAATTTTTCTAACAGAGAACCCACTCTTTGCTCGACTCTGTTTGTATTTGTTTGTTAAGAGTTGATAAAAGGTACTTATATATAATGGAAGAACACCTTCTGCTAATTCTTTCTCCGGCGAGCAGTTATGTTTCGTATCTAGCTTTTTACTCAAAACCACCAGGAGTATGTTATGAAATTGGAAAGTTTGCTTGCTTCCCTTTCTTCCATTCTCAGCTTGCTTCCCCTTTTTAAAGTACCAGTAAAGTTTGTTATATTATGAAAAAATGTTTTTTGATATATTTTATGGTTGATAATTAATTTATGGGAAAAAAATCACTCAGAATTCCGTTTTATTTCCAAACATTTTTTTTCAAAACTTCATTTTAAAAACTTCATTCCACCCAAACATTTTTTAAACAAAACTCTGTTTTCAAAAATCAGCGCTTCTCCTATCAGCAGTTTTTCATCATCAGCTTTCCATCAACAACAGCTCAACCAAACAGAGCCTAAGAAGCAACCAGTTATTACTTAGGTGGCGTTTGGATGAGCTTTTTGTCAGTGGTGCGGTGGAAACGCACCGCTATTTTGCGAGTAAGCAGTGTTTGGCGTGGCTGACAATGAAAACTGCATTTATTAGTATCCGTCGTTTTCGGTATAAACCCGACCGCAACTTCTTTCTCCGTTCAGCCGCAGAAACCCCGCAGTTTCATCCCCATCCCCCTCACACGGAGCCTTCCTGTTCCCCCGGCTATCTGCACTCTTCCCCGCTTCCGGCGACATCAGATTCTTCAACTCTCTCTCTGTCTCTCTCTCTCTCTCTCGCTCTCTCTCCCTCTCTCTCGCCCTCTTCGTAGCTGCATCACAGAAATGGAAGCTTGCTTGAGGCGATCAGGAAGGCGATTGCTCAACCCCTTGTTTTCTTCTTCTGCTGCAAGATCAACATTTGACAAAATGACGACTTATCAAACAATGAAATGTGCAAGGAGAATGATCAACAGATAGCCACACCTAACAAACGATCTTCCTCTGGTGCCCTTTCGGAGGAAATTCCCCGCACCCTTGATGGAAATGGTCGACCCATTGCGAGTATAATCGGCTCCATAGCCTGCAGCTTATGAACTTATACTGGCATTTGAAGGCATTTGTTGTCTCAACCCAATATGATTGTAGGTGGAGAAATTGCAAATGAATTATGTCATATGCCAAGAAGAAGAAGAAAAGTTTGTGGGAGTGGAAAAAAAATTCACTCAAAACTCCGTTTTGTTTCCAAACTACTTTTTGAAAACTCAGTTTTGCAAACTCCATTTCATCCAAACAGTTTTTTAACAAGCTTCGTTTTCCAGAATCAGCACTTTTTCTATCAGCAGCTTACCATCAGCAGCTCTGTTTAGTTGGGCTGTTGCTGATGGAAAATTGCTGATGAACTGTTGCTGATAGAAAAAGTGCTGATTCTAGAAAACGGAGTTTTGTTAAAAAAAACTGTTTGGGTGAAACAGAGTTTACAAAATGGAGTTTTCAAAAAGTTGTTTGGATACAAAACGGAGTTTTGAATAAAATTTTTTTTCCAAATATTTGTTATTAGATGTCAAATGAATTAGACCTTTTTTAAGATATTGAAATATTATTTATTACATTTACTTAATAACATTCAAGAATTACATTTAACATTCAAATTTCATCAAACAATTAACACTCATAACTCTTCTATCACTTCCAACCAACATCTTATGACAGTAAGCAATCACCAGCATAAAAACCCACCTGCCTATTCCAAAGATACGCACATCTTATATATATAAAACCATAGGAACTTCTATTTATATTTCTCTTGCCCCCAATCCTATCAACCAATATAGTCAGTAAATGAATATTTCTAACATATACTTTCAGTGGAGAAATTTCAGTCCAAAGTAATTACTATTATATTTCAGTAATTAAAAAGAAGCAAAGGGGGAATAGACACTTACAGTGGAGAAATTTCAGTCCAAAAGTACAGGTCAAAGTCCAAAACCGCCAGCAAAGCACAACAAAATCGTAGAAAAAGATAGCATAGATGCAAGAAGAAGAAGAAGAATCGGGAGATCGGGAGATCGGGAGATCGGGAGGCGGGACTCGGGTGCAGCAGCGGACGGGCGGGACTCGGGAGCAGCATGACGCGATCAGGAGGGTGCGTCTGCGGTTGTCCGCAAGAAAATGTCGTGGCTGGGTATAAGGAGAGAACCACGGTTATAATTAAACGCCGTTTCTATAATAAGCCGCGCCAAACGGTGCTTATTTGCAAAATGGCGTTGCGTTTCCACCGCACCGCAGGACATAAGCCGCGCCAAACGCCACCTTATTCTACAATCAAGAAACAAAACACTCGATATCCCAAGCATTTTTTAAGCTCACTTGGCATAAGAGCCTCTTTGTTGGCCTTGGTGTATGCGTGTATCACCTCCTTCTGCGGAGCTTAACTGTGATAACCAAGCTAACTATTTATATCACCGAGAATCTGGTATTTCATTGGTGTACAAAAAACATTGAAGTTGACTGCAACCTCATCATAGACAAGGTCAAACTTCAAAAAATTCAACTCCAACATGTATCCACTTCTCAGATCACTGGCATCCTCCTAAAATCTTTATCACGCACATTGTATCAACAATTTTTTCCAAGTTTGTTGCAACTTGCAGAAAAGTACAGTGTTATTGTATATATTTATTTAACTTTGTCCCTACTTGTAAATAATTTTTATATGGGATCTCCCTTGTATAAATAGAGTCATCTGACCCAACTTAATTAATTAGCAGCATATTTCACAAGTCCACAGTTAAAATAAAATTGTGATGTTAGAGATAATTAAAGATAACAGTCACTTCCAAAAACAAAGGTTAAAATATGATGACCTCTCTCTTTGATGTAAGGAACCGAACGTTGGTTCTGCAAGTAGCATAGGGTGCTTTGTAGGATCAATTCGCAAACGCTCCCTGAAAAAAAAACAAATTTAATGGGAAATGACAAAACTTAACATAAAAATAAGTATTTCTCGAGATTAGAATGAACTCAATAAAATACATTGTTTTTTACTATAAATTGCAATTTACAAAGACTTTACTCGGTACAAGTTTTCAAACATAATTTCTTACTACTGTCTAAACAGAGCTATCCAGTGTAGGGATTAACTTCCTAGTACCAACTGTGCTCTCTAGGTAAGCAAGCCCAGCATTTTGAGCAATGTCTTAATATTCTATTCACTAACAATAAAAAAAGACTCTAGGTTATGAATTTTGAACCCCAGCAAGCACACAAAAAATGAAGATAAACAATTATTAGTTCATCTTTTTTTAATAACTCGGTATCTCTATTGCAAGCCAGTCAATTATTCATCAAGCTAGAAGGTTTAGAAGCTAAGATGAGTAATAAGACTTTAAGGCCAACAACTCAACGTAGCTTTTCAGTCAAAGGGTTAATTTAGGGTCTATTTGAGAACCCGGTATGGGCCCGATGCAATAAGATTGTTGTGACGCCGTCAATTACAGGTATTATTTAATTATTCAATTATGTTAACGAGCCGCGACATAAAAATGTGGCCCGACACAAAAAATGGAGATTTCGCCTGCTCGCCCTTATCACAGCCTTTAGAGACCGAGTGTATTCCTGAGGTCCCGTTGCAGGAAGAATTTACCAGTGATGTATCACTCATCTTAAATGACATGGACTTTCTCTTCACATATCCTGATTCTCCTAGCACACAGAAGCCACAAACCCTTAAGGTTGCGGACATTATGCTTGGTGCCCACTTGTCAGTTACATTCAAGTCGCCACCTTATATCAACTTTGTTTTTTTTTTGGAGACCGCTCTTTTATTTTCTATCCTTCGAGTCTCGGCATATATGTTGAAATTGATCGACATCTTATTTATTTGTTTAGAAAAATTGATATTAGAAGAAAAGAATCGATCCCTAGGAATTTAACTCCTCATAGGGGCACCCGCTTTAAGAGATTTTTCTCGATGGTTCTAAATGTTAAATTTGGGATCCTTTTAAAATTTTGTGACACTAGTGGGACTTTAGCAGGTGTAATCATAACGGTAGTTGATCCTGGATTAACAGATGCTTGTAAGTGTCTAGCAGGAGTGCGTATGATGCGATAAGATCTAATAATTTCACGGGTTTATCGTGCTTGCTTCCTACCTTGTTGCTTACCTTGATTTTTCAATCCGCTCTCTCTCATTGTGTGATACTCCCTATTTGATGCTCTGAATTTTATTGGTCATTTAAATATTTTGCATAAAATTATTCATAACTGTTTGCGAGCATCATTGGAAAATTATAACTTCGCGGTTGATTCTATCACCGATAGTTATCTTTTTTCCAAAGGAGATTGGTTGTTGTAGAAAGGAATAGAAAAGAAATACTTGGTGCAATTTTATTCATCCACATAGGGGCAATATATAGGGCTTACATCAAGACACCCAACACCGATAGGCGGTGTGGGACTAAACTCAACAATATTAAACTATTGCATATATAATAACTCTAACACTCCCCCTCAAGCTGAAGGGGGACCCTACAGCTTGAACACAACATAAAACGGAAGGTACAAGAAGGATGGCAACGTGGGACAAAACAACAGCCACCGAGGCCCAACCGCGTGTCACCGGGGATACTTCAACCGGGCAAGAGCCACACGACATTGGTCCACAAAACCGACCATGACAACGCTGGATACACTCGGAGCGGAAACTAGGTCAACCATGAAAGACCACACCAGCCCTACCAAACCCCAAGAAAATGACAAGGAGACGCAAACAACATACGAAATTGACCTGGGGGCCATGTGTGACTAAGGCAAGAGTCGGGAAAGAGGCATCCGAGTCGCCGTTATCACAAACACTCCCCCCCCACGTGTAATACGTGCATGAAGGCATAGACTATGCCTGGAGGCCGTGACGTATACTCCCCCTCACGTAGACCACGTGCACGTGTGGGACCCTCGTCGGGTACATGAACCCAGATCACGTGGAGGAAGGCCGAAATCGTAATGAGACGCAAAGCAACACAACAACCACAAACAACAATAACAACTGAAAAAAAAAATTTAAAAAACTTAAACCGTAAAATAGAGAGCTGTCGGGCTGGATCTGAAGAAGAAGAAGGAAGTAGACGGCCGAGCAGCAGTGGCACGCAGAGCAGCCGGAGAAGAAGAGAGCAGCAGCAGAGCAGCAACGGCACAGAGAGGAAGCAGTAGCGGCACGGAGAGGAAGCAGCGTATGGCAGCCAGAGAAGAAGCAGTTGTAGTGCAGCAGGCCGGAGAAGAAGAAGTGGCAGAGCAGAGCAGAGGAAGAAGCAGCCGTCGGGAGAGAAGCAGAGACGGAGCAAAGCCGTCGGGAGAGAAGCAGAGACGGAGCAAAGTCGTTGGGAGAAGAAGTCGAAGTCGTCAGAGCCGTCGATGTCGTAGAGGAGAACCGACGGCATCGTCGTTGTTGTCGCAGACGCACAGGAAGGAACCCGACGACGAAGACTTCAGGAGAAGCAGACGACGGGATCGTCGTCGAGGAGCAGCAAAGCCATCGGGAGAAGGAGAGACAGGCGTCGTCGTCGTCGATGTCGCACAGGAAGCAGAGCAGTAGCGTCGGCGAGCGGCAGAGTCGTCGGGAGCAGCGGAATCGGGGCCGCTCCTGTCGACGGGATTAGCTGTCGACTCCATCGACAGGAGCGGCGGGCGTGAGCCCTAGCAGGGCGCGTAAAAAATGAAGCATGGGTCGGGAGTCGGGAGTCGGGAGGAGGGAGGAGGGGAAACAGTGCGGAAGCGGAAAAAAATTATTTTGGTCTTCAGAATTTTGGCTCTGATACCATGTAGAAAGGAATAGAAAAGAAATACTTAGTGCAATTTTATTCATCCACATAGGGGCAATATATAGGGCTTATATCAAGACACCCAACACTGATAGGCGGTGTGGGACTAAACTCAACAATATTAAACTATTGCATATATAATAACTCTAACAGTTGTCTACCTCTTTCAGGAGTAGAACTTATCTACAGGTCTGGCTTATTCAGCAGCATGACGATAGCGGAGTTGTATCAGGTCGACGCTTGGTCATTCTACTGTCAGGTCACATCACACACTCGTCGGGGTCGAGCTCTTTCAACCCCGCGAGAATTGATGCAATCTGAGTCGCATCTACATATTATTTTTATTTTTGGACATTATTATATGTATTCGGTTGCGCGTGTTTTCGCGCACTTTAATTTTCTCGTATTTCCGCATTTGTTAAAGGACTTGTATCTTTTATTTCACGTAAGTTACTCGTGCCAGTTTATTTGACTTATTGGAGTGACCTCAATAAGATCATGAAAGAAAAAGTCCGTCAATTAGGATAAGTAATGATTTGGGCAAGCTTTTGAAAAAGATATATAAATTAAGTACTTATGCTATTTTAAAAGAAACTCATAACTCTGAAATTAATACTTACAATTATCTTTTATTTTCAGAATTATTATTTTGATGAGAGAATATCAAAGGTTCAAGTTCATTCCCTTTATCTTTGTCTTCCTCACTAACATCCTATTTAAAACCCTTAAACACAAGCCTTAATTTCTCCACATTACAAAGAAACCCACGTGAAAGCCGAGCAGTCACTTGCTCTCCATTTATTACAAAGAAAACCCCTCCACATTTATTACAAAAAAAACTCCACGTGAAAGCCCTGCAGCTTCCTCTCCATTTCTTACAAAGAAAACCACTCCACATTTCCTCTCAAATTACTACCTATCTTTTATAACAGCCACCATTCCCTCTTAGTTAATGTTTGTAGCATTAATATCAAATTAAAACCTCCCACTTTAATTCCTATCTTTATAAAGGATGCCAACCCCCCACGTTAAAGGCCAGCTGGGACATAATCGAGAATAGGGAAAACCTTCCCTATTTTTGGTAGTCCAGCTCCATGGATCTTGCCCTCCCAACAGTGCCCTAGTCCTCTCCCGGCCGGCTATTCCCCTCCACCAGAAGGCCAGCGACCCGCCCTTGCTCCTTTCCGCCGAGAACGACGAGCTCCCTGTCATTCCTCAGAGCTTCTCATGACCTGAAGATTTTTCCAGTTTCGACTCGTCTTCCCAGCCACCATTGACAAAAGTTGTCCTGGTTTATGACCCGCGACCTTGTGTTGGATTTCCTCCAAAATACATGTAGTCATCCGAACAAGGAGTTGGATTTGGTTGCACAGTCATGCATTTTTGGTATACCTCTCATTTCTCTTGTGCTCGAATCATGATAGTATATCTTTTATGCTTAATTTTAATCTGACCTCTAAATTTTCAGAGCTGGCTTATAATTTGACCTCTAAATTTTCATGATAGTATATCACTTATACTTGTTTGTCGTCAATTAAAAACTTGCTTGTCTCACATTGTCAATTCTTTAACATGCTCGGATGTGGAATATTAAGTCGTATTAATTAAACGTTCGATTGTTAGATATTAACGTGTGTTTACAACTCTAGGTTGGTTACTGCATGACTATGCTCGTGAAAGTTTTGCTTGCACCGCAAATTTTAAAAGTTGTCTTTGTTTTAACATTTAAAATATTAATTCAGATTTTGGAATACATCATCTCCCAACCTCACTTCAACAACTCTCACCGAGGCACACATTCAACAGTATGACCACCGCTACTCCGATAACGTGATCAAATGCCTTTGTGGGTCCGTCAAACCATATTCATTGACTCGTACGTGGATGAATTTATCTAGTTGTCCACCCACGTTCCAGGTCTTCCACCCGTCCACTACTTGGGTAATTTCATGCACGGCTTACAGTCTCATATCCACGCTTGTCTTTACACCTTCCATCTGCTTACCGTCCACTAGGTCATGGACCTCTCCCTACTCGTGGGGGCTGAATTCCTTGTGACATATGTGAACCCTCTTTCTACATTGCATCCTTCTAAACCACCTTACCAACCATACTCCCCCTCCCCCCCTGTCTAAACCCCCGCCAGCACCGCCTACTCTGCCTTGCCCGACCATTATGCTTCCACGCAAAAAATGGCCTATACTCTCCTACTCATCGTTTTTCCAACCAAGAGTACCATGACTTGCAGAATAAGAGCATGTGCTTTCGTTGCAAGCAACCATACTCTCCTACTCATGATTGTCTTGTTGAAAAGTTTTGCGCCCTCATCGATGATGACTGGGAGGAGATCAGCGTAGCTGACTTTGACGCTCTTGCAATCACAGAGGTGTTGCCGAACGGAGCCCTAGGTATCTCTGTGATAGCCAACTTACAGGTGTATCACTATTAAGAGCAGGCGGCACCTCGACCTTGGGGACAAGATCAATTTCCTGGCGGTAAATATTGTTACGCATGCGCGCACAGCTTCTTATTTGTATTTTGTATCTTTAATATGGAGTGCATTAGGGTAAAATGTATGTGAGCTCCCCCCCCCCCCCTTCTTATATAAAGAGCTTGCTTGGGAATTTTAGTTATGCTTTTGATTCGGATTTTGTGATCTCTCATTTGGAGAGAGACTTCTAGGGTCTCCTAAGGTTAGACACGAATATTCCTCATGATTGTACACAAGTTCTTCGAGTTTTATTGCAATTAATTTCAACTTGGTAACAAAATACTAACAAGAAAGAGTGTTCCACTATTAAGATGATTACACTCATTTCAGAACAATGATACATATGAGTAAGGAATTGTTTCTCATATTCCCGTGGGTATGTATTTAGCATCAATCCCCAAATGATTCGAGACTATATGGGTTCTGTTGTTGTTATATGTTGAGATCGTGTCATGTTTCCTTCTTTGTACGGTCATCATCGGTTTGTTACTCTTCAAGACCATTTTGGATCGAAGATACTATGGCATGTGCTCTTTGCATTTACTGAATAGAAGATCAATGATTCTTTGTGCCCAAATCAACTGATTTTCTCCTCACATATATCCTTCTCTTCATTTCGCCCAAATTCCCTCTCCTTTATTTTCCAAAATCTTGCAACCCCTCTCTTACGTACTCTCCTCCATGAAAAAAGGAAGACGGTAATGAGATGTTACACGAAGTAAATTTGCATGAGTGATGATCATGGAAGAAATTTTGTGGTGCATAGAGTGTAAATTAGTTCTTTATGTATGTGTGTATGTCTGTGATTAGGTTATGGTGGGTAAATTGTGAGGCCAATTCAAAAACAAGGGCAGGCGTGAGGTTTGAATGGATCAAGATAAACTGAGGGACAATTGTAAGGGCTGGGATCATCACATGTTTCAATATAGAGAGTGGGTGTGTTGGGCGAGTGGAGGAAGTGATCGCGTTAAGAAGCTAGAATCATATAAATTTGGTTTAAACACTACTCTGTTCAATATTCCTTTAGCCAGTTCCGAAGCTAGTCTTTGATCAAAATTTTATTTCTTATATACTTGATATAAAATTCTTAACTGTCATTTTTTCACATAAAAAGGATTAGTTTACGCAACTTCCAGGTCCTCGTCCCTCAATTTGAATGAGTGGATGGTTAATATAGAAAACGAGTTTAGTACCATGTAATAAGAGTATAAGATTTAAAAACTTCATCAAACTACAACGTGGTTAACTATTCTAATTGAGCATTGGGGAACAACAATGTATTAACTAATCTAAATTGAGCGTTGGGAGAAAAAAAAATAACCATCATTGGTAGCCGAAAGCAAGAAAGTATGTGAGGGGTGGTAAGGATAGCAGTGTTGGTAAAAATAATTAAATATGAAATTACATGATTTCTTCTTTAAAATAAATGATTGAAGATGTACCAATATGATGATTATATAAAGTTATATGGAAGTATTAAGAAGTAAAGGAGAGAATAAAAAAACACAATTAGATCACACAAAAATGTCTGCATAGAGTTTGTTGGAAAAGCTCAAAGCTTGTATGTATTGCTTCTATATCAAAATACAAGGAGAGAATACAAATATATAGGGGAGAAAAGGAGAGAAGAAATCATATACAGTGATGTGGGACTAAAAGGAGGAGAAAACAAGGGCCCAACACGGGCCCATTTACATGGGCTTTTCTAACACTCCCCCGCAAGCTGGAGCGTACAAATCGTATGCACCAAGCTTGGACAAGCACTAATAGAAGAGCGTACTGGGAAGAGCTTTAGTGAGCCGCAACTTGTTCTGTCCCGGGAACATGCTTCAAGTCAATCTTCTTCATTTGAACCTTTTCTCTGATGAAGTGACAGTCAACTTCAATATGTTTAGTTCTCTCGTGGAATATCGGGTTCTTGGCAATATGTATTGCCGCTTGGCTATCACAAAGGAGAGCTGGGGAAGGAAGTCGTACACCAAGATCGGTAAGAAGACTCTCCAGCCATGTTAGTTCAGATACTACAGACGTCATTGCCTGGTATTCAGCCTCAGCAGATGATCGAGCTACAACGGCTTGTTTCTTGCTCCGCCATGTAATCAAATGTCCTCCAAAATATGTGCAAAACTCACTGGTTGACCGTCGGTCATCAAGAGAACCAGCGTAATCAGCATCCGAGTAAGCTATCAATGTAGGAGCTGAAGATGAGGTCTTGTAGACCAATCCTTGACCGGGGGCCGTTTTGAGGTATCTGAGAACGCGTTCAACGGCGTGAAGATGAGATTTTCGGGGAGAATGCATATACCGGCTGACAATACCAACGGCAAAGGATATGTTCGGTCTAGTTACCGTGAGGTAGATCAATTTTCCAACTAGACGGCGATAGTATTCAGGATTCTCAAGTAAGAGATCTGAGTCGGAAGCCTGAGCACATAACTTGTGATTCACATCCATTGGGGTATTGATCGGCTTACACCCCGAATAACCTGCATCATGAAGAAGGTCGAGGCAATACTTCCGCTGGGAGAGGACGAGACCATCTGGCCGTCTAGCTACCTCAAGGCCCAAAAAATACCGGAGGGGTCCCAGATCCTTTGTTTGAAAAACTGTATCGAGATGTCGTTTGACCTCCTGTATTCCCAGTGAGTCATCGCCCGTAATGATGATGTCATCAACATAAACTAACAAAAGAACTGTCCCCGCTGTACGGTGGCGAGTGAACATGGAGAAGTCTGTCGTGCTGCGAGAAAATCCAACCTCCCGAAGAGCTTTGCTGAACCTGTCGAACCAAGCCAGTGGTGATTGTTTGAGGCCATACAGAGCTTTCTGAAGACGGCAAACCTGAGACTCCCCCGTGGTCTCAAGCCCGGGAGGTTGTTGCATATAGACAGTCTCTTGCAAGTCGTCTTTAAAAAGACATTCTTAATATCCAGTTGCAGTAAGGGCCACCGGCGATGGACAGCGACCGAGATAAGAACACGAACGGTGTTGAGTTTGGCCACCGGGGAAAAAGTTTCTCATAGTCCAGCCCGGGTTGTTGAGTGAAGCCGCGGGCGACGAGCCGAGCCTTGAGACGGTCAATCGTCCCATCAGCGGCGTGTTTGATGACGAAGACTCACTTACACCCAACCGGTTTCTGACCCGGGGGAAGCGGTGCGAGAGTCCAGGTCTGGTTGGCCTAGAGGGCCGCCATTTCCTCCTCCATGGCAGCCTTCCAGCCGGGATGTGCTAGCGCCTCCTGCACAGTGTTAGGAACCGAAATAGAGGAAAGAGAAGTGGCAAAGGTGTGTAGGTGGGGGGAAAGGCGATGCAAGGAGACATAATTCGCCATAGGATGAGCGGTGGAGGGAGATACCTGATCAGCAGAGCGCGGGGTAGTCGTGGAAGAGGCCGACGGCAGAGGGGCAGCGGAGCAGGGGGGAAGGCGGCGAGAGTAAACCTGGATAACATGCGGCCTGGAGGGAGCAGGTGGAGGGAAAGAAGAGGGAGCAGGTGGAGAGGGAGCAGGTGGAGAGAAAGAAGGACGTGGGGAAACAGGCGCAGTAGTAGGGATGACGGGCCGGGGTAGAGGGAGTGGTGGAGATGGCGGCGTGGAGGAAGGAGTAGGGGAGAAGAATGGTTGATCTTCCCAAAAAGTAACATCGGCGGAGACAATGACCTTCCGAGTACCCGGAGAGTAGCATAGGTAACCCTTTTGGGTGCGAGAGTAGCCGACAAAAATGGATTTGGCGGCCCGGGGGTCCAACTTATCGGAGGAGGGTGCCGGAGGATCCAGAGGTGGTGAAACGCGAAGGAGCATAGAGCAAACATCCGAGAGAGAGGGAGTAGAAGCCGAAGCCAATAGTGAGCCCGAATGCTCTGAAGATGAGGTGGGACCCGAGCCATCATCATGGCAATGCAGACGGCCTCCTTTTGCGCGCGTTGAGCAGCAAGATCGGTGGTAGAAGGCTGATGCTGGATCCAGGCCTCGGCCAGAGTTTTGGCCCGAGCAACAAAAGAGGTCATGTCAGCCGCCCCACCAACATCAAGGGACTGAAGGTCGGTAATAATGTCATAGAGGTGTTGAAGACTATCCTTTCCAGAGTATAAGGAGTGAAGCTCCTCCCACATGGCTTTAGCGGTCTCATAGTACATGACCATTTGATATGGCTCACCCTCTAGAGAATTAAGGAGCCATGTTTGAACTCGGCCGTCATTGTGTAGCCACTCCTCCGTATTGGGAACAGGAGGAGCGTTAGTAAGGTGAAGCACAAGGCCCTTGGCCTAAAGAACACGCCGAACAGAGTGGACCCATGGAACAAAGTTTTTCTTCCCAGATAAGGATATAGTGGTGATCTGCAACTCATTGCGAAGATCTGGAAGAGAGGTCGGGCGGTCAGCAGGAGGAGAAACCGCCTGTCCGGTAGAGTTAACAGAGGAACCCATTGAGTCGGGGAAGACCGCTGCGAATTGGAGGGGTAGAGACCGCGCGAGAAGGAGAAAAAGAAGAAGCTGCCGCGGTGAGAACAAACCGCGCGACTAGCAGAGGAAAGACTGCGGGGGGGAACGTGCGCGGCTAGAGCAGAGAGGCCGCGAGTAAGAACTCGAGCGGCGAGGAGAGAGAGGCCGCGAGTAGAAGCTCGAGCGGCTAGAGGAGAAAGGCCGCGAGTAGGAACTCGAGCGGCTAGAGGAGAGAGGCCGCGAGTAGGAATTCGAGCGGCTAGAGGAGAGAGGCCGCGAGCAGGAACTCGAGCGGCTAGAGGAGAGAGGCCGCGAGTAGGAACTCGAGCGGCTAGAGGAGAGAGGCCGCGATTAGGAACTTTAGTGGCTAGAGGAGAGAGGCTGCGAGTAGGAACTCGAGCGGCTAGAGGAGAGAGGCCACGAGGGGGAACTCGAGCGGCTAGAGGCAGACAGACCGCAAGCGGCAAGCAGACAAACCGCAAGCGGCTAGAAGCAGAGAGAAGTGGGTCCCAAGGGAGAGAGTAGAAGATATAAAAGGGGGCAGAGGGGTGGAGCCAAGGGAGGGAGAGAGGAAGAGGAGAGTCAGCGGCTTAAGAGGGAGAAGTCGCTGAGAGAAGAGATGGGCAGGAACAGGCCGCTACCCGGGCGGGTAGAGGAGGAGGCCGCAGAGGGAGAGCGGATAGGAGGAGAAGCAAAGCCGGGCGGTTAGAAAAGGGGAAACCGCGAGGCCGGAGAACCTGCCTCTGATACCATGTTGGAAAAGCTCAAAACTTGTATGTATTGCTTCTATATCAAAATACAAGGAGAGAATACAAATATATAGGGGAGAAAAGGAGAGAAGAAATCCTATACAATGATGTGGGACTAAAAGAAGAAGAAGAAAGGAGGAGAAAACAAGGGCCCAATATGGGCCCATTTACATGGGCTTTTCTAACAGAGTTAAAACCTCACGCATCACTCAGACAGCAAAGAATAGAAAGTGAAGATTCATATATGAAAAAACAAATAGTTAGATAATGCAAATAATGATGGAGAAAATGAGGAAACATATATTTAATTCAACAAAATATCATCTTGTACAGAGTCTACAAAGGTCCCCCGAATACATTTATTTTCTTCTTGCAAAATATTACAACTCTGTGTTGTAAATCCAAAAAAATGATGGTGGGGGAAAAAGAACGTGACAAGTAAAGTGTTCTTTTACTTTACTACCAGCGGAAAGACAATTCAAAATATAGTATGACCAGAGATTGGGGAACAAATTCTATGATACAACCTACTTCCCAAAGAGGAATGTTTAAATTGGGAATATTCACTACAACAAAAAGGAAATTTGAACTTCATTGAAATTTTGCATGGTCGGTCATTAATCAGAATTACTTAGAAGGGTGTTGTGTGACAATCCAACATTTTCTCAGTACCTGGATTCTCATAATCAATGAAAACCATATTATATGCTTCACGTACCACATTCAAAATATACAATCACTACAAATAACTGAATAAGTGAATGACTTGTGAAAATACTATATGGTTGTCTGGTTAGGAAACTTACAAAAAAAATTGTGCGTTTCTAAATTACACAAATGAGAAATGGTAATGTATAATCATTTTGTATGGCAATGACATGTGTTAGTGATTTCATATGGAGAAGAGCATAGAAAATTAGCCCCCAAGTCTTTATTTTGATTACCAAATAAAGAAAATCGAGAGAATGTGCTTGTTAGGATGGTAACAGTGATTCCAAGTGCATGAGTGCCAAATTGAAATTTTCTTTTGTTCAATTTGCATGAATGTTTTACTTTATTCACTACTTATCGACCAGCATTTTGTTTTTCCCATGACTTTTCAATCCGTGTATCATCATATATTCATATCCACGTATCATGTTCATGTTTCATGGTTAATCAAAAATATATGCAATATACTTACGAGTTACGACATAAAAAGAAACCATTTCTCCTGTAATCAATAATATAATAAACAAGAAAATCAAATTATGTATATGATAGTGAAATATGTGAACTGATAAGATGTAACAGAATATCAAACCACCAGAAAGTTGTAAACTCAACCAAGTAAACATCAAGGGAAACCTTTCTGTCTTAGAAGCCCAAAAGAAAATTGATGTAATTCAGACCCTATATATGTTTCATTGAAGAACACAAATAAAGATGTGCCTCTAACTCACCTAAAAGTATGATTCCATATGTTATCAACTATATCCCAATCAGTAGCAACTCCATCTTTAAAAGGTGAAAGCACCTGATTCAAAATGTAGTACTTACCCTCAAACAACTCAATAAAGTTAACCAATGAAACCAATTTATTCATAAATGTGGAAAATCGCTGAAACGAAGTTACTCATAATGTAGAAGTTGTGTATAAAAATTGAAATCTTTCACATCCTTACCTCCATATGATCTCGTCGGTATCCTAAAGCTTGTGTGCCCACATACAACTTTCTGTTCAAGTGGACCTCTGTATATATTGTCTTTACTCCATTCTTAGAGTCAACTAGGGATTCATTCACTTTATCAAATTGATTGTCATTTACTGATCCTAATTGCTCAATTGATCCAACTACCTGGAAAGAAAACCAAACATTATTTAAAAATTTAATAAAAAGCTCCATAAAAGTAGTTCTGATATACAAATCTATACTCTGAAAAGCTTTGAAATCAAGGGGCATAGATCAATTAGAACATAAACTGAATGAACAGCCAGCCTACAAGTAGGGAGAAGACTGGCTATGGAATCCAAATAAATAATTTGAGCTTTGACTCAATGTAACTCGAATAGGCTTCTAATATTCATGACATAGAATAATGAATTATAACGTAATGCAATTTTCAAGAGTACTTTCAGATATATAGCAATTTACAAGCAACCATACACGGAGTATCACATGCATGGTATGTGATAACGACGGCACCGGACTGTCACTCGAGTGAAAGCTGAGTACTACTACAGCTGCACATTGTGCGCAGCCATCAGTATCTACAACATTTTTTATGCTAGCCATTTATATCTAAAAAACCATCTGTGCCATTAAATCGGAAAGATTAAAACTAAATGGTTCAAATTCATTTGATAGTCCTAACCATGACAACCCAACGCAGGCCGATCACCTCGATCATCTGAGGCTTCTCTTTGGCACCCTCCGCCGAGAGAAGTTGTATGTGAATTTGAAGAAATGCTCCTTCCTTTCTGAGTCTGTTCACTTTCTGGGATTCATCGTATCATCTACTGGAGTATCTGTTGACTCTAAGAAGGTCAAGTCTATTCGCGACTGGTCTGTGTCAGCGAACATCCATGAGGCTCGCAGCTTGTACGGACTTGTCACCTTCTATAGGAGGTTTGTCCAGGGGTTCAGTACGATCATAGTCTCATTCACGAGCTGCTTTAAGAAGGGAGAATTTCAATGGACCTCCACGGCCACTAGAGATTTTGAAGAGATCAAGAAGAGACTGACGACAGCTCCAGTCCTGAGACTTCCTGATTTTAGTCGTGCGTCTGAGGTTGCGTGTGACGCTTCTAGTGTAGGTATTGGTGGCATATTGAGTCAAGAGGGACATTCAGTTTCTTACTTTAGTGAGAAACTAAACGAGGCCAAGCAAAAATACCCGAACAATGATCGGGAATTTTATGCGATTGTATAGTCTCTGCGCTACTGGAGGCACTATCTCCTTCCTCGGGAATTTGTGCTCTATTCGGATCACCGGGCGTTACAATATTGAGATTTGCAGCGCAAGTTGGGACACCGGCATGCCAAGTGGGTCAAGTACTTGCAGGCTGCAGGATTTTCATTACATTCTCAAACACCGAGCTGGTGTTGAGAACAAGTCGGCTGATGCGTTGAGTCGTCGTATCTTCTTGCCTCAGACAATGAACACACGCGTAGATGGGCTTGAGAGAGTGATTCTAGATTATCTGACATGCCCGGATTTTGGCGGGATTTATACCGACTTGGCGACTTGTTCGGAGACCCACCTGACCCTGTTGAGCGCTATCAGATCTTTGAGGGATATCTGTACCGGGGCTCCCGCCTGTGTATAGCCCAGACTTCCTACAGCGATTACTTGATTTGGGAGTTGCACGCGGGCAGGGCCGCTAGGGCACTTTGGGCGAGATAAATCCATAAACATTGTTGAGGATCGCCTCTACTGGCACAATCTTGAGAAGGGTGTGGCCCGCGTTGACCGCCACTGTCGTATTTGCCAAACGGCTAAGGGCACCAAGCAGAACACGGGTCTGTACACACTTTTACGTGTTCCACACTGCCCTTGGGAGAACATCAGCATGGACTTTGTTCTCGGACACCCTCGTACTCTTCGGAAACACGATTCCATCCTTGTGGTGGTCGATCGGTTCTCGAAGATGGCGCACTTTATTGCGTGTTGCAAGACGGTGGATTCTTCGCATGTAGCATCCATCTTTATGAGGGACATTTTTAGGCTGCATGGCCTACCCAAGTCTATTGTGTCAGACCGCGATGTTAGATTTATGAGTTATTTCTAGAAGACCCAGTGGCACAAGACTGGCATCGCCCTTAGATTCTCCTTGGCATATCATCCACAGTAGGACGGGCAGACTGAAGTAGTAAACCATAGCTTAGGAAACCTATTGAGGTGTTTAGTGGGAGAGCATGTACCAGTTGGGATCTGGACCTTCCAGACACGGAGTTTGCGTATAATAGTTCAGTCAATAGGTCTACTGGGTTGAGTCTTTTTCATGTAGTGTCAGGATACAACCCTAGGAAGCCTATATACCTTATCTCTAGTCCCTAGAGTCGCGCCCTAGTGAGTCTGCTGAATCCTTTGCACGACATTTGAATGAGTTGCATGAGTCGGTCCGCCGAAGGATAATAACTAGCAATGATAATTATAAAATTCATGCAGATAGGCGAAAGCGGGAACAAGTATTTCAAGAAGGCGAAAAGATAATGGTGTGAATCCTCCCTGAGAGGCACCGTTTGGGCCTGCCAAAAAACTAAGCGACGGGCGAATGGGTCCCTACTCTGTTATAAGACGCATTGGGGCAAACACCTACCGGCTCGATATCCCAGCAAGTATGGGAATCCAACCAGTATTTAATGTTGAGGATCCGACGCCATAATACGAGCCTCGCGAGTATGTGGATCCGAGCAGTGGAGACAACCAGCCGCCCCCACCTCCACTCTCGTTACCTTACCACTCTCATAGTCCACCCACGTTTGATGGCCACCACAGTCCACCTACTGTTGTCACTCACCCACTTGGGGATTCGTCTTTTTTGGTTTCACCGACGACACTGTTGATCGCACCGGGATCCACCACTCGAGAGATGAGCGATGAGAGCATCACAGGGATCAAATCCCACTAGTTCGTTCCTACCACAGGCGGGTCGCGATATCGCTACTTGGTACATTGGCAAGGCTGCCCAGATGCAGATAACGCTTGGATACTACCAGCAGAACTCGATCGACTTGTCCCTGTACTTCGACTTCAGTACGATCGTCTCCATTCATAGGAGATGAATGCTTTTCAGTCGGGGGGAGTTGATGGAGATTCATCAGATCGTGCACCAGGAGGGGTTGGCTACAAGGCGGGACCCACGTTCGTGTATTCACGCAGGAAAGCTTGATCGGATCACTGATCCAACTCTGGGGATGTGTCTGAATCCGCGTCACGAGTCAAAATCATATGTTACTTTATGTTTTTTGATTTATTTTAGTGTATTTTGAGTGGCCATACCACCGGCCAATCATAGTCGTTGAGGGTCGGATGTCCTAGTTTTTATTTCATTATAAATATGCGTGTGTTGGGCTGGTTTTAGGGCATTACAGGTTTTGGAGAGTTCTATCCCGGAATCCAGCGATCACCCCGCGGTGCGGACTCTGTGAAACCCTAGGTGACAACTCCTAAGAGCTCAATCTTCTCCCCAAGGTACTTCCCATCTATAGCCTCCTTTTTCCCACCTTGAATCCTCCTTCCACCACCCCTACAGCCCCCCATCACCCATTGTTTTGTCATCCCAGCACCCTCATGCAGCCGCCGGCTCAAACGACAACCCCCCACCAATCCAGCCGCCCCCCCCCCCCATCTAATCCATTGCCGACCCAAGCAGCATCCCCCACCAGGCCAACCGACCACTCCATCTAACCCATCGTCGGCCGCCAACTTATGGATGCCCCCAACAGTCCACCACCTCCCCCTTTCTCACCTACAACAGCCGCCACTCCACTCAACCCTAAATCGTTTGTCACCAACTCTCCCCTACATGGAACCACAAACCCTAATCCTCCCCCTTCCGGATCAGCCCCGATCTGGAATTTTCAGCCTGAATCCGACCTTTTATTGTCGGATCTACTCTTTCCTACCCAGATCTACATATACGCGGCCGGATCCATCCATTTTTGGGTCGTCTCCACCACCCACCGCCGAGTACAGTCACAGTAATCATTTCCACACCACTGGTTCTACATCTGATCGATGCCCTACGCATTCGACTCTGAAACCTTCAGTGTCTCGGTCAGCCCACTACTTTGGTGAGTTCTTTGTTGTATTGGATTATTTGATTCGGTATTATTATTGGATTGACCACTATACTTGTTTGGAATCGTGCTTGTAGAAATTTGTTTGCAATACGCTTATAATTTGCAGGTGGAATCTATTTGTTGTGCGCTAAGCCTTGGCCCTCCAAGCGAAGGAAAGTCATTAAATAATTGTCTATTGAATGTTAATTTTTTGCTCTTTTAATTATCTGTGTGGGTTGGAATTTTATTGCTCTAATTATTTTGTCGTCGTCACCAACAGTTTTCATTGCATTTAGTTTTAAGTTAGTGTGTCACGTCTGTACCCCACCTCTAATTATTTTGTGCACCCTCATAGCCTACCCCACGTCACTTTCACTTGTGTTGGTTTGGGGGTAAAGTATTCGTTAAGATTGCTCATCGTAACTCTTAAGTACAAGAATACCAGGATTAAGGCTTTGTTTGAGAAACTGGTGACAAATTGATTGTGTTATTTGGGTAGCAACATTTGTGAAAACCATTTCAATAAAATGGTGTTTTGGGCCAAAATGTTGGCATGAAACAAATTCAGGAAAAAGAAAAACGTAACAAAAAAAATAGAATATGGCAATGAGAAGGAAAGCATTCGATCATTTCATTTCTCATGTTATAATGCTTACAATTTCATCTCTTTTTTATAGGTATAGGAGGAAGAAAGTTAAAACATCATTTAGGCCCCACAATTAAAACACCGTGATAAGTTTCAAAGGTTTGGTCACTTCATTTCTTGTTAGTATTAATGTTGTGATTGTTGCCGGTTCATTCTTCTAATACCCCCTCTTGAACGGGGGCTCTAAAATTTGTAATTTTCATCTGAGTTCAATAAAGCGCTCCCTACTGAGTGGCTTCGTGAGCAGATCGGCGAGCTGGTCTTGAGTAGGACAATACTCGATCTTTACTTCTTTCTCAATTTTTTTAAGGATAAAGCGGTGCCTGATATAGTTATGCTTGTTTTTGTTGTGAAAAAATGGATTTTTAGATAGGGCTATTGCAAATGTGTTGTCGCTTTTTAGGAGGAATGGCTTATTGGCTTCTTCTCTTCTTCATTAATTCTCTCATCATTCTTTGTAGCCATACTCCCACACAAACCCCAGCATTTAGAGCCATATATTTAGCTTCTGTGGTGGATAGCACCATGGTTTGTTGCCTTCTGGAACTCCAAGAAATAGAGCTTGAACCGTAGAAGAATACATAGGCTCCGGCGCTTATTTTATCATCGAGAAATCCCCCAATTAGAGTCTCAAAATACAATAAGAGTAGGATTTGGTTCTTTGGTACAGCGAAGACCAAAATTTGTGTCTTGAATATAGCGAAAAATCTGCTTTCCAGCATTCAGGTGATCCTTAGATGGCATGCTAACATAACGAGACACCACATTCACTGCATGCTCTAGATCTAGTATGGTGTTCGTTAAGTAAATGAGTGAGCCAACTAGGCTTCTATACATTTCTTCGTCTGCTTTTTCTCTCCTTTATACTTAAAGAGCTTTTCACCAGTGGGAATTTGTTACCCTCACACATTTGCCGGAGGATCCACTCCTCGTCGGAACCATCGGAGCGCACATTTGAAAACCATCGTGATTATTTCCTGTAATTAAGTTTTATAAATTAATTAATTAAATGAATTGGTATTTTCTTGTATGTTTCCCCTCCATCAACTATATAAGGGGAAGTGTTTTAGGCGTTCAGGTTCTTGAGTGCAAGTCATTTGAGGCTCTCTTTGGAGAGAAGGATCACTCGGAAGAACCAGCCACCTTGATCTTGGTCGAAGCTTCCTCCGGATTTGTATCTGTGTATTTCAATTAATGCAATCATTGTTCTTTGCGTTCGTGCAATTCTCCTACTCGTAACAATGGTCCGACCTGCCGCCCCTGTCCGCTTGTTCCAAGCCGTCGGGGCTCATGCCACGATGGACACCCACCTCCACGTCGTCGAACGGCGCCTAGACAAACAGTCTGCCTCTCTCACCTCGTTGTATTCTTACATGCAGACACTTCTCCCGCGCCATGACGACCGGTTACCCTCAACAGCAGCAGCCCACAACTCTATCGCTGATAGCGTGGTTCGGGATCCATCCTCCGCCGACGTCTGCCAGCTCCAACCTGTGTCGATTCCTGCATCGGCAGGGCACAACCGCGATCGTTCCTTCCCGCAATCATCTTTGTCATCAGCCAATCTCCCAGAGCAGCGCTTCTTCGTCGCGCTCCATTCCGTCCAGATCTGGCTCCTGTGTGAGCCCGCCACAGCATGCTTCTCTGCATTTCTACCTATGGCACATTTTTGTCGTCGCTGCCTCCACTTTCTCCCTCTCGATGCTCACTCTCTCTGCGCTCCTGCCTTCGCGTCCCATCCAGCGGCAGCTCCCACCGTATCTGCATGTCTTACGCCCTTTCCCCACCCTTCTCTGTGGCACCTTTTTCATTTCAACGGGCCACGACTCCTTTAATTATTTATTTTTCTCTTTCCTTTTTGACATCCGTCGCTGCCCCCACAAAATGCCAACCCACAATTTCTCATCACATCCTTTCTTTTTACTTCTCTCACCGTACCCCCTCTCTCTACCCTTCACTAATTGTCACCCTCTCTTATCTTCTTCATTTCCATTTAACAAAACCGACTTTCACTCCCGTCTCCCCACTCTCTTTTATTTCATTTCATTGTCCGGTCATAATTTTCCCTAACCGCAACCACAAATTATATGTCCCTCCAATTCTTAAAGACCCCGACAAACAATTAAAACTCGAACTTGCGGACAAGGTCAATTTTTGAGGCTGGTATAATGTTACCCTCACACATTTGTCGGAGGAGCCACTCCTCGTCGGAACTATCTGAGCGAGCATTTGGAAACCTCCGTGATTATTTCTTGTAATTAAGTTTTATTAATTAATTGAATAATACTAATTAGATCAATTAATTAATTAAATTGTTATTTTCTTGTATGTTTTCCCCTCCCTCGTCTACATAAGGGGGAGTGGTTTAGGTGTTTAGGATCGTGAGTGTTAGTTATTTTGGGCTCTCTTCGGAGAGAAGGATCGCTAGGAGGACCCAGCTTCCTTGATCTTGATCAGAGCTTGCTCCGGATTTATATTTGTGTATTTCAATTAATGTAATCATTGTTCTTCGTGTTCATGCAATTTTCCTACTCGTAATAGAACTGGTGTTACAGATGAGTTGTAATTATCCATTTTGAACTTCCTTAGAAGTTCTATGGCACATTTTTCTTGTGAGAGAAAAATGGATCCTGGAGCTTGTTTTATCTGCATTCCAAGAAAAAAATTTAGTGCACTAAGGTCTGTCATTTCATACCTTGCTTTCATCTTCTCCTTAGATCGCCGAATTGATTCAGTGCATGCGCCAGTGACGATTAAATCGTCAACGTAGAAATATACGAAAAGTTTGCTTCTGTCTAGCTTTGTTTTGATGAACATAGATGGTTCAAATTTGCTGGCAAGGAAACCTTCTTGATTGAAATAGGTTGTTATGTCAAGTGTCATGCCCTGAGTGTCTGCTTGAGTCCGTAGAGAGCATTGTATAGTCGATAAACATCGTCTTCTTCTCGTCAGTATAATGTTACCCTCATACATTTGTCGGAGGATCCACTCCTCGTCGGAACCATCAAAGCGAGCATTTGGAAATCTCCGTGATTATTTCTTGCAATTAAGTTTTATTAATTAATTGATTAATACTAATTAGATCAATTAATTATTTAAATTGGTATTTTCTTGTATGTTTTCTCCTCCCTCGTCTATATAAGGGGGAGTGGATTAGGTGTTTAGGATCTTGAGTGTTAGTTATTTTTGGCTCTCTTCGGAGAGAAGGATCGCTAGGAGGACCCAGCTTCCTTGATCTTGGTCGGAGCCTGCTCCGGATTTATATTTGTGTATTTCAATTAATGTAATCATTGTTCTTCGTGTTCGTGTAATTTTCCTACTCGTAATAGAATTGGTGTTACAGATGAGTTGTAATTCTGCATTTTGAACTTCCTTAGAAGTTCTATGACACATTTTTCTTGTGAGAGAAAAATGGATCCTGGAGTTTGTTTTATCTGCATTCCAAGAAAAAAATGTAGTACACTAAGGTCTGTCATTTCATACATTACTTTCATCTTCTCCTTAGATCGCCCAATTGAGTCAGTGCATGCTCCAGTGATGATTAAATCGTCAACATAGAAATATATGAAAAGTTTGCTTCCGTCTAGCTTTGTTTTGATGAACATAGATGGTTCAAATTTGCTGGAAAGGAAACCTTCTTGATTGAAATAGGTTGTGATGTCGAAGTGTAGTGCCCTGAGTGTCTACTTGAGTCCGTAGAGAGTTTCGTATAATCAATAAACTTTTATATTAATTATATATATAATTAATGTTTTAATGTTTAATAATATATAAGCTTTTATATCAATAATATATAAAATTAAAATTTAAAATATAATTTTTAAAAAAATAATTAATTAATGTTTTAATGTTAATAATTTTTGTTGTGGGTCACTCGAGCCGCTCGTAAATCGGTCATAAATGAATCGTCGTAGCTCGTGAGCGAGTCGAGCGCGCGTGCGTGTGTTTTAACGTCCGTTTGAAATATCAAATGACCCCGAAATTGTGCGAGATTGTGCCCGTTGCAATTGTAGTGTCGAGCCGGACGAGATCGCGAAAAAAATCTTTGGCTTGTCCTAACATATTTTGGGGAACCCCATCAGTATTAATATATTTACCTTTATAATTAAATAAAATTAATGTCGAGCAAATTATTTATTTATTTTTTGATTTTGTAAATTCTCCGAGTTGTTTAATTATTATTATCACTGTTTAATTCTGCACCACTGTTTCACACAGCACTGCAAATACAGTTTTCCAAACAGTTTCATAAATTTTTCCACACTGCAAAATAGTTGATTCCTGCACCACTGTTTCCCACCACTGCTTCTTGCACCACGACAGCTTAGCCAAACAGGCCCTTAGAATCATGAGTGTTAGTCATTTTGGGCTCTCTTTGGAGAGAATGATCGTTGGGAGGACCCAGCCTCCTTGATCTTGGTCGGAGCTTGCTACGGATTTATATCTGTGTATTTCAATTAATGCAATCATTGTTCTTCGTGTTTGTGCAATTTTCCTACTCGTAACAGAATTGGTGTTTCAAATGAGTTGTAATTCTCCATTTTGAACTTCCTTAGAAGTTTCATGGCATATTTTTCTTGTGAGAGAAAAATGGATCCTGGAGTTTGTTTTATCTGCATTCCAAGAAAAAAATTTAGTACACTAAGGCCTGTCATTTCATACATTGCTTTCATCTTCATCTTAGATTGTCCAATTGATTTAGTGCATGCTCC
The DNA here is from genome assembly GCA_039583875.1 of Platanthera guangdongensis. Taxonomy (NCBI): domain Eukaryota; kingdom Viridiplantae; phylum Streptophyta; class Magnoliopsida; order Asparagales; family Orchidaceae; genus Platanthera; species Platanthera guangdongensis. The sequence continues at coordinate 15,187,381 of CM077162.1, forward strand.
AGTGAAGATTAAATCATCAACGTAGAAATATACGAAAAGTTTGCTTCGGTCTATCTTTGTTTTGATGAACATAGATGGTTCAAATTTGCTGGCAAGGAAACCTTCTTGATTGAAATAGGTTGTGATGTCGAAGTGTCATGCCCTGAGTGTCTGCTTGAGTCCGTAGAGAGCAGTATAGTCGATAAACGTTGTCTTCTTTTCGTCGGTATAATGTTACCCTCACACATTTGTCGGAGGAGCCACTCCTCGTCGGAACCGTCGGAGCGAGCATTTGGAAACCTCCGGGATTATTTCTTGTAATTAAGTTTTATTAATTAATTGATTAATACTAATTAGATTAATTAATTAAATTGGTATTTTCTTGTATGTTTTCCCCTCCCTCATCTATATAAGGGGAGTGGTTTACGTGTTTAGGATCTTGAATGTTAGTCATTTTGGGCTCTCTTTGGAGAGGAGGATCGCTAGGAGGACTCAACCTACTTGATCTTGGTCGGAGATTGCTCCGGATTTGTATCTGTGTATTTCAATTAATGCAATCATTGTTCTTCGTGTTCATGCAATTTTCCTACTCGTAACAGAATTGGTGTCACAGATGAGTTGTAATTCTTCATTTTGAACTTCCTTAGAAGTTCTATGGCACATTTTTCTTGTGAGAGAAAAGTGGATCCTGGAGCTTGTTTTATCTGCATTCCAAGAAAAAAATTTAGTACACTAAGGTTTGTCATTTCATACCTTGCTCAATTGATTCAGTGCATGCTTCAGTTACGACTAAATCGTCAACGCAGAAATATACGAAAAGTTTAGTTTAAATTTGTTGGCAAGGAAACCTTCTTGATTGAAATAGGTTGTGATGTCAAAGTGTCATGCCCTGGGTGCCTGCTTGAGTCTGTAGAGAGATTTGTATAGTCAATAAATGTTGTCTTCTTCTCTTTTCTTCCTGTACCCCTTGGGTTGCTCGACATATAGCTCCTCGGTGAGAGTTCCATTGAGAAATGCAGATTTCACGTCAAGCTGGTAAATTGGATAGTCTTTGTTTCCTGCAATTGCAAGCAACAGATGGATGGTCTCCATACATGCCACGGGCGTAAAGGTTTCTTCGAAATCTCTCCCAAAACGCTGGTTATATCCCTTAGCCACAACTATTGCCTTGTGTTTAATGATTTTGGCTTCATTGAGTTTGAGTTTATATACCCATTTTACTCCGATAATGGCTTTTTCAATGAGGTCAATCTCCTCTTGCATTGCCTTTCTCCATTCATAGCTCATAGCCGCCTCTTGATAATTGTAAGGGGTTGAATGAATCAAAGCAATGTCAGTATTTGCAAATATGTCATAAATTGATCTGGTTTTTTGGGACAGTGATGAGTAGAGGGCTCATCATTAGTGATATCAGATTCATGTGTGTCTTGGATGACATCTTCATATATGGTCTCCATGATGGAGTTCAGGTTGAACTCAACCAGGACTTGGGAAAAGTTGTTGATGGTCTGTTGATCCGAGCCCCACTCCCAATACTCATTTTCATGGAATACGACATGTTTTGATATTAAAAGCTTTTTATTAGTAGGGTTCGTTGGGTGGTAGGCTTTGATGTGTTCATAATAACCAAGGAAAATGCATCTTACACTTGTTAGATCAAGTTTTTCCTCCTTTTTCTTTTGAAACATGGGCATAAGCGATACATCCAAAAGTTTTGATATGACCCGGGATTGGTTTTTCATCATTGAAAATCTCACAAGGGGTAGTATTCTTTAGTCTTTGTTGGTACCCAGTTTAGGAAATGAATAGCAGTTGATGCAGCTTCTTCCCAGAGATACATAAGTAATTTCTTGTGAAGTAACAATGGTTGAACCATCTTAATGATAGTGTGGTTTCTGCGTTCAGTAATGTCGTTCTGCTGAGGTATTCCTGGTACAGTCAATTCATGCTTGATCCCTTTCAATGTGAGAAAATGAGTGAAGGTGTGGGAGAGGAACTCTCCCCCATTATCACCTCTCTGTGTTTTTATATTCTTCTCCGATCTCTTTTCAACTTCTCTCTTGAAATTCACAAAATATGAAAATGCTTCAGATTTATATTAAGGAAACAAATCCACATATACCTGGTATTAGTCTTCCATGACAAGGAAATAAAGCCTTTTTCCTCCAGGTGTGGCGGTTCATGCTAGCCCCCATAGATCACAGTAGATGAGCTCCAATGGTTGCTTGCTTCAATGTTGAGATGGTGGATAAGATTGCATGTGGGACTTCGCGATTGCACAAGTGTTACAATGGCAAGGATGCACTTGCAAGTCAGGCAAACCTGAGGCCAACTTGTCATTGATGAGTTTCTTCATTGACTAAAAGTTCAAGTGCCCCAACCTATGATGCCACTTTGATAATAAGTTTGAATCAGCACTGCAACCCATTGTGGAGAGGGAATTTGATTTGGAGCTCCCAGTTTTAACGAAAAAATTCTGTTTTTAGACATCCTGGGTGTAGACAACCTTGTTGCCTAATGAATCTTTAATAATGCATGAGTTAGAGTCGAAGATAACATTGTACGCTCTGGTGAGTAATTGGATGACACTCGGCAAATTCTGAGTCAAGGATGGGAAGAATTTGAGTTGTTTGGATTACTGCCTCCCTCAGTTAATTTTTGGAAGTTTTTGTGAGGTTGAGTCTGGTTCCAAGTAACTTTCTTTTTGTTGAATATTTTTTATAACATTTTTGTGATGTTAATCTTGATGCATTGGCTTGCCAAGATTCATTTTAAACTGGAAAGCATGATCAAGCATGATCAAGCATGGCATAGTTTCTTCTCAATCTCTCCTTGTGTGATTGTATCTTTCCTATGAGGGCAATAATAGACAAAGTCTGAACAACATTACTTTCCTCAATTGCTACAGCAATGTGTTCTCAAGTCTTTGGTATACTTCTTAACACCTTGAGTACTATCTCATGAACTGAGAAAGATGCTCCAAGATTGCTTAACTAATTTGTCATATTTGTGATTTGAGGCATACACTCAAAAATAGTTTCATCATCCTTCATATTTACTGAGTCGAATTGTTGTCTCAGTGTTTGTTGTCGGATAGAGATTACCTTCTTGTCTCCCTGATAAGTTTCTTTGAGGATGTCAATCTTTAGTTGTTTTTGCTCCCATTATACATGAAAAATGTCCATGGTAATAGCTTATTGGATGATCCGCAGCGTCGAGGAGTTCATCTTTTCTCCTTTGGTATTCTTGTTTTGTCACCATCTTTCTCTTTGCTGATTGCTTGAGGTACCTGCTCAACAATCTCCCATAAATCATGGGAGTCGAAGAGAGTTTGCATTTTAATAGCCCAATAGTCATGCATATCCCCATTGAAGATTGGGGTAGTAAATCGTGGGAAAGTAGATGGAATGGTAGATGATGAGCTCATATTCACCTAGTTTCAGGTATGCTAGAGATCCAAGTGGCTCTGATACCGCTTGTTGCGGACTAACTCAATGCCCCAGTCGGGCCGGATTCGTTGGAACCGTCTTAGCTCACGAGGCGGTCGAGCGCGCACACAGTCAATGAAAGTACAAAGTTGACACAAGATGTGATGACGTGGAAAAACCCCTTAAATGGGTAAAAAACCACGTGACCGGGTCTGTGCCGATCAAATTCCACTAGATTTCGGTGTTTACAGTGTGTTGGAGAATCGGGGCGACAGGCCGCTCCCGTTACAGCTTGGGGAGAGAGAGAGAGACTACGAATCCCGGCGGGCAACAGGCTGCGTCGCTGGAGTAGCTTGGACGTTGGAATGCGTGGGATGGTCTCGGTGCTCTGGCTCTTCTGGTTGCGTTCACTTGCTGGCTGCGGTCGCCTTCCTCCTTTGGCTCTTGCGGGGACTTGGGCGTTTTCCTGCTGGCTACGCGGTGGTGGAGCGCTGGTGGCCGTGGGCGGCCGCTGGTGGTTCACGGCGACTCGAGGCCGACGCGGGGGAGGAGGCAGGAGAGCTCTCACCTGAAGAAGAAGAAAAAAGCTTCAGGCATCCAAAAGGTGAAGAATTAAGAGACACTGGGGTCCTGTTAAAGCCTACAGGGGAGGGTCATGGCGGGCCCCACCACTAAAGTGGTGGGTTAGTGGGTGGTTACCCTCTTGATCAGACGGCGAGGAGAGCCTCCCCCCGATCGGACGGCGGGGAGATCGCCCACGGCGATGGGCCGCCACGGTGGCAGCGGTGGCCGGCCGCGGCCGGGCCGGCGGCCGGCGGCCGGCCGCGGCCGGCCGCGGCGGCCGCCGGCGGCTAGGCGGCTGGTCGGGCGACCGGCAGTGTGAGCGGCCGGCCTAGTGGCCGGCTGCGGCGGCCTGCCGAGGGCCGGCCGTGGCTAGGTCGGCGTCTTGGCCGTCGGCCTGCCGCGGCCGGGCCGCCGGCGGCCCGGTGGCTGGCCGAGTGGCCGTCCACGGCGGCCGGCTGGGCGGCCGGCTGCGGCGGCTTGCAGAGGGCCGGTCGTGTCCAGGCCAGCGGCCTGCCGTGGCTAGGCCGGCGGCTTGCCGTGGCCGGGCCACCGGCGGCCGGCAGCGGCCGCCCTCCCGGCGAGGCCAGCGGGAGGCCGGTCGCCGACGGCGGTTAGGCCGCCCGGTTGGCGGATTTCCTCCATGGGGTGAGTGGCGGGCCCCACCCCCCATGATTTCCTCCTCATGAGAGTTTATGGAGGGGGTGGGCCACCCATGACCCACTTTTGGAGGAGATCATGGGGGGGCCTTTCTCCTATAAATGAAGGTGGAACCCATCACCACTGTTGGCATGAAACACATTCATGAGAAAGAAAAACGGAACAAAGAGAAACAGACGTGGCAATGAGAAGGAAAGCATTCAATCATTACCCTCTCATGTTATAACGCTTACAATTTCATCTCGTTTTTATAGTTGCAAAAGGAATGAAGTTAAAACATCATTTAGACGACGTGGTTGAATAAGGGTGATAAGTTCCAAAGGTTTGATCTCTTTAGTTCTTGTAAGCATTAATGTGGTGACTGCTGCCGGTTCATTCTTCTAATACAAAATACCATCACAGCCATCCAGGTGTGTTCAGGCACTGATGATCGTGAATTCCCCAACCCCAAAAAATAGATTTTCCTCCAAAACATTGTCACGGTTGGGTTAACTGTCGCAGTTTCATGCCAACACTACTTAAGCGTCGCAGTTGTTCCAAACAGGGCCTAATCAACCTTCTAAAAATTGTAAATTGATTGTACTACGTATGACAAGAAAAATTTGAAGTGCATGTATAAAAATCTTAAAGCATATATTCACAAAAGGCAGGACAGTTTATAAGGTTCTCCAGATTTCTCAGTGATCCTACACTAAGAGATGCAGAAAATCAGGACTTTGCTGAATTTCTCAAGGCCTTACACATTCATAAAACAAAAAATATATATGAGAGTACAGACAACAAAATCGTTCACATCGATAATATGATAGTACAGACAACAGAAAACAACAAAATCGTTCAATTCCTGGGCATCAGAAAAACTAACTATAGCAAACAAAAAAATCGAAGTCAGTACAGTTCACAAGTACAATAAGAACGGGAAAAGATGAAATTATGGCATACAAAACTCTTCGCTGGTAGAACGCCCAATCGAACAAACTTACGGAAGGGAAGACGGCCTTCGGAGAATCTTCGCCCGCGTAACCAGCTTTGCAGGTGTGAGAACCCAAATCGATGACTACAGCCGATACTTCGTCTGCACCACATTTTACAAATCAGTGAGATCCGAAGTTTCAAACACAATTTCCACATGGGATACAAAAAGTAAATGGAAACTAGGCGCACCGCCGCCGAACATAATGCCCTAGCAGAGAACAGCCAACACTAGCAGAGACTGGAGAGCATGTAAAGGGAAGCGAAAAGGCGAGCAGAGAACGATGAGCTGCGATCGTATAGAGGAGGAGCTCTCGGGGAGGGGAGCGTGTGGAGACGGGGAAGATCAGCGGGAGGGGCGTTGGGGAATTATCGGGGTAGTTTTTAAGAGAAATTTTTGGGTCCGAATCCCGGATTCAGATTAATCCGGGATTCGACACGTATTCTTTTTTTTATATATTAAAATTTGAGTAAATTTTTTTAAGTAAGTTAGAAATTAGAACTATCTCTGCCAGTCACATGGACATGCATTGCTAGTGTTTTTTGCTTCTTAGAAACGTCTGCTCATCGTGGATCATAGTTTTGGCCACATCATGGGTCAGTTTATTTCGGCGATGACGGTAACAAAAAGAGCTGTGGGAATGGAGTTTTAAGAATTAAGAGTCTGTTTGTTTCAGCGGTTTTGCTCCGTTGCGTTACCACCGTAATTTAATTTTTTTTCAGTCCAGTTTGACTCGGCGGTGCGTCAGGATCGGGGGCATAAAATTGATGTTGATCGGAGCTTTCTCCACAGCGGCGCAATCCTCCTTTTCAACGCTCCGGTGTCAGGTGCAAACAGGGCTCAGCTTCCCGGCAGGTATTTCCCCTTCGTCCCTCCATCTCCGGCAAGTATATTTCTTCCAAAGTAAGGCCCGGCGTCGATACGCCGGCCACAGATCCGGTGCCGGTGAAGATCGTCGGCACCGGATCTAGCATATTTTCTCCTTCTCGCCTTCTCCTACGGTTTTTTTTCCAATCAAGGGGCGGACTGCGATATGCCGGAAATAGATCCGGTGACCGTGAAGATCATTGGCACCAGATCTGGCCATTTTTCCCCTTCTGGTCGGCTGTCGCAGGCCCAGGAGCTTAAGACGTGTTCTCCTCCTTCCATCAGCTTTGTTCTCATCCTTCTGCTCAACTTCGAGACTGTTGTCAACTCTGGGCTTGCTGGTCCTCTTTCATCCTTGCTGCTACTCCCAGTGAGCTCATGTTTTCTGAAATCTTCAAGAGAATCTTCAGCTTTAGCAGTAAATCCATCTCACTTGCTACTCCCAGTGTTCTCATCATTCTGGTCAACAGGTACGTGCTTTCTTGCTTTCACAGTAATATTCTGGTTATGCATCTCATTCTTGTTTTCACAGGTGATGCACATGTTTGCGAGTTGAAAACAGAGATCTGCGATAATATTTCTTGCGAATTCACGGGACATGTTTATGACTAAATATTATTGTATAAACCTGGTTAAAGTTTTTATTATTTGCAGTAACTAAAAATTAAGGCTTAACATGAGTGGTATATTTATCGTGTAAGAATTAAATGTTGAATATGATAATACAAATTAACAGAAACGTCACCGTTATTTTACCAAACTGTTTCTTCATTCTGAACAGCTCTGTCACCGCTGTTTTAACAAACTGTTTCTCCATTTTAAAAAACTATATTCTCACAGCTCAATTCTTAAAGCTCTATTCCCACAGCTCCTTTTGCCACCGCCATCGCCGAAACAAACTGACCCTAAGATGTGGGAATTGAGTTTTTTAAAATGGAGAAACAGTTTGGCAAAACAGCGGTGACAGAGCTGTTCAGAATGGAGAAACAGTTTGATAAAACAGCGGTGACGTTTCTGTTAATTTGTATTATAATATTCTACATTCATTTCTTACATGATAAATATATCACTGATGTTAAGCCCTATTTTTTAATTACTGAACTAATAAAATAGCATAAATATCATAAGCAAATAATAACAATCCTAAACAGTTTTATACAATAATAATTAGTCATAAATATGTCTCGTGAATGAAAGCAATTAACACTATCGTAGATATCTGTCTTCAACTCGCAAACATTTCATCACCTGTAAATTACGACAAATTAGATGTGCATGAAATCCACATTTTAAATTTTGTTATTATGAGAAATAATGAAAATTTAATTATCTATTAGCATTATGTATTAGATCAGCAATTGCATCTCGTAATGCGTACATTTCTGTTGTTCATGCACCGACACTCCTACTCTGACGCATATCAATTATTCCACGTCGATCTATTCTAATTTCATTGGCCTCTAGATATACCAAATTATCATCCACATCGCATGCAATGAAATCAGGGTCCGCATTTGATGAATGTCGGCGAATAAAATTATGAACCGTCATCGTAGAGACAACAATATCTCGTTGTCTATCGAAGTTGTATTGTGGCATATCCCGAAGGATTACCCACTTTTTTTCCAGATACTGAATGTACGCTTTATGACACTACGCAAGGATGAGTGTGCTTGGTTGAACCTTTCTTGACGTCCTCGAATCGGATGATTGTCACGTGCGAAGTCTGCTAGATGATAACACGTTTCTGGGTAAGGCTTCAGAATTTCTCTTTCCAAAGGATACCCTGCATCAACCAAGTAGTACTTGCCTACAAATAGTAAAACATAATTTAATTCAAAATTATAAACTTGCATGATTTTATTGTGGCTCTTTTAAACTATCTGCAGGAGGGTGAGAAAAATTCTAGTAAGATTCTCTTGTAGCTTTTTTAAAAATCCGATTATCATGCACTGAACCCTCTCATCCGGTCATGACGAATGTGAAACACATGTTGAAATCACATACAACCATAACATTTTGGGTTGTCACCCCATGCCGACCAATATATCTAACTTTTTTTTTCGGAGAAATTCGAGCATCGACGTGTGTTCCATCTATTGCGCCAATACAATCTTTGAAAAATGGCATGTAACGAGAATCGTTCAAAATCTGCGGTGGAATATTTTTTGAATTCCCTGTCGATTACATCTATCATTTTATCGACATGTCCACTAGCGCATTAATGCCCCTGGAAATGAATCTACTAATAGTCTACGTTGAATGTTGAAATTGTTCTGACACCTGTTTAATTGTACAATTCTGTGCCATCACATATAGGGTAATTGCAAGCACCTCGTGTGCAGTTGTTCGGCTTGTGCCGCACAACCCATATTCTTCGACAAGTTAAGTGATCAACAAAAACTTCTTTTGACATTCTAAACATAATGTGGAATCTAGCTGGATGACCCCTCATTAACTGCACAAGCCATTTATGTCCTATATGCGATGATGTCATGCATGGGGTTTGAGTTTGATACAATGTATTGTACTCATGCGTCAAACATATATTGTTATTCAGAAGCATCAGGTAGTAAGCATTTCCAAGAAGAATTATCGAGCGATTCATCGTTTCTTCAGAATCATCAATAACAAACTCAAGATTTTGTTCCTCCATAATCAAAACTGTGAAATAAAAAAGGTGTTAACATTATATACCACCTTGCACTTAAATCTAAACTAATAGAGGAAGATATCGCTTTGGCATATTCACCTGTAACAGTGGCAACACAAATTGTTCAAAATGATGGTAAAGAAATCAAAAAGGAAATATGTAATGGCAAACTATATATCAATCATATAGCACCAACAGCAGTACACTCTTGCATTTGATGAATTGAGCTATACAGAATCCTAGCAGTTTTCAAGCCATTTCAAACAGATATATCTAACATAAAATAGAGCTTACAAATAATTACACACAAGAATGAACTTCAAAATTTTGAGGAAAGAAAGATAAGAAAACAGAGATAAATCAAGTTGAACTTACAAATGTATCAAGCTGAACTTACAATTGCTTAAAATAGATGACATAGATGGTATCTAACATAAAACATAGCTTAAACCAAGTTCCATAGACAACAATGATAAACCTTAAACATAAAACAAGACTAGAAGCGCAAGTGATCATGGACCCAACTGTTGGGTCATGCATCGATAACGGTCCTTCAACCACCACACCCTCCTATCTTCATCAAGACAAAGAAACATTTCCATATTTGTTTGTTGCATCATAAAAACAGTTGCGAAGTCGTATAAGAAATGATCTCCAGTGATATCTTCGTGTTTACTAAGTTCTTTTACGACTTCCGCAATGGTGTATGATTGATTTGAGAGATTGGTGGCTTCTCTAATAGCTAATCCAACTGATCTTGTTTCCTCTACCAAAGACCCAATGTGTAGGCGTACTGCGTGCTTATCTCTCCCGACCTTTGTTTTGCCCTTATTTATACGTTTTCTCACCGTATCACCCGACTCTTCTTCATTACTGTATGTCGGGCGGGTACATGAACCAAAGTCACCCACATTCATTGGAGTATAGATAGGCTCCACCTCCTCCTCATCATCATCATCACTGAGTCGATCATCTCCCGTAAAAGCGTGACGCTTCCCTAAAGTTGGTGCCCAACAATGTTCTCTGGTAGCAGCCACGTCACTGAACATCATATCCAATTTCTCTTCGAGCTCTGGGGAGATGCCAGTATAGCAAAAAATTTTTAGCTGCGGGCACAATCTAAAAAATAACAAATACACAATTCATTAGAATTTATATGACGAGAAATTGAAGGAATTAAGATGACCTAGCTTACAACCTTAAGTCGCTCATCCCACCATTCGTCAGACGCATCTATAGTCCTCCTTGAGGTGTTCCATCGCAAACCGGTCTCTTTTCCTTTAAGATCTTTCCACAATTTCCATTCATTTTTCAACATATCCCATTATTTTGCATTTGCCCTCAATTGTATTGTTTGCCAGTGCGTGCTTGGAAATTTGCTACTAAATTATTCCATCCAACTTTATTGAAGTGTGTGGTAGGCCTATTACCGAGTTCGATCAATTTCTTTCGTACAAAGCTCACAATAAATAAAGATCTCATTTGCATCACATGTAGCAGACACTCCGCCTTCATTAGGTTTACCCATCTAAAATAAGAGGTACATTAAATTACACATTATCAGAGTACTGACAATATATAGAACGAGATATGAGTATTTCAAAATACAATATATAGAGTTTACAAAAAAAACTCAAGCAATCAGCTTTGTTTGTCAACTCCATGTTCTCTGGTCCTCATGTTTGATGAATGTTAGGCTTACAAAAAAAATACCACAAATAAGAACCAGTAAACACTCAAGCTCGGCTCTGTTTGCCTGAATAAAAATTGAGTTGGTAAAAAATTATGATGCACAGCGATTTTTCAAATTATCACATTCACTGAATCACATTCAAATTGATGTTGAAAAATCACATTCACTAAATCACATTCGGCTGAAAAAAATCACATTTACTGGATACCGTAATCGGCTCTGTATTCACAAAATCAAATTCACTGAATCAAAAAATATGAGAAACTAGAAAAAAATTGAAAAATGACCCAGAACCGGTAAAAAATTTACAAAAATTGGGGGAAATGGAAAAAACTGGCTAGATCCAGTTTGCCTGTATGTATCCAGTTAAAATGGAAAAAAATGGACAAATCCGGTGCCGACGAGCTTCACTGGCACCGGATCTGTTGACATCAACGGATCTATAAAAATGCGCTTTGTTTAGGTTTTTTAGGCCAATAATGGACAGATCTGATGCCGGCGAGCTTCACCGGCACCGGATCTGTTGTCGGCATCGTCACCATGGCGTCAGCTTCTAGGATAAACGACCGAAGATGGAAGAGAAGAGGGGAGGAGTTACCTGTCGGGAAGGGTGGCCTGGAGTTTGCCGCGCGCGTCAAGACCGGAGCGTTGAAAAGGAGAAGGCTGAAGCTGTCGATAAAGCTCTGATTCAACGGAGATTTGAAGAGGCGTTGCTCTCGGAACGCCCAAACTAATAGTTCTAAAAAAAGGCGTTGTTGTGGGAACGCAACGAAGAATAATCGTGGAAACAAACAGACCCTTAGTTACATTGTGTCGACAAATCGTGACAAATCAGAACTGAAACTATGATTTAAGGGGTTTGGGGGTTTCATACATCTCAGCAGCAATATCTCGATGACATCTCAACAACATCTCTCCATTGAAACTGTGACTTAAGGGGTTTGGGGGCATCATGCAACTAAGCGACAATATCTCAGTGCCATGTTAGCGACAACATCTCGATGACATTTTTGCACTGAAATTGTGATTTAAGGGGCTTGGGGGCATCATACATCTCTGCGATAACATTTCGGTGATATCTCAATGACGACATCTCGGTGACATCTCATCGACATCTTTGCACTGAAACTTTGATTTAAGGGAACTTGGGGAGGGGCAGTGATGGGGATGAACCCCCTTTTATGGAGGAATTGGTGTGCATGCACTTAGCCCACTCCCCCGTGATCTCCACCAAATTAGTGGAGATCACGTGTTTGACCGTCGCGCAGGCGATCGACACTCACGATCACCGCACGCGATCGCGCTACGCGCACACCGACACCACAACTGACCACCGACGTCATCCAGCCGGCGTCCGGCGGCCCGCGCCCGGCCGCCTCCCGCTGTCACGAGGCCCCGCTCGGGCAGCCGGCCGCGCCCGGTCGCCCCGCCTCCCGCGTTTGCGAGGCGCCGCTCGGGCGGCCGGCCGCCCCACCTCTCGCGGTCGAGAGCTCTCCCGTCGTGGTCAGACGTCTTGCCGATCGCGACTTCCTTCGTCGGCGGTTTGGCCGTCCTTGCATGGCGGCCCTTCCACTCCATTTGATCTCTCTGATATGATCATCGTCATCCATCTTATGTGTAACCACCCACTAACCATCATGGTTAGTGGGAGAATGTTTTTATTAAAATATTAGTCTACATATAGCGGATTTAATGATCAAAATACACACCCCTAACTATACTAAAATTAATTATGTTGGTGGTTACGGTGTGCAGATAGCCGCATAACCACTGTAACCACCTCCTAAAAGCTATAAAAGGAGTCCTAGGCCTTCTCATTTCTCACCTTTTTCGCTACACAACTTTCTTCTTTCTCAATCCAGAGCTCTGACAGATTCCTCCTGCGTACCGCATTCAAGTCACATTCCAGCCATCTTCAAGCCACATTCGAGTCATCTTCAAGTCATCTTCAAGTCACCTTCGAGCCACCTCCTCTACACTGAAATCCGCTCTCAAGTCCACGGTGTGCCGCGAGAAGAAGATTTTTACCACATCAAGCCTCTTGTCCCTCCACAATTCCCCATAAAACAGTCTCGCGTGGAGCAGTTTGTTGTCCGCCGCAAGCATGCAACTCTCTCTCCCTCACCTCCAAAGTGTAACGAGGAGCGGCATGTCGTCCTCGATTCTCCGTGAAAGTTGTAACCGCAAGCAAATAGTGGAATTCGACTGACACTGATCCAGACGCGTGATTTTTTATCCAGTTGAAGGGTTTTTCACGTAAAAACATCATGTGCACAAATTCTCCCTCATTGAATGTCTGCGCGCTCGACCACTCTGGGGGCTAAGATGGCCCAAGTTAATTCGGTCTGATCGGGGCATCGAGTTTGGCCGCAACAGACAGCATACATCGCAATGACTACATCTCAGTGACATCTCAGTGGGATACGCCTCGCTGAAAAAAAAATAATATTGTTGCGAGTCACCCAGTTTTTTCCGGTCCTGAGAACCAGACCACCTTAGCTCGGAATTGGATCGGGTGCACAATCAGTAAATGAAAAACATCAACAAATGACAAAAAGTTTTTTAATGTGAAAAATCAGAAAAAGGTGAAAAATCGCATGGTCGGATCTGTTTCGAGCCAAAATCCACTATTTCGTTTGATTTTACAAAAATTAACGGTTTCTTCGAAAGGTGACAGACCATCTCCCTGTTACAAAACTTTTAGCACAAAACTGACATAAAATAAACCAAGTCCAAGATGCTCTCACAAGAGCGCCCAATGGAGTTGAGGATTCTCTTAAGTCTTTGAGGCTTTGATGAGTGTTCTTCCAAAAAATGGCTAAGTCTTTGCAGCATTGAGCGTTGCTCGCTTGACAACCTAGAGAGGGAGCAAAGCAAATTTTGAGCGGAGGAACGATCTAAGTCTCACGTTCTTGACAGAAAATGTCCGAACTCTTTATAGCCTCGGCAGTTGCTTGTCCTCAAATGAAGGCATGAGGCATGTTTATAGTTTTCAGAAGGTCATGTTGGTAATTGTGTCGAGCGCATTTTGTGCTAATGAATGACGTCACTCCGTTACAGTCACCTAGATCACCATTTTTCGTGAAATGACAGGTGTGCCACTCAGGCTATCCGAGCAGCCTGGGCAGGTTGCCCGGCGGGGTGGGGGCTGGCAACGGAAGTGATCAGTGGCACCGACGGCTGGTGGCGCCAACGGCCGCTGGCGCGCGAAGAAAGGATCAAGCCAATCTAATTGCTCCCAAGCATCGTAAAGAGTTTCTCCATGATTTTGCATAAAAGCGGTGATGTCTTTTATTAACCTTGCTGTTTTAGATGGAGGAAGGTATTTATTTAAAAATTTCTCTACTAATTGCTCTCATGTGGCTATAGAACCATGCAGTAACAAATTAAGCCAATCTTTACCTTTTCCTTCTAACGAAAATATGGAAATAACATTAACTGAATTGTTTCACAGTAACCTCATTTACTTTAAACATGCCACATATTTCTAAGAATGTCCTTAGATGAGAATTGACATCTTCATTATTTAGACCCCCAAACTTATTATGTTGAACTAATTGCATAGTAGTGGAGTCTATCTTGAAGGTATTAGCTGCTATAGTAGGCCGAGCTATGCTAAAGTGCAACCCTCCTCGTAAAGGTGTGTTATAATCACGGCATGCCATTCTAGGTGCATTCTGTTGGCCGTTTTGGTCAACTTGCCCATTAGGATCTACTTGACCTTCATTATCATGCATATTATTTTGTCTGTTATCACCCATCTCAAGATGTGAAATATTGTTATTCCTAAAAATCCTCCTGTTTTGCCTACAAGTTTTTTCGATTTCAGAGTTTAAAAGCAATATTTCTGTATCTCGATATCTGGACATAAAACGATGCACGTAAGGTGAAAAAATAAAACAAAAACAACACTTGAAATCAGATTACTAAGAATTACTAATATCACAAGATAATACTTAGATAAGAAAAATTGTCCCCGGTAACGGCGCCAAAAACTTGACGCGCAAAAAATAGATATATAAAATGCAACACAAGTATAAGTATCATGTCAAGTAATAAAGTAGAAAGTAGAGTATCGAATCCACGAGGACAATATTTTACTTAAGCTTATGAGTACTAGTAATATTTTTTTTTGCTAAGTCAAGCAAAATCATTGTTTTGTAGAGGAGTAAAGTTAAAGCTAAATTACGAAACTAATTTATTGAGAATAAATAATGAAGAGAAATACGAGTTTTGTATATTGATCATTATCCTTAGTTTACCTGTCTGAGGAAATACAAGCGAACTTATATTAATTATTATCTTGTGAAAATCCTAAACCTGTGAAGAGTAACTCTCATTTCATTATCGTGTTGTGCATGTTTAGTGTGTAGTCTTAAATAAAAGCTCCACAAGTAAACATACTTATAAAAGTGAGGATCTTAACTCTACAACTAGAATGATAGCGGTACGCTAAATCATTTGTAGTCAAATTACACTCTCGAGACTTATGATCGCAACTTTCGCATATAGAACGCAGTAAAAAGCGCAAGATGGTAATTTCTTGTCGTCATCACTAAAAAAGAGAATGAAATTTAAGATAAAACTAATAAAAGTTAGTTGTTCATGTAAGCATTAAGGCAAACTTTAGATAGTTCACAACATACAAAACTCGTTAGAGGATTACTTCCTAATAGTCAGATTCACAGGATTTTGCAATAGGAATTGAACAGCCACGGTAACAAAAAAATTATGACAAACAAACCAAATAGTTTCCTAGGCAGCCTGCTGAATTCTGTCGCCCAATTCACTGTGCTTCTCCTTCTATTCCACTCTGGCCGATCTCCTCACCACCGATGCCGCCTCTGGTAACTCTCCCCTTCTATATATAGTGATTCGCCCCTTAAAGAGCCTTAAATTCACTGAAGGAATGACTCCTTTTTGTCTTGTAACCGCCATCAATTTGACTTTCAAAATTCTAGATTTTCGCCAGCAATTTGTTGCAACAACTTTGTCTCTAAAGAGCCTTTAATTCGCTGAAGGAACTCCTCCTTTCAATTTTGTAACCGTCGTTAATTCGAATTTCAAAATTCCAGATTTCCGTCAGCAATTTGGTACAACAACTTTGTCTCTGGAAAGATACACATAATTAGGTAATAAATAATCTGTTGTAACAGCTTTGTCTCTGGATAAAGTAAACAATTTGTTGCAATAATATTTTTGAGTACTAGAGTTGATTATATTTTATTTTTCCAATTTGATTCTTTTTTTTTGTATTTTTCAAAGAAATATCATAATCTTATGTTTAAAACCTAAATTATATCAGAATATAATTTAAACAATATTTTAATTGATTTCATGATGATTTGCTCCTTACATGGGATGAAAACTTGTAAATAAAAAGATGAAATAACTTCTTTTTGAGAAGTTATCATAAACAGCGAACGAGCGACTGAAACCCTACTTGATGCTGCAAATCATCGCCCACTTCCTCCAACCTTCACGCCGGCAAATGTCTCCCCAAACAATGGACGGTGAACCTTCACCTTCCCTCACTGATTCTCCTTCGAGGTAAAACTTCCCCGGATCGAGCTTTGTTTCCGTTTTTGCCTTTTTGTCGGATCGTTTTCATGTCACCGCCCCAAACAATGGCGACGAGGAACATTGGAGAAGTCGGGCCCTGCGTCTTCCGCCTCCCCACAGCAGATTTTTGCCATTGCCACACAAAATCAGAGAGGAAGAGAATTAGTAGTAGGACGGCGGTGGAGGATGAATCAGTAGTATCTCCAACAGTGACCTTCAGTAGTAGGACCTGCACCTTCCCTTCCGCCTCCCAGAGGAACATCAAATTTTTTTGTCGAATTTTTGCCATTGCTGATGCAGGGGACGACAGTGGAGGATGAATCAGTAGTAAGACGACGGTAGAGGAAATATCAGCAGTTTGGTTTTTTCTCCATTAACACTACAAGTGCAAAGTGACCAACTAGGAAATATCTCCAATAGTGACCTTCAAATGATGATTTCCATTTGTCAGATGTGATATATATAGAGAGAATGACATGATTTACATTACTTTATTGTAGGGTCATGGAGACGCCTTTATTTGGATCTTCGATCGTTGGAGACTCAGTCACGCAACCTTCGGATGATGGTATTGAATACTTGATCCCTTGTCCGTCATTGTTTTAATCCAATTCACTTTTTAAATAAAATGAGTAGTAGTAGTTGTATTTTTCATTTGTAGATATCAAATAGTTATGTTATGAGGATTCAGATTCATCTACTCGTGTTGATGTTGACATTCATTTTATCACCTCACATGCTTTTCCAAGTAAGAATGAGATGATGTGTTGGGCTAGAGAAATTGCAAAAGGATTGGGTTTTGTCATTACTGTGAAGAGTGTAATTGCTCCGCTCAAGATAGTCCACTAAGGCTCATCGATGTGGAATGACCTTATATAGTATCTCCAGCATAGAGTTGTTACATTCTAGTGACACGAAACTCAATGGGTCATTCCGAGTCGGTCCTAACACGCGCAAACATATTAACCAAATATCCTAACAATCTCCTCCTATGCCCGCGGTGAGACCGACATCGGAAAAAGGGGTGGTGTGTGTAATGTTCAACCAGAATTCGACTCAATACACAACCGTTTCCACAACATCTGTCAGTATAAATTGGACTTAAAGAAACAGAAGTTAGTATGCATGCATAAGAGTAAAACATAAACTCAGCAGCAACACATCATAGTCAAAAGTACAATCAGAGAATCAGGTACTAGCACACCTAGTGTCTTATGACCAACTAAAGAACAACAAAAAATAGTTCAAACAACATATAAAAGGAAAGAGAGCTAAATAGTGCTCTAAGACAAAGATAAAAAACCAAACAAACACTCTAGAAGTCAGCATCCAGCAGTTCATTCTCCTCTGGATCCCAACCTGCAAGTGCTCCTCCATCAGCAGCGGCTCCTGTAATTTCCAACAGAGAAGTTCATTCAGAATGAATTCAAGCTTGGAAAATATACAAGTATCTAGTTCTACTTATATGAATGTAGTGCAATAAGAGGAAACATGTGTAGAGTATTTAGGTTCTGCCTAAGAATCAATTATCTGTTTTCAAAGAAATGACATAATGGACTTCTGGACACCGTAGTTGTATTTGTGTTCCTATGTGAAATATCGCGGTTACTGTTCTTCTAAAGTTAATTTGAACTCATTAAATGTGGAATGGAACCAATAAACAGAATAAGAGTCAAACCTAGTCAGATTGTGTTATCAAATGTGAAATAACACTCTCCTCCTAGATAAGGAAGACGGAACGAGATGGAGTTGTTAACATCAAATGTGGAATGAAACAACTCACCAAATTCGTACTCAGCAAACCTGAACATCAGCGGAGCACAACACGCTTGCTTTAACAAAGGAAAGTGGTAAAATCAAAACATATGGACTAAGGTTGAACTGAATCATCTAACCTTGAACTAAGGCTGATCCACTGACAATCTTTTCGTCAGTGGATCAACCAGATTATCCTTCGATCGCACATCAATCAAAGTGATAATGTCTTGTTCTTTCAGATAATTAATAGAGCGTGTCTCAGTCGTACATGTCACCTCTTAGTATTAAAAAGGATATTATTCTCGACTTGGACTGCTGCTTGCTTATCACAGTACAAGCTTAAAGAATTGACTTGAAGTCTAGACAAGGAAATGTCTAGAATCAAATTTCTGATTCAATCTGCCTCTTCATCAGCTGAAGCTAAGGCAAACACCTCGACTTTCATAGACGACAAAGCTATACAAGTCTGTCTTTTGGATTTCCAAATGACTGCAGCACCACCCAAAGTGAAAATAAATCCACTGGTGTACTTGCTGTTCTTAACTTCTGAACACCAGGAGGCATCAGAGTATCCTTCTAACGTAGGAGGGTAACCACTGTAGCACAGAGCGTGATCTTTAGTACCTTTCAGGTACCTCATCAGCAGATCTAAGGCATCACAATGCTCTTTGCCTGGACTACAGGTAAAGCGACTCAACATGCTTACCGAGAAGGCAATGTGTGGTCTAGTGTAACTTGTGGCATACATGAGACTTCGAATGATCTTTGAGTACTTTACTTGATCAACGATGGTGTAACGACCCGGCCCTTTAGACCAAGCATCGTCGGCCTACCAGTAGCCCAAGTTTAGAGCTCAGAGGAACACCACAACCCAAACGGGGCCTGGTGGCTTGTCTCGCCCCACGACGCCACTGGTAGTAAGCCTAAACATCAACTCCTGCAGGCCCATTGCACCGCAACCAAATCTCAGTTGGTGATGAGGAGTGGTAATAAGACTCTCTTATCAAGGTTGCAGGTTTGAGACCCCATGACAACAACCTACCGCCGCTGATAAACAAAAGCAAAGATTTGGTTGGGATACAATGGGCCTGCAGGCCTTGATGTTTATGCTTACTAACAGTGGTGATGTGGGGCGAGACAAGCCACCGACCCATGAAGGGTAAGGTGGGCCTCTGAGCTCTAAACTCGGGCTGTTGGTCGGCCGACGATGCTTGGTTTAAAGGGTCATGTGGTTACAGCTGGTCTCTTCATTTGGACTCAACTTGACATTTGGATCAATTGGTGTTTCAATGGGCCTATAGTCTTTATAACCCCAGGTTGTGAGAATCTGCTCAATGTAATGAGCTTGACTTAGAGTGACATGTTCATTGTCTACTCTAACTTTCATACCTATAAGGGTATCTACAGGACCAAGGTCCTTCATGTCAAATGCTTTTGCGAGAGCGAATTTAGCATCCCTCACTGCGGCAAGGCCTGACCATAGAATCAACATGTCATCCACATATAGACATATAATGACTGTTTGATTTGACATCGAGCGAATCAACATGTCATCCACATATAGACATATAATGACTGTTTGATTTGACATCGAGCGGTAGTAGAGGCACTTGTCTGAGAGACTGGACTGAAATTCAATGCTTTTTACCAGTTGGTCAAATTTAATGTGTCACATCTTAGGTGCTTGTTTAAGCCCATAGATCGATTTACCAAGCTTGCACACTTTATCTCTTAGATCCTTATGTACATAACCTTCAGGTTATGTCATGTAGATCTCTTCATCAAACTCTCCATTTAAGAAGACTGTCTTTACATTCATCTGATGAACTATAAAGTTCTCGATAGAGGCTATGTCAAGAAGAATTCTAATAGTGGATATGTGACATATATGTGAATAGACGTCAAAATAGTCAATTCCCTCTTATTGTTTATAACCTTTAGCTACTAGACGTGCTTTATACCTGGCTATAGGGTCATCACTGTGCAATTTATTTTTCTGTACCCACTTGCATCCTAAGACTTTGGCTCCTTTCGATAAGTAAACTAGATGTCAAGTGTACAACCCCGTATTCACGAAGAATGGACCCTAAATAAGGTGTGCTTAGTTTTTAAGCTTTTTGAGTATTTTGAACTCTCGGCGGCCAATTTTGGCTCTAGCTTGAAAATATACTAGTAGGGGGAGGAGAAATCGCCCCCCCCCCCCCCCCCCCCGCGGCCCCTTAGTTGGAGTGTGAGAGCGGCAGGTTGGTAGGCACCCGCCCGGGCCAATTGGGTGTGGAGGCGGGATCACCAGGCCCTCCTCCTCCCCCTTTTTCCCTCAGGCCGGCGAGACCAGCCCCGAGCCCGGCGGGTAGGCCGGGTGAGACCGACCTTCGGGCCGGGTCTCGCCCCGCCCCGCGGGCAGCCAGGCGAGACCGGCCCCCAGGCCGGGTCTCGCCAAGCCCGGCGGGTAGGCCAGGCGAGACCGGCCCTCGGGCCGGGTCTCGCCCCGCCCCGCAGGCAGCCAGGCGAGACCGGCCCCCAGGCCGGGTCTCGCTAAGCCCGGCGGGTAGGCCGGGCGAGACCGGCCCTCGGGCCGGGTCTCGCCCCGCCCCGCGGGCAGCCAGGCGAGACCGGCCCCCAGGCCGGGTCTCGCCGAGCCCGGCCCCCAGGCCGGGTCTCGCCGAGCCCGGCGGGTAGGCCGGGCGAGACCGGCCCTCAGGCCGGGTCTCGCCCAGCCCCGCGGGCAGCCAGGCGAGACCGGCCCCCAGGCCGGGTCTCGCTGAGCCCGGCTGGTAGGCCGAGCGAGACCGGCCCTCGGGCCGGGTCTCGCCCCGCCCCGCGGGCAGTCAGGCGAGACCGGCCCCCAGGCCGGGTCTCGCCAAGCCCGGCGGGTAGGCCGGGCGAGACCGGCCCTCGGGCTGGGTCTTGCCCAGCCCCGCGGGCAGCCAGGCGAGACCGGCCCCCAGGCCGGGTCTCGCCCAGCCCCGCGGGCAGCCAGGCGAGACCGGCCCCCAGGCCGGGTCTCGCCCAGCCCGGCGGGTAGGCCGGGCGAGACCAGCCCCCAGGCCAAGTCTCGCCCCGTCCCGCAAGGTGGGTCCCCTATTTGCTTTAGGTGACGCGTTTTTCCTTCTCTACCCCCCGGTGTGGCGGTTTCCTATTGGCCCGAGGCCTTTTTGGCCGTAGGGGTATTTTGGTCATTTTTGGCCCAAGGGATTTGGAAAACTATAAATAGACCCCCTTGGGTGCCTTGGAGAGGATTCTTTTCTTAGTTTTCTCCTCCCTTAGCTTCTTCTTGGTAGAGTTGAGAGAGCTCTTCAAGGCACCCTAGCTCGAGCATTGGCTAAGGAGGGGAAGTGCTCAAGTAGCCTTCCGTGTGTGAGGTGGGACCTCCGCGCTAGAGCCGAGGGTCTGTTCCTAGTTTCTTGATCCTTTGGTCTGTGACGTCCTCTTGAGTGTAGTAGGTGTGAGGTCACCCCTTTCTAGGGACACCGAACTCCACATAGACCAAGTTTTTGGTTTCAACACTTTGGTGCGGTGAGCGTGGAGAGTGACCATCACAGAAGATCTCGGGAGAGTGTCATGACAGGAGGTCAAGGAGATAGTGATGATCTCGGCGAGCTCCCCAGCCCAGGACCCTTCGTTGGGAGGCAAGAGTTCATGGCCTCCATCCAAGGCATCATGGAGATGCTGCGAAGCATTGCTCCTCAGGGTGACAACTCCACCCCGACCCCCCAGGAGCTAGCTCCCCCCCTCGACGAGTCGACTCCCAGGGGTCTAGGCGAGATGACCCCAGCAGGGGGAGAAGGAAGTGCACCAGGAAGAAGGCCAGGGAAGGATAGGATGGGAGATGGGGTCGAGCGAGACCTCACCGGCCGGGAGCTGTTCTCCAGCCCGGCGAGTGCCAACCTTCAAGGCAAGCAGGTCGCGCGAGTGGAGGTGGCGAGACCACCCCTTAGGGGGTCACCCTTCAGCGAGCTGATTATCTCAGCTCACGTTCCCGAGGGGTTCAGAGAGCCTGACATGGCTTACTATACCGGGAAGGATGACCCCGTCCAGCATCTGCAGTGGTTCGAGGATGTCGTCTCCATCAGGCCGATGACGGACGCCTTCAAGTGTCGCCTCTTTGCGATCACGTTGAAGGAGAAGGCAAGGGACTGGTTCCATCAACTCCCTCCGAGGTCGATCTACGGGTTTGAGGACCTGAGCCGGAGCTTTCAGCTTCGCTTCTCCACCTCCAAGAAGCGGAAGAGGAGTCCCGAGTCCATCTTCCTGATAAGGCAGGGGGCCGAGGAGTCGCTGGCCCGTTACGTTGACAGATTCCAAGAGGAGATCCTGGAGGTCCAGGAGATGCCAGGGTATGCTCTCCAGATGGCCTTCACCGTTGGGCTAAAGGAGGGCTTCTTCAAGATGAGCTTGGCCCGGAAGACCCCCCTTTCCTTCGAGGAGCTGATGAAAAGGGCGGCTGAGGAGATAGCCATGGAGGCAGACAACCCGGCATTTGTCAAGAAGTTGGCAGAGCTAACAGAGACGGGGCCAAAGGAGCAAGGTGGCTCGAGACATCAGGAAGGAAGAAGGAGAGAGGAGGGGAGAGCTCAGGAGGGTCCTGAGCCAGGCTGGAGGCAGCAGGAAGGACCTGCCCAAGGTCCAGGAAGAGCCCTCATCCACGGAGCGGGGAATTTCCAGGGAGGCCAAGGGAGATATAACTTCCAGAGGCAAGCCTCAAGGCAGCTCTTACCCCCTCCGCAGCAGGCCTTGGCGATAGGTGGAGGGAGAAGAGGAAACAGGAGAGACCACCCAGCCCGCCGAAGGAGGGGAGGAGCGCTACCATACTGTGACTTCCACCAGGTGGAGGGGCACGCCACGGCTACCTGCCCCGAGTTTCTGGAAGTGAGGGGGGGGGGGGCAAGAGGCCCTGCCCAGCCACAGCCGCCAGTGCGGGTTGAAGAGGTTCTACCCAGAGAAGGGGGGATGACATATGCGAGGACCGGGTCGACGTGGGAACCCGAGGTGGTATAGGAGTGATCCACGGTGGAGTGGGGGTTGAGGCCGCTCGGAAGGCAAGCCTCCATGTCATGTACCGAAGGAGCGTCGCCTCAACCTCCCAGACCCCGCCCCAGGAGGAGAAGATCACCTTCTCGGTAAAGGACTTGCCGGATCATGAGGACCCGTTTTGCGATGCGCTTGTCATCCAGACTGCCATCGAAGGCTACACCGTCTCCCGGATCTTGGTTGACAACGGAAGCTCCGTCAACGTCGTTTTCAAGAAGGTGTTTGACGAGATGAAGGTAGAGCCAAGGAGGGTGTTAGCCTCGGACGGACCCTTGTTCGGATTTTCAGGAGAAAGGAAGGAGGTCGAAGGTGGAGTGGGGCTCCAAGTGAAATTGGGGGGAGTCTCAAGGAACTGCCGATTCGTTATTGTTGACGCTCCAAGCAGCTACAACGCCATCTTCGGAAGGCCCCTTATCAGCGCCTTTCGTTGCGTGCCATCTTCCTTCCACCAATGCCTCAAGTTCAGCTCAGGAGGGATCCAGGTCAGAGTCAAGGGAGACTCCAGGATGGCAAGGCAGTGCTACGTCACGGCCGTCAACACCATCTCTTGGTTGGCGAGGGCGGAGGAGATGGAGAGGATCATGGAGAGCTTGAGCAAGATGGAAGTCTCCGAGGGGAAGGATGGCGGCGATCGTGCCCAGACCCCCTGAGGAAAACACGCCCCGGCTGAGTCATGTATGTTTCTTATGTTATAGTGAGTCCAGCCCCCGACCAGCTGAGTCGGGGGAATCATGTAACCCAATTTTTTCCCCTTTTGAGGATGTTGGATTTGGTAGAATTTAAGTAGCACACCTGGTTTCCCACCCCCGAGAGGATCTCCTCAACCAGGCTCCCATTAGCCGGTTGGGTCGAATGTGCCTCGGGGAGATCAAGTCCCCACCCCCGAGAGGATCTCCTCAGCCAGGCTCCCATTAGCTAGTTGGGTCGAATGTGCCTCGGGGAGATCAAGTCCCACCCCCGAGAGGATCTCCTCAGCCAGGCTCCCATTAGCTGGTTGGGTCGAATGTGCCTCGGGGAGATCAAGTCCCCACCCCCGAGAGGATCTCCTCAGCCAGGCTCCCACTAGCCAGTTGGGTCGAATATGCCTCGGGGAGATCAAGTCCCCACCCCCGAGAGGATCTCCTCAGCCAGGCTCCCATTAGCTGGTTGGGTCGAATGTGCCTCGGGGAGATCAAGTCCCCACCCCCGAGAGGATCTCCTCAGCTAGGCTCACATTAGCCGGTTGGGTTGAATGTGCCTCGGGGAGATCAAGTCCCCACCCCCGAGAGGATCTCCTCAGCCAGGCTCCCATTAGCCGGTTGGGTCGAATGTGCCTCGGGGAGATCAAGTCCCCACCCCCGAGAGGATCTCCTCAGCCAGGCTCCCATTAGCCGGTTGGGTCGAATGTGCCTCGGGGAGATCAAGTCCCCACCCCCGAGAGGATCTCGTCAGCCAGGCTCCCATTAGCTGGTTGGGTCGAATGTGCCTCGTGGAGATCAAGTCCCACCCCCGAGAGGATCTCCTCAGCCAGGCTCCCATTAGCTGGTTTGGGCGAATGTGCCTCGGGGAGATCAAGTCCCCACCCCCGAGAGGATCTCCTCAGCCAGGCTCCCATTAGCCGGTTGGGTCGAATGTGCCTCGGGGAGATCAAGTCTCCACCCCCCGAGAGGATCTCCTCAGCCAGGCTCCCATTAGCTGGTTGAGTCGAATGTGCCTCGGGGAGATCAAGTCCCCACACCCGAGAGGATCTCCTCAGCCAGGCTCCCACTAACTAGTTGGGTCGAATGTGCCTCGGGGAGATCAAGTCCCACCCCCCGAGAGGATCTCCTCAGCTAGGCTCCCATTAGCTGGTTGGGTCGAATGTGCCTCAGGGAGATCAAGTCCCCACCCCCGAGAGGATCTCCTCAGCCAGGCTCCCATCAGCTGGTTGGGTCGAATGTGCCTCGGGGAGATCAAGTCTCACCCCCGATAGGATCTCCTCAGCCAGGCTCCCACTAGCTGGTTGGGTCGAATGTGCCTCGGGGAGATCAAGTCCCACCCCCAAGAGGATCTCCTCAGCCAGGCTCCCACTAGCTGGTTGGCTCGAATGTGCCTCGGGAAGATCAAGTCCCCATCCCCGAGAGGATCTCCTCAGCCAGGCTCCCACTAGCTGGTTGGGTCGAATGTGCCTCGGGGAGATCAAGTCCCACCCCCCGAGAGGATCTCCTCAGCCAGGCTCCCATTAGCTGGTTGGGTCGAATGTGCCTCGGGGAGATCAAGTCCACAGCCCCCGAGAGGACCTCCGCCGCCAGGCTCCCACTAGCTGGCTGGGTAGGTTGATCTCTCGTGGTAGCCCAAGTCCCTTTGCTCCGGGGTGGTCCCGCTGCCAGGCTCCCACTAGCTGGCAGGGCCGGTGGTACCTCTCGTAGAGAGTAAGTGTTCGCACCACGAGGCCGTCTCGTCACCCAGGCTCCCATCAGTTGGCTTGACAGGTTGACCCCTCGGGGAGGTTGAGTGTTTTCACCCTGTGGCCGTCTCGTCACCCAGGCTCCCATTAGCTGGCTTGACAGGTTGACCCCTCGGGGAGGGTAAGTGTTTTCACCAAGAGGAGGTCTCGCCACCCAGGCTCCCATAGCTGGCATGGCAGGTTGACCCCGCAGGGAAGTTATACTCCGCGAATACGTTGGGTTGGATGTTTCTTTCCGAGCTTGTGCCAACCTCGAAAAGAGCGGGGATTGTGTACAACCCCGTATTCGCGAAGAATGGACCCTAAATAAGGCGTGCTTAGTTTTTAACCTTTTTGAGTATTTTGAACTCTCGGTGGCCAATTTTGGCTCTAGCTTGAAAATATACTAGTAGGGGGAGGAGAAATCGGCCTCCCCCCCCCCCCCCCCCCCCCCGCGGCCCCTTAGTTGGAGTGTGAGAGCGGCAGGTTGGTAGGCACCCGCCCGGGCCAATTGGGTGTGGAGGCGGGATCAGCAGGCCCTCCCCCTCCCCCTTTTTCCCTCAGGCCGGTGAGACCAGCCCTGAGCCCGGCGGGTAGGCTGGGGAGACCGGCCTTCGGGCCGGGTCTCGCCCCGCCCCGCGGGCAGCCAGGCGAGACCGGCCCCCAGGCCGGGTCTCGCCAAGCCCGGCGGGTAGGCCGGGCGAGACCGGCCCTCGGGCCGGGTTTCGCCCCGCCCCGCGGGCAGCCAGGCGAGACCGGCCCCCAGGCCGGGTCTCGCCGAGCCCGGCGGGTAGGCCGGGCGAGACCGGCCCTCGGGCCGGGTCTCGCCCCGCCCCGCGGGCAGCCAGGCGAGACCGGCCCCCAGGCCGGGTCTCGCCGAGCCCGGCGGGTAGGCCGGGCGAGACCAGCCCTCGGGCCGGGTCTCGCCCCGCCCCGCGGGCAGCCAGGCGAGACCGGCCCCCAGGCCGGGTCTCGCCGAGCCCGGTGGGTAGGCCGGGCGAGACCGACCCTCTGGCCGGGTCTCGCCCCGCCCCGCGGGCAGTCAGGCGAGACCGGCCCCCAGGTCGGGTCTCGCCAAGCCCGGCGGGTAGGCCGGGCGAGACCGGCCCCGGGCCGGGTCTCGCCCAGCCCCGCAGGCAGCCAGGCGAGACCGGCCCCCAGGCCGGGTCTCGCCCAGCCCGGCGGGTAGGCCGGGCGAGACCGGCCCCCAGGCCGGGTCTCGCCCCGTCCCGTAGGGTGGGTCCCCTAGTTGCTTTAGGTGACGCGTTTTTCCTTCTCTACCCCCCGGCGTGGCGGTTTCCTATTGGCCCGAGGCCTTTTTGGCCGTAGGGGTATTTTGGTCATTTTTGGCCCAAGGGATTTGGAAAACTATAAATAGACCCCCTTGGGTGCCTTGGAGAGGATGCTTTTCTTAGTTTTCTCCTCCCTTAGCTTCTTCTTGGTAGAGTTGAGAGAGCTCTTCAAGGCACCCTAGCTCGAGCATTGGCTAGGGAGGGGAAGTGCTCAGGTAGCCTTCCGGGTGTGAGGTGGGACCTCCGCGCTAGATCCGAGGGTCTGTTCCTAGCTTCTTGATCCTTTGGTCCGTGATGTCCTCTTGAGTGTAGTAGGTGTGAGGTCACCCCTTTCTAGGGACCCCGAACTCCACAGAGACCAAGTTTTTGGTTTCAACATCAAGTGTTGTTTTGTAGCAGAGAGTTCATCTCATCATCGACAGCTTCTACGCACATTAACTCATCTCCAGATCTCATTGCTTCCTGATAGGAGAATGAATCATCCTCTAAGTGGTAGGTAATAAAATTCTCACCAAAATTCTTAGTGATTCTATCTCTTGTAGATACTCTAAAAGGAACAGATTCTACCTCTAGAGGTTGGAGAACAGTGTTAGAGGGGCCAGCTTCAGGTTCTACAGTGGATTCTGAAATCATGTTAGTAGACCCGGAGATGGTAAAGTCATGATCTTTGATAAATTTATGTTCAAAGAAAATAGCATCTCTAGACTCTATCACTATATTAGTGGATAGATCGAGAAGCCTGTCAGCTGCACTATCTTCTGCACTACCTAGATAAGCACATGTCATTGTTTTAGGTCCTTAAACTTAATTGTAGTGTACTCCCCTACTCGATCACTTCTAAGTCTTTTAATCTTTAGATTTAATTAATTTTTTACAAGAGATTTGAAAATCTTAAAGGTCTTAAATATCCCATCTTTCGATTTCAGTAGGTAAACATGACAATATCTGAAAAAATCGTCGATGAATGTAATTAGATATTTACATCTCCCTCTAGTGGCGTGAGTACGAAAGTCACAGAGGTCGGAATATATCAACTCCAGAAGTTGTGTGCTCCTAGAAACTGTCTTGTAAGGGTTTTTAGTGATCTTAGTCTGGACACAAACCTCACACCTCTCAAATAATATAGAAAGATCTAATGATATGTTTTGACTTTTAGTTAGATCTCACATTTTCTTATAGTGAATACGTCTAAGTCTATTGTGTAATAGCTTTGGATCAATCAGAGTTGAGCTCACTTAGTTTATGCACTCTTTATGTATGCTAAGTCTATTCATACCATTGATCATGTAAGCGCAACTAAAGTAGTGAGTATTAACAGTTAACATCATTCTACCGTTCATGGTTGTGAAAGACATTCTAGCTTTATCAATCAAACTCATAGAAATTAAATTCTTAGCTAAATTAGGGACTACTTTAACATGTTATAAAATTAAAGTTTTACCTAAATCGAGGACTAGCTCTGCAGTACCAGCATGAGTAACATCTGTCGCTCCTCCATTGCAGTTTTCAACTCTATCCTTGACCATTGTTGTAACATCCCAAATTCTGGAATGGTGGGAAAATTGGGTGACACGGCCTGGGACACGGGCGTGTCCCAGGGCGTGCCACGCTCGGGTTGCGTCGTGAGGCGCGAGGTCGACGATTTTCCGGTCGACGAAATGTCTGGGTGGTCACGCCCGATGTCACGGGCGTGACAGGGGGCGTGTCTCATCGGTTCGACGATTTTGTTAACGATCGTCGAGCGGAGATCGACGAGCATAAATCGTCGAATGGAAATCGTCGAACGCGCTGATCATCAAGCCCAAATCATCGAACGGAGATCGACGATCGCTGGCAAGCTCGACGATCGCTGCCTGATCGTCGAACGAAGATCGTCGAGTGTGTGTCACGCCCTGTGACACGGGCGTGACTAGGCTGACACGGGCGTGACATGGACGTGTCATCTTGGCGTGCATAAGCTTGGATAGGTCGGTTGTGTGCCTCTTATGGTACACGGGCGTGTCACAGGGCGTGTCAGGGCCGAAAGGCGGGTTTGTAGCAATTTTCTGGCCATTTTTTCCCTATCTTGTATCCAAGGGCTAGGCTCGGTCCATGTGTTTATTTGGCCGAAAATTGAGATGTAAGCCCCTTATCTTCATCTTCTTCTTCTCCATCTCATTTCAAGAGAGAGAAAGAGAAAGGGAGAGCAAGGGAAGAAAAGGAGAAAGCAAAGCCAGTTGCTGGAGGAGCTGTAAAGTGCAGAGCGAAGATCCGAGAGCGGATTCATGAAGGCAAAGCCGAGGCGGTGACTTCCATCCGGCTACTTCATGACACCGAAACGATCTTCAAGGGTAACGATCTCCTTCTTGGACATCGAAGTCCTTTATTTATGCATGTGCTTGGAATCCTCCACCAAGAGGTGGATTTCGGAAGTGATTCCTTTGTTGAGTCTGCATTTAGAGCCGGAAGTGTGGAGTACGGCATATGCATGCTGTGTGAAGCCCATCTGGACGGGTAGTCTGGATTGGTGATGTTCATGTGTAAACCGGAGAAGACTCCGTGGATTTGATGATATGCAAAGAGATTTATGATTGTGATGAATGTATGAATGTGATGATGGATGTGAGGAGGCTTTGGTTAAGCTCCTGGTTATGTGGAGAGATCAATTGGTAGCACGCCTGGGGAGCGCGAGATAAACCTGACCTGTTACACCACTAGGGTGGGTTGATCTGGTTAGTAAGGGATCGATTGACGGCAATGCCTGGGGAGCCGAGTTAAACCCGGCTTGTTGCACCACATGAGTGGGTCAATCAGGAATAGGTGAGGGGTCGATTGGTGGTAATGCCTGGGGAGCTATGATAAACCCGGCTTGCTACACCGCATAGTGTGGGTCGATCTGCTCTGGTTGTTGATGAATGCTGCGAGGTTGTACCTCTGAGTGGTATGGACGGGATGTCACCAGCTTGCGAGACTGGTGGACTATGCTTGAGCCGGCCAACCAACAAGTGAAGTACCTCGATCGACGGTGTACGACTAGGATGCCCAGTACGACAAGAAGGTGCCCTGAGTGCACGAAGCGTTGGTGGATTCCAACGTTTGTGTTGTGATGTGCTTGATAGATTGATAAAGAGATGATCGATGATGCTTGATGATGCTTGATGATAGATGATGGCAATGCATACAGGGAAGGAAGCACTGCCCCGGGTAGGGGGTAGGGTCGTTATAATGGGTCAACGAATGCTAACCGTTACTTTGTTTTCTGTTTTGGATTTGATGGCAAATTGCAGGTAAAATGAACAAGTGGAATGGATGGATTGCTGCTAAAGGCCCTTGAAGGTCATGCGAAGAAGTGTGTTTGGATTTCATGTGTGGCCGGCCTGCGTGCCGATGTACGAAAATGTAATTGTGTGGGAAGATAAATTTGTAAGGCCTTAAGGCCAGTGTGTGTGCGTTGTATACATTCCTGGTGTTGTTATATAAATGTGGAGTTTATATGGAGTGGACATTCTCTAGCTGAGTTCTTGAACTTAAAAATGCTGCGCTAGAATGGATTGAGTTAAGGATGCAAATAGAATTTGATTTCCACAAGTAATTCCACTACTTGTCTGTGACATATGGCATGGGGCCCCAGCCGGACCCACCGTCATATGTCATGTGACGAATGGGGGCGTTACAAAGTGGTATCAGAGCCAGGTTGAGATTGTTTGGGAGGGAGAGAACATTATTGAACTCACGAATGTCCACTAGGAATGTATTTCATGTACGTGCGGTACATGTGTGCGTAGTCAATGTATAATTCTCGTTCTGCCATGGATGATTAATCGTGTTTTGTACATTGACTATAGGTGGCAAGGAGTGGAGTGGGGAAGTCTGAGCCCCATCGGTCTAATGAGAGTGCAACACCCGTTGAAGCGCCTGCGCCTCCTTCGGCGGAGACTATACGGGTGGTGATGGAGACAGTGCTTGCGGTGTTACAGGCACAGCCTATTGGACAGGCAAGGCCTGTTGTAAGACAAGAGCGTGTTGCAGTTGTGATGGATGCGCAAGCAATCGATGAGTCATTGAAAAGCTTTATGGAGTTTCATCCACCTACGTTCGGTGGGGCTATTTCCCCAATGCAGGAGGAAGATTGGTTGGCTAGAGTAAAGAGGATCCTGACTGCAATCAGGACGACAGAAGAGCAAAAAGTGACCTTAGCCACTTTTTTGCTGGAAGGAGATGCAAGATTGTGGTGTGATGAGATAGAAGTGCATCATTTGGCAGGTCGAGGTTTAGCGGAGGTTTCAATGGAGGAATTCTCCCGCTTATTTCTTGCCAAATATTTGTCGGTGTCGCAGCGGATTGCGATGGAGAACGAGTTTCAACGTCTGGTGCAGGGTGCTATGGATATTGATACGTACCTGCATGAGTTTACCAGACTTGGTCGTTATGAGGGGTCTACCTTCGCGGAGGAAGCGCGAAAGACAAATCGCTTTTATAAGGGACTGCGGGATGTGTTGAGATTATTACTCCCTAGTTCGGTAAACCAAGGCGACTGCGGGATAAGTTGAGATTATTACTCCCTAGTTCGGTAAACCAAGGCTTCCAAGCATTGGTAGATACAGCCAGTGCCCTGGAAAAGGATTTAAAGTGGGTACAAGAAAAGAAGAAACTGGTAGTGGAGAAGCCAGAATTTAAAGTGCCACAATCGGAGCAATCAGAGTTTAGAAGACGAGAGAAGAAAAGATTTAGGCCTGTGGAATCAGCTCCGTCGGCTGTTTCTTCGGGGGCGACGTATGAGCCAGGACGTGTTGACACACGTATATGTTATAAATGTGGGCAGCAAGGACACATAGCAAGATTTTGTTAGAATGCCCTCCAGGGAGTGAGAAAAAGACAGGTGCGTCATATGAAGAAAAAGGTAAAGCAGTGGCCGAGTCATCTGCACCCCGGACGCAACCTCGATTGCATACTATGGAAGTGCAAGAGCCGCAAAGCTCAATTGGTGAAATTCAGCCTCGCGTGTTTAATTTGTCTCTTAATCGAGAACTGCAAAATAGGGAGGCTGAGCGGAAGTGAATAGTGATTTGTATCACTTGGATGATGTGTATATGGTATATATGATATGTGCATCTATGTGATGTGTAAGAAACAATATAATGTTGATGCAAACTTGGTATGTGTTTTTGTTTAGCGATCGATGCGTAGCGGAATTGGTGGATGAATGGGCACATGTACGGGATTTGGATGTGTAAATGTGTTGTATGTATTGGTTGGCTTGGATGATGCCTCGGGATGAGACCAAGAACGGTTGGTAAGCGACATGTTATAACATGTCTTTTTGATGTTGCAACAATTTGGTTGTTGTTTCCCTGCTGTGTACAAATTTTGAGGATGAAATTTCTTGTAGGAGGGGAGGGTTGTAACATCCCAAATTCTGGAATGGTGGGAAAATTGGGTGACACGGCCTGGGATACGGGCGTGTCCCAGGGCGTGTCACGCTCGGGTTGCGTCGTGAGGCGCAAGGTCGATGATTTTCCGGTCGACGAAATGTCTGGGTGGTCACGCCCTATGTCACG
Organism: Platanthera guangdongensis; assembly: GCA_039583875.1. Taxonomy (NCBI): domain Eukaryota; kingdom Viridiplantae; phylum Streptophyta; class Magnoliopsida; order Asparagales; family Orchidaceae; genus Platanthera; species Platanthera guangdongensis. Next base: position 15,219,779 of record CM077162.1, read on the forward strand.
AGCGTGAAAGGGGGCGTGTCTCATCGGTTCGACGATTTTGTTAACGATCGTCGAGCGGAGATTGACGAGCGTAAATCGTCGAATGGAAATCGTCGAACGTGTTGATCGTCGAGCCCAAATCATCGAACGGAGATCGACGATCGCTGGCGAGCTCGACGATCGCTGCCTGATCGTCGAACGAAGATCGTCGAGTGGGTGTCACGCCCTGTGACACAGGCGTGACCAAGCTGACACGGGCGTGACATGGACGTGTCATCTTGGCGTGGATAAGCTTGGATAGGTCGGTCGTGTGCCGCTTATGGTACACGCCCTGTTACATGGGCGTGTCAGGGCCGAAAGGCTGGTTTGTAGCGGTTTTCTGGCCATTCTTTTCCCTATCCTGTATCCAAGGGCTAGGCTCGGTCCAGGTGTTTATTTGGCCGAAAATTGAGATGTAAGCCCCTATCTTCATCTTCTTCTTCTCCATCTCATTTCAAGAGAGAGAAAGAGAAAGGGAGAGCAAGGGAAGAAAAGGAGAAAGCAAAGCCAGCTGCTGGAGGAGCTGTGGAGTGCTGAGCGAAGATCCAAGAGCGGATTCGTGAAGGCAGAGTCGAGGCGGTGACTTCCATCCGGCTACTTCATGGCACCGAAGCGATTTTCAAGGGTAACGATCTCCTTCTTAGACATCGAAGTCCTTTCTTTATGCATGAGCTTGGAATTCTCCACCAAGAGGTGGATTTCAGAAGTGATTCCTTTGTTGAGTCTGCATTTAGAGCCGGAAGTGTGGAGTACGGTATAGACATGCTGTGTGAAGCCCATCTGGACGGGTAGTCTGGATTGGTGATGTTCATGAGTAAACCGGAGAAGACTCCGTGGATTTGATGATATACAAATAGATTGATGATTGTGATGAATATATGAATGTGATGATGGATGTGATGAGGCTTTGGTTAAGCTCTTGGTTATGTGGAGAGATCAATTGGTAGCACGCCTGGGGAGCGCGAGATAAACTCGGCCTGTTACACCACTAGGGTGGGTTGATCTGGTTAGTAAGGGATCGATTAGCGGCAATGCCTGGGGAGCCGAGTTAAACCTGGCTTATTGCACCACATGGGTGGGTCGATCAGGAATAGGTGAGGGTCGATTGGTGGTAATGCCTGGGGAGCTATGATAAACCCGGCTTGCTACACCACATGGTGTGGGTCGATCTGCTCTGGTTGTTGATGAATGCTGCGAGGTTGTACCTCTGAGTGGTATGGACGGGATGTCGCCAGCTTGCGAGACTGGTGGACTAGGCTTGAGTCGGCCAACCAACAAGTGAAGTACCTCGATCGGCGGTGTACGACTGGGATGTCCGGTATGCCAAGAAGGTGTCCTGAGTGCACGAAGCGTTGGTGGATTCCAACGTTTGTGATGTGATGTGCTTGATAGATTGATAAAGAGAATGATCGATGATGCTTGATGATGCTTGATAATAGATGATGACAATGCATACAGGGAAGGAACCACTGCCCCGGGTAGGGGGTAGGGTTGTTATAATGGGTCAGCGAATGCTGACCGTTACTTTGTTTTCTGTTTTGAATTGGATGGCAAATTGCAGGTAAAATGAACAAGTGGAATGGATGGATTGCTGCTAAAGGCCCTTGAAGGCCATGCGAAGAAGTGTGTTTGGATTTCATGTGTGGCCGGCCTGCGTGCCGATGTACGAAAATGTAATTGTGTGGGAAGAGAAATTTGTAAGGCCTTAAGGCCAGTATGTGTGCGTTGTATACATTCCTGGTGTTGCTATATAAATGTGGAGTTTATATGGAGTGAACATTCTCTGGCTGAGTTCTTGAACTTAAAAATACTGCGCTAGAATGGATTGAGTTAAGGATGCAAATAGAATTTGATTTCCACAAGTAATTCCACTACTTGTTTGTGACATATGGCGTGTAGCCCCGACCGGACCCACCGTTATATGTCATGTGACGAATGGGGGCGTTATAATTGTGACCTCTGAAAGAAGACCCCTGTCATTTGTGACGTGATAGGTAGCACCACTGTCCAACCACCACTCAGTCGACGCACTACGGTGACTACTCACAATCATAATCATGAAGGACTTGTGATCAGAGTTGTTGACAACCATGTTTGCCACATTTTGTGGGGCTTCCACCTTTTGTTTCTTCGGACCCCTACATTTAGCGGCCCAATGACCCATTTGTCGCAGTTGTGTCGCTTGTCGTTCTTCCTTTTGAGAGAAATCTTTTTGACCACCAACGGTGCATGGGTATCACCCTTAGGTGCCAGGGGCTTTCTTAGAAGACTTACTAGGACATGAAATGAAGTTGACAGCCCGTGAGGGCTGCACAACCTACTCCATGCTTTTCCCAACGATGTTTTGGTACTCAATATGGATGAACCTTTTGAGTTCAACCAAACTGATCTTCTCTTTCAGTCTGTGCATCTTGGTCTTTAAAAAGAGTCACTCAGAAGACATCTTACTCAGAATCATGTACACAAAGAGGCTGTCGTGCATCTTCAAATGATCATCATCCAGCTTCTGACGCAGGTTAACTAGCTTTAAGAGTTGAGAAGTGATAGACACATTCGCTTTAAATCTGAAGTTGAAGAACTTCTCTCAGATAAACGACTTTGACAGTCCTTCATCCTTCTGGAAATGTGCGTTCAGTCGATCCTATATTTCTTTTGAAGTCTTGGAAGCGTAGTAGGTCAATGTGAGATGAGGATTCAAGGAATTCAACAGGTAATCCCTGCAGAAATCCTCATCCTTGTTCCACTGGTACTCGTCCAAGTCCTCGACGGTAGAAGCGAAATCTCTCTGAACAGTATAGAAGATCTCGCGTTCCTTCATTCCTAGTTGGACTTGTATTTTCCAACTAAGGAAATTGGAGACATCGAACGATTGCAGCTTTATGATGTCGAGCGCACTTTTCTTCAGTATGTTTCTAAATTCAAACAAAAAATTAAAATTCAAGAACAAGGTCACCTAAGCTGTGTGGAGTCGTCAGAAAATCTTCGGATCCAATCCAGAAAAATAAATGATTTGCTCCTCCTTTCCGGCTGAACGCAGTCGTCGAGAGACAGATCTAACCAACAAGCGACTGAACGCACACCTTCCTCCAAGCGAAGCAGAGGAGACAAGAACTCCTCAAAGAACAATATTGATGTAGGGAAGTTGAGATGTTTCTTGCAGGAATAATGCTATGACTATCCAAATCTCCTTCCCTTTATTTTATTTTATATATAATTTCACTGGATCAGGATCGCAGAAATGGCATAAACCTCTGATTGATTAGATCAGTGAACAAGAAGAGCAGGGAGCCAAACTCAGATCTAGAAAACAGAGAGCTGAACTCACGATCTAGAAATTCCTACGGCCGACGGAACTTGCGCGGCAGCGGATCTTCCCAAACAACGGATTCTTCCCGATCGGTGTCTAAAGCACAGGAAGCAGGAACTAAATCTAGATCTGCAGCGGTGGCTTTCAATCCAGCAATGAAAAACTTCTACCTTCATGGGCGACCTTGGTGACTGTGTGAACAAAAAACAAGTAGACCGAAAATTTGGAGTAACAAAATTTTTATTATCCAAAAAGGTATCTATTACAAAGATATTACCTCCATTTTATATAATGCAGGAGAGAAGAGAGATTACAAATAAGCAATGTGAGACTAATAATTACAGGAACAAGCATCTATACAAGCCGCATAAGCCGCGTGGTTAGACTAAGCCGCACGACAACTACAATGAGCAGAAGACAGGTCGACAATATCTTTAAGTTGCCATAGATAAGCCGCCAGACCGCTCGGGCACCAATTAACAATAGCCCGGCTGCCAAGCCGCTGGGAGAAGCCGCCAGACTGCTAGACAAACCGCCAGACCGCCCGGTCTCCATGCTACAACACTCCCCCTTAAGCTGGAGCATAGATGTCAATCATGCCCAGCTTGTCGCAAATATGAAATAAGGAAGCAGTCACCGGCTTGGTGAAGATATCTGCCAACTCGTTGTCAGAAGTGACGAACGAAGTACAAATCTATTTCTTCAAAATCTCTTCTCGAATAAAATGACAGTTGACTTCTATGTGTTTTTGTTCTATCATGAAAGACCGAATTTTTGGAGATGTATATTGCGGCCTTGTTGTTGCAGAACATAAGAAGAGGGTAGTTGTAGACCTCTCCTAAGTCAAGCATGAGAGCCCGTAACCAGTTTAACTCATATGTGGTCGATGCCATACTACGATATTCCGCTTCTACACTAGATCTAGAGACAACAGACTATTTCTTGCTCTTCCAACTCACATGATTTCCTCCCACAAATGTGCAAAACCCCGATGTTGACTTGCGGTCTCCTTTATCATCAGCATAACTCGAATCTGAGTATGCTTCAACCCTGAAGTAACCATTCTTTTGAAAAAGCAATCCTTTCCCTGATGCTGCTTTGACATACTCCAAAATCCTCAGGGCAGACTGTATATGACATTCCCTAGGAGCTTGCATGAATTGATTAACCTTGCATATAACATATGAGATGTCAGGTCTGGTCACCGTAAGATAAATGAGTTTCCCCACCAGACACCGGCATCACATAGTATCAGATAGAGGAGGCGATGTTGGGTACATTGGTCAAATGTACCTGATTTGAAGAAGCCTCACCTAACTCAATGATATACATCATAATATATTTGATGTTTGTTTGAGTTACTTGTGCAGGTTAGGTATTCACTGGACTGAAGCTAAAAGTTTCTAAGTCCATGTGTCGACACCCAGAGGGAAAGTGTCGACACTTGAGAAAGCTTGTGTCGACACCCAGACAAGCAGTGTCGACACTTGGAGTCATTGTGTCGACACCTGGAATGAAGAGTCGACACCAGACAGAAAGTGTCGACACTTGGATCTGTGTCGACACTCAGTGAAGAAGTATGCAGAAAAGCAGTGTCGACACTTAGCAGAAGTGTCGATACCCTGAAGAACTGTGTCTACACCAGAAAGTGTCGACATTTGGAGTTGTGTCGACACTCAGCAAAAATCTGCAGAGTCTAAGTACAAGTGTCGACACTCAACACAATGTGTCGACACTCAAACAGCAGAGTCAACATATGAAGAATGTGTCGACACTCAGCACAATGTGTCGACACACACTCAAAGGAGTCAACACTTGAAGTATGTGTCGACACTCAGCACAATGTGTCGACACACAACCAGAAGAGTCAACACTTGAAGAAAGTGTCGACACCCAGCACAATGTGTCGACACTTAGTTGAAGACTCTACACTTGAAGAAAGTGTCGACACAAGGAGCTGTGTCGACACTTAGCAAAGAACAGAAAAGTTTACAAAATATTCTAAGTACAAGTGTCGACACTAAGGGAATGTGTCGACACTCAGCTGAGGAAACAAAATTGAAGACTTGTGTCGACACCAAGAAGTAGTGTCGACACTTGACAGTTTCAACACATGAAGATGTGTCGACACAAAGAAGATGTGTCGACACTTAGAAGAATACAGTTAAAGAATGAAGAACAAGTACTTGTGTCGACACTCAATTTCAGTGTCGACACATGCAGAAGAATCAGTGTCGAGACATACAAGGAATTGTGTCGACACCTTGTAGACTTGTGTCGACACTTACACAGCATGTGTCGACACTTAGTCTATAAGTGTCGACACTTAAGAACAGAAAGTCTCGACACTATCTGACAGTTAGAGAATTTCAAGAAGTGACTGGTTGACATGACAGCTGCCGATCCAGCCGGTCTACAGCAACTGTCAGAGAAGTCAGAAGTCTGTTATGAACCGGACCAGCCGGTTACCATGAAGGAAGCCTATAAATAGGCACTCACAGTTTACAGAAGTTGTTGTTGATGTAAGAATTACAAGTTGTTCTTTCAAGTAGTGAGAATAATTAAAGTGGTTGATCAGATCATCAGAAAAGTGATACACAGAGGATCAACACAAGAAGATCTGGCAGTCCAACTGTAGATCTAAGAAGTTGGAGAGAGAGAGCTCCAATCAAGAATTCAGTCTTTGGAACTAAGGCTGAGAAGAAGGATTCAGAATCATCTGGATCTCAAGAAGCAGAGGTCAAGGATCAACTGCAGAAGATTCAGACTAATTCAGTTCTAACTCAAGAAGCTTTGAAGGAAGCTAAGTCAGTTTGGATCTAACTGAGTTCTTCCAAGAACTCTTCAAGAAACTCTCAACTTCTCTCTTATTTTCTGAGTTGTAGAGTTAGCTATTGTATTTCTATTTTAACTTGTAGGATCCATTGGATCTGAGAGAATTGTAAGCCTATATTATAAAGGCTGAGGGTAGGGCTTGGTTGCCTGAGTGTAGGAGTTGAAGAACTCTGAGTGTAGGCCTTAATTGGCTGAGTGTAGGCCTGGGTGGCTGAGTGTAGGCCTTGGTGGCTGAGTGTAAGGCTTTGGGCCTGAGGTGTAGGAACCTAGTTGGGTTCTGAGATAGTGGAGAAGATTGGCCGAATCTAGTACACTGCTAGATAGGCGAAGGGGGAAAGTGGATGTACCCAAAGATTGGGGAACCACTATAAATTAGTGTGTCTGCTGTGCTATGCTGTGCTGTGCTGTGGATTAACTGTTTATATTCTGTGATTGCTGTTAACTGTAGAATTTTGTGAAATAACTGTTGTGCTGCCAACAAAGTTTTAAAAAGGTTTAGGTCACCTATTCACCCCCCCCCCCTCTAGGTGTTTAGGTATCATATCTTTCAAGTGGTATCAAAGCGAGGTTCCTCAAAAAGGACTAACTGTCTGAGGAGATCCAGTTTGGCAGATTCAGTGTAAGTCAGAACACAGTTTCAAGAAAATCAAGAACCATGGATTCTTCAGAGAATCACAAGGAATTGGGTTCAATGAAACTGCCCATATGCAGGAAGGAGATTTTTGGAATCTGGAAAGAAAGGGTAAGGCTATTTATGGAGGCCTCAGACCCAAGAATCTACATCATAGTTAAGGAAGGGCCTTATGTGCCAATGAAGATTTCAGTACTGGATGCAAATCAGAGGACTCCAAAGGATTTTTCTGAGATGACCAAGGATGAAATTGTCCTAGCCACTATGGACAAAAGGGCACAAAACATTATAGTAAGTGTCATTGATGATGCAACTTTTCAGAACCTAATTCACTGTAAAACAGCAAAAGAAATGTGGGATACCCTCATTGTCTATATGGAAGGTTCTGAAGAAGTTAGGCAAGATAGAAAGTCATTGCTTAATCAAGAGTATGAGAGCTTTAGGCAAAGAAGAGGAGATAGCATCACTGAATGCTACAAGAAGTTCTATAGAATTGTTAATGAACTCATGTCCTATGGAAGAGAGTTCACTAACTATGAATTGAATGATAAGTTCTTGAGGTCCCTAACCAAAGATTGGGACACTAAGATCTGTGCCATCAGAGAAATGGCAAAGTTGGGAGAAATTCCTCCTCCCACACTGTTTGGCAAGTTGCTGTCTTATGAGATGCAGCTGTCTGTGAGAAAAGAGGAGGAAAAATCAACAAGGACTGAGCACAGGGAAAGGACTGTTGCCTTCAAGTCAGAAGTACCTAGAAAGGGCAGGACTAAGTCATCAACTCCTCCTCCAGAGGTAGTTGAATCAGAATCTGATGAATCTGTTAGCACAAAGTCTACAAGCAGTGAAAGTGATGAAGACTTTGCTGCATTCACCAGACATTTTCAGAAATTCCTGAAGAAGAAACAGTGGAGGTCCAGACCTTCATTTTCCAAAGGGAAAGAAGTTCAGTATCAGGAGAAGAAGCCTTCAAAGAAGGACAAGAAAAAGACAAAGACTAGCAAGGCAACTGGGTCTAGGATAGTGTGTTACTGCTGCAATAGACAGGGTCATGTTATTGCAGATTGTCCTGAGAGAAGAAAAGAATCCAGTGACAAAAAGAAGACTCACTTCAAAGGAAAGAAGGAGAAGTCCTTTGTTGCAAAGAATGAGAAGACTCTTTCAGACATTTCTTCTTCAGACACTGAGACAGATGCTGAAGCCTATATAGGGCTATTTGCTGAAGAAGAAGAGGAGTTTATGCAGATCATGGAATCAATCTATGAACAAGAAGAGTGTCAGTGCCAAGGACTGATGGCATTGACTGAAAGTACCAAAATCCTGGAGCAGCCAGGACCTAGTCAGGTACAAAGTCCAACTCAAAGTTCAGATTTCAGTTCTAGTTCAGAGTCAGATTCATCTTCATCAAGTGATGGAAGTGTTTCTGAATCTGAGGGAGATATTCATCAGCTCTTAGATGAATATAAAGTACTGTTGCAAGCCTATAAGAAAAGCAAGTCCCTTGCCAAAAGTCAGGCAAAGGAAATTGCTGATCTAAAGGCAGCTGCAACAGACCTTGAGAAAGAATTTGATCAAAAGCTCAATGAGATAGCCAGGCTGAAACACATTACTGTGATTCAGATGGGAACTATCACTTATAAAAATGATCAAATTAAGAGACTGGAGATCAATCTTCAGAAAGAAAGAGAGCTAGTTGCTAGTTTTTCAAAACCTAAATCAGTGCTACCCTTGATTGATGAATTTGTTCATCATAAAGGAAAGGCTGGATTGGGTTTTATTAAACCAGCTAGGACTGTTCAGGATCAGTCCAAGTCCAAGGGCAAAGCCCCAACAATCAATAAGCCTGCTGTAGTCAAGACAGCCAAGTCTGTACCTAAGCAAAGGTACAACAAGTTTGAATGCTGGTGTTGTGGCAAGGTTGGCCACTTTGCCTTGGATTGTTGGCACAATGCCAGTGCCAAGTTGAGTAGCAAGTTACCTGGTGGAAAGCCAGCAGGTAGCTATGTCAAGTTGCAAACTAACAATCACCAAGGACCCAAGTTTACTTTGGGTTCTAAGGTTCATTAATTTGTTTTGCAGGTGAATCCAAGTGGCCATACCCCAACATGGTACTTGGATAGTGGATGTTCCAGACATATGACTGGAACAAGGGGACTACTGAAGGACTACATTCCAATCAAAAATGGTCCTAAAGTGACCTTTGGTGGTTCTGAAAAAGGAATCATCAAAGGGTTTGGTAACATCTCTTCAAACCTTGTTACCATTACTCAAGTGGCTTATGTTAAAGGGTTGAAACACAACCTCATTAGTATAAGTCAGTTAAGTGATGTAGGGTATGACATCTCATTTGTTAAAAATGGTTGTCATATCAAGAGGTCAAGTGATCAAGAGATCATTTTGACAGGATATAGAAAGAGGAATGTCTACTGCTTAGACATTATGATTGAGAACAATGGTTCTCCTGTTTGTCTTGTAGCTGATGAGACAGTCTCTCATTGTGTCAAGTGGCACAAGAGGCTAGCTCATCTTAACTACAAGACTATTAGCAAACTCTTTAGCAAAGAGTTCGTGAGGAATGGTCCTCAAGTTAAGTGTGTCAAAGATGGCATTTGCTCAGCTTGTCAAAAGGGCAAGCAGACTAAATCCACCTTTAGAAGCTTAGACAACAAAGATGCTGTGAGGTGTTTATACCTCTTGCATATGGATCTATTTGGTCCAATGCCAGTTCACAGCTTAGGTAGGAAGGTCTATACCTTTGTAGTTGTTGATGACTACTCAAGGTTTTCCTGGGTGTTCTTCTTAAAGCAAAAATCTGAAACACCTAGTGTCTTCCATAGCTTTGTTAAGCAAATTCAGAATGAATTGAACTGTACAGTGGTCAAAATTAGAAGTGACCATGGTACTGAGTTTCAGTCTGAAAGCATGACAAAGCTGTGTGAAGACTATGGGATATTTCAAGAATTCTCTTCACCTAGAACACCTCAGCAAAATGGCATTGCTGAAAGGAAAAATAGGACCTTGATAGAGGCTGGTAGAACCCTATTAAGTGATTCATCACTGCCAGAGTATTTCTGGGCTGAAGCAGTTAACACTGCATGCCATGTGATAAATAGGGCTACCATCACTAAAAGGTTAAACAAGACCCCCTATGAAGTTGTGAAAGGCAGGAAACCAAATCTATCCTATTTCAGGATTTTTGGTTGCAAATGCTTCATACTTAACAATGGAAAGTCTTACCTAACTAAGTTTGCTGCCAAGTCCCAAGAGGGAGTGTTTGTTGGGTACAGCAATAATAGTAAGGCTTATAGAGTCTACAACTTGACTACACAAGTTGTAGAGGAGTCTGTGCATGTAGTTTTTGATGAGACACAACTAATTAACAATGAGTTGTCTAGCAATGTATGCAGCCCCACAGGTCTTACTAAGAAGATGGACAAGCTAACCATAGAAGATGTACCTGCTGCAAGACAGCAAGTAGAAGGAGATGGCTTATGTCCAGGGGAGAACTACATGTACAAGGAGCTGAAGAAGTACAAGGAACTCAGTTTGATGAAGATGCTGAAGAAGTTCAACCAGAAGTAAGGATGCCTCCAGCCAACAGGCATCTAAGAGATCATCCAGTAGAGCTGATTATTGGAGATCCAAGACAAGGTGTTCAGACAAGGAGCAGAAATCAGAATGCAGTAGTATATTCAAGTTTTCTGTCTCAAATAGAACCAAAGAAATTTGAAGAAGCTATACAAGATCCACAGTGGACTGAAGCAATGCAGGAAGAACTTAATCAGTTCAAAAGGTGCAAGGTTTGGGACTTGGTTCCTAAACCTAAAGATCACAATGTGATAGAAACAAAGTGGATCTATAGGAATAAGTTAGATGAACAAGGAGTCATCATTAAGAATAAAGCAAGATTGGTTGCAAAAGGATATAGACAAGAAGAAGGTATTGATTTTGATCAAACCTTTGCCCCAGTAGCCAGACTGGAGGCCATAAGGATGTTCTTGGCCTATGCAACCTATCAAGGATTCAAGGTATACCAAATGGATGTCAAGTCAGCATTCCTAAATGGTAATCTAAAGGAAGAAGTATATGTGGAGCAGCCTTCAGGTTTTGTTGATCCTACTCTTCCACATTATGTCTATAGACTTAGGAAAGCATTGTATGGGTTAAAACAAGCACCTAGAGCTTGGTATGAAACCCTGTCTAGTTTCCTCATTGAGAACAAGTTCATAAGGGGGAAAATAGATAAGACTCTATTCCTTAGGGAATCTAGAGGCAAAGTCATACTTGTCTAAATATATGTAGATGACATTATATTTGGGTCTACTGAAAGTAGCCTTTGCAAAAAGTTTGCAAAGCTTATGCAAAGTCAATTTGAGATGAGTAGTATGGGAGAACTGAAAGTTTTTCTTGGGTCTCCAAGTTAAACAGACTGAAAGTGGTCTATCCATATGTCAGTCCAAGTTCACCCTAGAACTCATAAGGAAGTATGGTATGGATTCATCCAGTACCATGAAGACTCCTATGGGGTCAAGTATGTCTCTGAGCAAGGATGATGCAGGGAAACCTGTAGATGAAACCTTGTATAGAGGGATAGTTGGCTCCCTACTATACTTGACTGCAAGTAGGCCTGACATTATGTATGCTACATGTGTTTGTGCCAGGTATCAAGCCTGCCCTAAAGAGTCTCACTTGACTGCAGTCAAGAGAATTTTGAGATATCTAAAGGGCACTCCCTATCTAGGCCTCTGGTACCCTAGGAATGGAGATTTTGATCTAACAGGCTATTCAGATGCAGACTTTGCAGGATGCAAAGAAGATAGAAAGAGCACTACTGGATCCTGTCAATTCCTAGGTGGAAGACTTATTTCATGGAGCAGTAAGAAGCAAACCAGTGTGGCTATTTCCACAGCTGAGTCAGAATATGTAGCTGCAGGAAGTTGCTGTGCTCAACTTCTGTGGATTCAACATCAGCTAGAAGACTATGGATTTCAGGTAAGTAGAACTCCACTTTACTGTGATTCTACAAGTGCTATTTCAATAGCTAACAATCCTGTATCACATAGTAGAACTAAACATATTGAGATTAAATATCACTTTCTTAGGGAGCATGTAGAAAGAAATGATATGCACTTGAATATGTTAAAACTGATAATCAGATAGCTGATATGTTTACTAAGCCCTTAGAAGAAGCTAAGTTCAATAGGTTCAAAATTGAACTAGGTATGATAAACTTAGACTAAGTTTACAGAACTAAAAATTGGCTAAGTAAAAAGGTGTCGACACATAGACAAGTCTATGTCGACACAGAATAGTAAGTGTCGACACTTCAGGAAAAAGGTGTCGACACATCTAGGAATGTAGTGTCGACACTTCAGAATGTTAGTGTCGACACATGTCAAGCAGGTGTCGACACATCCCAAGTGGTGTCGACACTTAGTATTTACTCAGAATTTTCTAAGTAAAGTCTCGACGATGTGTCGAGTATGTTGTGTCGACACATAACCATGTGTCGACACATAATATCTGTTGACTAAACTTGTGTCGACACATGAGTGTCGAGACATTATAAGTCAGTGTCGACACTTATTGCCAGTGTCGACACATCTTTAGTAATCCATCCCGCCTGTTCGTCTTCAAACCAGAAAGGTATAAATAGGATTCTGTCTTTGTGTGTCGACACGCTTTCAGAGTTTCGAGACCAAACTACTGTGTCGACATTTCTCTCTTCTAAAGACTAATTCTCCAAACCCTAATGGCTCCCAAGCTCGAAGAGAACGTCAATGAAGGCTATGAACTGGTTCGTGGCGCATTCGACGATGGCGATCAAGAAATAAAATCGGTGGTAACCCTAGTCACCGATTCAGGATTGGAGTACTTGGTTTCTGAACCAACTAAAATATGGAAGAAGGAAGTTCTTGAATTCCTAACGGGAGCGTCTGTAGATGACTCAGGCTACAGAATCAAATCAAGGGTGCATGGCACCAAGGTCAAGATTTCACCCAAATCTCTGAGAAAGGTACTTCAGCTACCTAAAGTTCAGGAAGAAGAGGAAGTGACAACATCTAAGACCAGGGAAGCACTTACCTGGTGTGGACTAGATCCTAAGCTAAAGATAGGATCAGTATTCAACAGGAGAGGAATGAATACTCAAGGAAAATTCTTGTCAGAAATTGTGGGAAAAGTAATACTCAGTAAGACTGGAGGGCATGACAGGGTGTCAGCCTCCATGTTCAGTATTATGACCAGAATTATCTTCAACCTCAAAACAGACTGGTCAATGGTTGTGTTTGAGAAAGTTAAGGAAAGTATGAAGAAGCCCAATCTGGGCAGAATACTAAGTCTCTACCTGGCTGGTACAATATCAGAGGTAATGAGTAATGCTGCTGCTACTAAAATTAATCACATGAGAAGGATGGACCAAAGGATATTTTCCAGGTGGGAAAGAGTACTATCTCAGGAAGTTCCTACCCCAGAGAAGCAAATTTCTAAGAAGGATTCCCCTCCAAAGAAGAAGAAGAAGATAGCTGCTGTGACTCAGGAGTCCTCTAGCAGTTCAGGTAGTGAAGAACATGTTGTTTTCACTCCTGATAGTCATGAGGATGTGGCTGCAGAGAAATCACCTGCTCCTCTAGAGACAGCTGAAATCCAGGGGGAGCTGCCTACAGCTAGCCCCATGAATAAGGATCTAAAACAGGGGGAGCCTCCAGCTGAAGAACAACCCTCTACACTGGAGAGTGAGCAAGCTACACTCATTATCCAAGAGGTACTTTCTGACCTCAATACTTTAGATTTTTCTGTAATAGATTCTGATTTGTCTGATGTCCATCAGCAAACTCAGCAAGCAAATCAACTACCAGATGTTGTTCTCCAAGACACATCAGTAGTACAAGAAGTTGTTCCTGATAAAGTAGTTGATGAACCCAGTACTTCTCCTGCACAGTCTCCAGCTGAATACATAATGGAAGATCTATTTCTTAATTTAGATCAAGAGAACTTTGACATGGATAAAGTTGCTGCTGCTGAAGAGAAGGGTGCTGCTACTGAGGGGGAGAACATGGAAGTTGTGGAAGAGCCTATTAGGCTGGAAACTGAGCAAGCACCTGGTGTGCAGACTGCAAACCTGAAAGCCCTAAGGATAGGGTGGATATAGCCAGTACTTCAGAGTCTGAGGAAGATGAGACTGAACAAGCTAAGAAGAAGCAATTCTTTGTCTTCAAAAGAAGAAGTCAGAGCTACAAGAAGGCTCTACAAACTGTTGCTCAACACTCCCTAGTCCAACAAGCTCCATCAACTGATTATAGTGCTCTACTGATTGCACTGCAAATCAAGATGGATGAACAAAGGAAGGCTATAGAAACTTATGTTGATGAAGGGCACAAGACCCTACAATCTGATCTGGCTCAGGAAATCAAGTCAATAAGGTTTGAAATGAACCTTAATAAAAAGGAGATGACTGACTGTTTTACAAAGGGTGCTAATGCAGTGGTCTATCTGGCAACCCACCAAGAGAAAATAAAGTCTCAAGTAGATGATATAGCACTGAAGCAAGGCTATGTGCTGGAGAATCAGTTAAGAATGAATGATAATTTAACTGCCTCCCACAATGCTATAGTCACTGAATTAAAGAATAAGCCTGCTGAACCATCTACTTCTACTAATGCTGCAAAGGCTGATTTTGATAAAATCTTTCAAACTGAGCTTGCTGCTGTCAAGACTGCCATACAAGATTCCCAGAAAGCAATTCTGAACAACTTACCAAGCTTAGACCTTTCTTTAAGGATGGCATAAGGTACTTGGACAGTCAAATCAGATTTCCAGAAGGATGATGTAAGAGATCATGTTGCTCAAGAAGTCATAAAGGGGGAGAGAGTGTTAGTCAAGGCCAGTTCTGAGCATGCAAAATGGATTTCAAATTCCATCAGGGCTACACTTGGATATCCTCCCCTGTGTGATGATAATGAAGTTGCTGAATCTGGACTGAACCCTGCCTATTTTGGAGGTGAGCCACAAGAAGTAGCTCAAGTCATTTATCCACCTCCAGATTTTGAAATGATTCATGCAGAAGTGAGCACTATGTATAGCCCATCTGGGGGCAAGGACAATGTCCATTTAGAAAAGGTTACTCAACCTATAACAGCAGCTATGCAAGAGGCTTTGGACAAAGAAGAAGAGACAAGGCTGTCAAAGAAGAGGTTTAGGGAACTAGCAGAACAAAAGCCAGATTTTGAACAGTGGAGCCCTACCTCTAGAAATATCATTCTCACTGCCTGGAAAGCTGCTAAAGACAATACTACTGATAGAAACAAGTGGTTCTCAGAAGCTGAATGGAGGAAGCATGAGATCAGGCAGGAAGCCATTGTCCAGTATAGAAGGAAGGCTAAGTTAGGAAAGCTACCTCCTACAGCTGTGGAGCCTAGCAAGTACTTTCCTAAGCCCTATCATTACTTTGAGAGGCAGAAAATCAAGGCTGAAGAACAAAAGAAGAAAGACTCAAAAGGCAAGAAGCCTGCTGATGCTGAGCCTGCTGCTGCTGCTGCTGTCAAAGCTCAAGTTAAAGCTGGAAAAGGAATTGTTATCAAAGAACCTGATCAGAAATAGATTAGGAATTAAACTTGAAGCTTGTTGTAATCTTTTAAATGAAAACATTTTTGTACAACATTGAAAATGTATAAGGAACAATGTTAGAACAATATGTGATAAATATAGTATGATTGTTCTGAAATGTGTTTGTTTCTTATTTGTTCTGAAATGTTGAATGTGTATATGTGTGTAGTTTTACATGTTCATGTTAACCCTGTTGATTATAATCTGCTTTTCATCATTTTGTAATTTTTTTAATTATGAATGGTGTATATCATTGACTAAGGGTTATGACTTCTCCAAATAGGGGGAGATTGTTGGGTACATTGGTCAAATGTACCTGATTTGAAGAAGCCTCACCTAACTCAATGATATACATCATAATGTATTTGATGTTTGTTTGAGTTACTTGTGCAGGTTAGGTATTCACTGGACTGAAGCTAAAAGTTTCTAAGTCCATGTGTCGACACCCAGAGAGAAAGTGTCGACACTTGAGAAAGCTTGTGTCGACACCCAGACAAGCAGTGTCGACACTTGGAGTCATTGTGTCGACACCTGGAATGAAGAGTCGACACCAGACAGAAAGTGTCGACACTTGGAGCTGTGTCGACACTCAGTGAAGAAGTATGCAGAAAAGCTGTGTCGACACTTAGCAGAAGTGTCGACACCCTGAAGAGCTGTGTCTACACCAGAAAGTGTCGACATTTGGAGTTGTGTCGACACTCAGCAAAAATCTGCAGAGTCTAAGTACAAGTGTCGACACTCAACACAATGTGTCGACACTCAAACAGCAGAGTCAACATATGAAGAATGTGTCGACACTCAGCACAATGTGTCGACACACACTCAAAGGAGTCAACACTTGAAGTATGTGTCGACACTCAGCACAATGTGTCGACACACAACCAGAAGAGTCAACACTTGAAGAAAGTGTCGACACCCAGCACAATGTGTCGACACTTAGTTGAAGACTCTACACTTGAAGAAAGTGTCGACACAAGGAGCTGTGTCGACACTTAGCAAAGAACAGAAAAGTTTACAAAATATTCTAAGTACAAGTGTCGACACTAAGGGAATGTGTCGACACTCAGCTGAGGAAACAAAATTGAAGACTTGTGTCGACACCAAGAAGTAGTGTCGACACTTGACAGTTTCAACACATGAAGATGTGTCGACACAAAGAAGATGTGTCGACACTTAGAAGAATACAGTTAAAGAATGAAAAACAAGTACTTGTGTCGACACTCAATTTCAGTGTCGACACATGCAGAAGAATCAGTGTCGAGACATACAAGGAATTGTGTCGACACCTTGTAGACTTGTGTCGACACTTACACAGCATGTGTCGACACTTAGGCTCTGTTTGGGACAGCTCTGGCGGATTGAAAAGCTGTTGTCCGGATAGAGCTGTTTTAAAATAGATTTCTGGGGAGCAGTTTTGAAAAACTGCAGAGTGTTTGGGTATTCTGTGCAGAAGTGCGCTCGGAATCGCCCGAGGAAGGACGTCGGGGGCTCGGAATCGCCGGAGGAAGGCCGTCAGGGGCTCGGAATCGCCGGAGGAAGGCCGTCCGACCTCTAAGCATGTTCCAACTGAAGAAACCATTAGATTTTCAAAACATATGAGAGAGAAAGCTATTTTGCAAGAGCAGAAGCTGGGGGGAGGGAGATTTCTGAAAAGCTGCAAAACAGCTCCAGATTTTTGAAAAGCTCTTCACATGGAGCTGTCCCAAACACATATAAAGCAGCTCTGGCGGCTGGAATAGAGATTTTCCAGCCGCCAGAGCTGCGCCAAACAGACCCTTAGTCTATAAGTGTCGACACTTAAGAACAGAAAGTCTCGACACTATCTGACAGTTAGAGAATTTCAAGAAGTGACTGGTTGACATGACAGCTGCCGATCCAGCCGGTCTACAGCAACTGTTAGAGAAGTCAGAAGTCTGTTATGAACCGGACCAGCCGGTTACCATGAAGGAAGCCTATAAATAGGCACTCACAGTTTACAGAAGTTGTTGTTGATGTAAGAATTACAAGTTGTTCTTTCAAGTAGTGAGAATAATTAAAGTGGTTGATCAGATCATCAGAAAAGTGATACACAGAGGATCAACACAAGAAGATCTGGCAGTCCAACTGCAGATCTAAGAAGTTGGAGAGAGAGAGCTCCAATCAAGAATTCAGTCTTTGGAACTAAGGCTGAGAAGAAGGATTCAGAATCATCTGGATCTCAAGAAGCAGAGGTCAAGGATCAACTGCAGAAGATTCAGACTAATTCAGTTCTAACTCAAGAAGCTTTGAAAGAAGCTAAGTCAGTTTGGATCTAACTGAGTTCTTCCAAGAACTCTTCAAGAAACTCTCAACTTCTCTCTTATTTTCTGAGTTGTAGAGTTAGCTATTGTATTTCTATTTTAACTTGTAGGATCCATTGGATCTGAGAGAATTGTAAGCCTATATTATAAAGGCTGATGGTAGGGCTTGGTTGCCTGAGTGTATGAGTTGAAGAACTCTGAGTGTAGGCCTTAATTGGCTGAGTGTAGGCCTGGGTGGCTGAGTGTAGGCCTTGGTGGCTGAGTGTAAGGCTTTGGGCCTGAGGTGTAGGAACCTAGTTGGGTTCTGAGATAGTGGAGAAGATTGGCCGAATCTAGTACACTGCTAGATAGGCGAAGGGGGAAAGTGGATGTACCCAAAGATTGGGAACCACTATAAATTAGTGTGTCTGCTGTGCTGTGCTGTGCTGTGCTGTGGATTAACTGTTTATATTCTGTGATTGCTATTAACTGTAGAATTCTGTGAAATAACTGTTGTGCTGCCAACAAAGTTTTAAAAAGGTTTAGGTCACCTATTCACCCTCCCTCTAGGTGTTTAGGTACCATATCTTTCAGGCGACTCATCTGTCCAAGTTTTATCTTCTCCAGTAGCTATGGGACATCGGGCAGGTTTAACATCAGTCAACCCTGCCTCTTTTAGTAAATCTAGAACATACTTTCGTTAGGAGAGGACTAAAGAGTTGGGCTTCCGAGAGATTTCAATTCCCATAAAGTATTTTGGGGAGCCCATATCCTTCGTGATCAGGTGTTGACGGAGGTGTTTTTGTGTCAAAGCTACCCCAACCGGGTCATCGCCAGTGAGAATAATGTCATCCACATATACGGCAAGAACCACCAGACCCGAGGAGGTTTTGCGAATGAATAAGGAGTGATCGACAGAACTTTTTGCAAAACCAATGGCCGCCACAATGTCGCTAAACTTGTCAAACCAAGCCCGAGGGCTTTGCTTTAGGCCACAAATGGTCTTCTTCAGCCGGCATACTCGTGTCTCCCCCTGAGCAACATACCCAGGAGGTTGCTCCATATAAACATCTTCCTGAAGATCATCATAGAGAAAGACATTCTTGACATCCAGCTGTGAAATGAGCCAATCCCTGTTGACAGCTAAGAGAAGGACCCAAATGGTACTGAGACGAGCAACGAGAGAGAAAGTGTCAAAGTAATCAACACCATAAGTCTGGGTGAAGCCTTTGGCAACCAGGCGGGCCTTGTATCTATCCACGCCGCTGTCCGAATGGAACTTTACAACAAAAACCCAGCAACATCCAACCATATCAGTGCCCAAAGGGGGAGGAACAAGGGTCCAAGTGCCTCTTTCAGTGAGGGTAAAAAATTCCTCATCCATGGCAGCCTTCCAATGAGGAACAACAAGAGCTTCCTGGTAGGTGCGAGGAGTGACAGTCGCAGAGATAGCCAATGCAAATGCCCCGCGAGAAGGAGTTAAACGATCATAGGAATCAACAGCACCCAGCAGCTGCTGGGTACACGTCTGCACCCCTTTGCGAAGAGCAATGAGAAGATCCAGGTTGACGTGTTCCTCAGTAATGGGAGCATCCGTGGCGGAGAGAGCTGACCCAGGAGTGGAAAGAGACAGTCGCGGAGAGGAGGGAGAGAGCAGCGGTGTAGAGGAAGAGAGAGGAGGAGATGGTGGAAATGTTGGTGGAGAAATCTCGATGGGAGTAGGCGTGGTGGAGGGGACGGTAGGAGGAGCAGAAATATCCGGAGAGGGAGAGGAGTATGAAGAGAAATAGGACGCATTCTCGAAGAAGGTCACATCTGCGGATACATATTGCTTACGAAGAACGGGGTCAAAACAACAATAACCTTTCTGAGTAGTAGAGTAACCCAAAAAGACACACTTGGTGGCACGTGGGGCGAGTTTGTCATGGGTGGCGGAAGGAGCGTGCACAAAAGCCGTGCACCCAAAGATACGTAGAGGGAGAGGAAACAGATCCTTACCCTGATAGAGAATGAAGAATGAGGTTTCACCGTGGAGAACCGTGGACGAAATGTGATTGATGAGATAGCAGAAGATGAGGACAGCGTAGCCCCAAAAGGAGCGAGAAACCTGCATCTGTGTCATCAGAGTGCGAGCGAAATCGAGGAGGTGATAGTTTTTGCGTTCCGCCACCCCATTTTGATGTGAGGTATAGACACAACTAGTTTGATGAATAATATCATATTGTACACAAAGAGAAGAGAAATCAGTACTAAGATATTCCTTAGCATTGTCAGAGCGAAAGATTTTAATAGATACGTCAAACTGATTCTTAATCATATTATAAAACGATGTCTATACAGAAAATAGTGTGAAACGATCCTTTAAAAGATACACCCACGTACATCTAGAGAAATCATCAATAAAGGTTACGAAATATGAACTACCCCGACCTATGGTGAGGGTAGGAGTAGGACCCCAGATGTCGGAGTGAATAAGATCAAACGGCCGGGAAGATCCACGACCTTGCTTCGGTGGGAAGGAGGAGCAGTGATGTTTGCCAAGCTGACACATGTAACAGTTGAGAGGAGGACTCTATGGAGGAAGGTGGGGTGGAAGCTGATGAAGAAGTCTCGGAGGAGCATGACAAAGACAAAGTTGCCACTGCAGAAGATAAGTAGAAGAGGAGGAGAAGGCGGACAGCGCGGAAACGTTGTCGAGTAAGTAGAGGTCGTCGCTTTCATTCCCAGTAGCAATCGTCTGTTTGGAGCCTGGATCCTGAAAAGAACAAGTAATAGAAGTGAATGTTACAGAGCACTATAGTTGCTTGCAAAGCAAAGTAACAGATAACAAATTGTAAGGGAACTTGGGCACGTAGAGGGTGTCCGCCAAGCGAAGAGACAGAGTGACTTGAACCACTCCTATTCCATTGACCGGTGAGGGGGAGCCGTCCGCAATAAAGACCGGGGGCAACCGATCATGCTGTTCTAGGAGAGAAAAATATTGCGGATTGTCTGTCATATAATTGGTAGCACTAGAGTCGATCAGCCATTTATCTTGAGTAGTGACATGGGCACTACCTGAAGATGTGACCACGGAGGCGGACGACTTCGAAGAGGAGGTGGAAGCGTCCCCAGTTGGTCGAAGATGAGGATGCTTCTTCCAGCAGCGATCAACAATGTGGCCGGTGCGGCCATAGTAAGAACAGAGAAAGCGGGAAGCACCGCATTCGCCGGATGGGAGGTTGTAGCCACCAGAGCTACTTCACTGAGTTTGGTGAGCGTAGTTGTCCGGTTGAGGAGGGGAGCATAACAACGGACATTGTAGCAGAGAGGAAACCGCGGCTATGCGGGCAGTAGTGGCATCCAGGGTGGGAGACTCCGCCTCGCCAAGAATCTGTTGACGGATAATGTCATAAGACTCTGGAAGTCGCAGAAGATAACACACAACCAGAAGTTCCTGAAAGTGTTTGTGTTGCTCAGCCAGATCCGCAGAGAAGGGGCGATTCTAGAGAATTTCGTCTCCGAGAGCCTGAACTTGTTGGTAAGCAGTAGCATGAGACATGGAGGGACAGGCAAAGAGGTCTGAGCCCCCTTGGAGTAGAGAGCGACAAGATGAAGTCAAGCAACCCTGACCGTTTCATCATGAGGGATGACAGGTAGACATTCATCATAAAGACTGTTCGCCAGCCAGGTGCGGACAAGAGCGTCGTTGACATCCCAATCGTCAAAGAGAAGGGAGTCACGCGGAGGAGGGTCATCGGTGAGATGATGGCGTTTGCATTGAGAGCAAAGAAGGAAGGTGAAGAGACACTCTAGTCCGGGTAGTTGGGACCGATAAGTTTGGAAACGGTGCCAAGATTTCTCGAAGAAGTAGGAGGAGTAAGAGGGGGAGCGGCAGCACGAGTAGAGCTGATAGAGATATCAGAGGTTGCCATAAAACAGAGCAGAGAGAAGAATAAGTCGCGACTAGTAAAGGAGGGAGCGACGACTAAGCACAGGGCGCGACAAGAAGAGAAGGTCGCGATGAGTTAGGAACAGGTCGCAGCAATAAGAACAGGTCACGACGACTTAAGAAGAATAACATCGAGAAAAGGAGGGCACGACGACTAAGCACAGGTCGCGACAAGAAGAACAAGTCGTGACGACTTAAGAACAGGTCTCAGCGAGAAGAAAGGGGAATCGGAGAGGTCACGTACACCAAGGGCAACGACATGGAGAGAAAGAAGCCGCGCGAACAGTGCACAAATAGGCGCAAGAAACAAGTGGCGAAGACAGGTCACGAGAAGAAAGGATCAAGCCGCGTGGACAGAGAAAGCTCACAGAATCAAGAGGAAAAGATCGAGTCCTCTGATACTATGTGCGAACAGAAAACAAGTAGACCGAAAATTTGGAGTAACAAAATTTTTATTATCCAAAAAAAGTATTTATTACAAAGGTATGACCTCCCTTTTATCGAATGGAGGAGAGAAAAGAGATTACAAATAAGCAATGTGAGACTAATAATTACAGGAACAAACATCTATACAAGCCGCATAAGTCGCACGGTTAGAATAAGCCGCACGACAAAACTACAATGAGCAGAAGACAGACCGACAATATTTTTAAGTCGCCATAGACAAGCCGCCAGACAGCTCGGACACCAATCAGTAACAGCCTGACTACCAAGCCGCTGGGAGAAGCTGCTAGACCGACGGACACTGAACAGCAACAGCCCGGCTACCAAGCCATTGGGAGAAGCTGCCAGACCGCCAGACAAACTGCCAGACTGTAACGCCCCGGAATTTTGATTTCATACGCTTGATGGGCGTTACGTTGGCTTTGACCGTTGTTCGAGCATGGTTTTCCCGCCGGCTTTCGAGTGGCTATTTTGGTAGCCTAGTTGCACGATTTCCCCAGCAAACCGGAGTCCAATTTGGGGACTCGGTGAGGCCTCTGAGGGAATGCTTGCACTTTTTCGAGCCCGGATAATGTTGCTCAAAACGGGTTGCTTGTACAAAAACAAAAGGGTAAAAAGTGCTTAAGGCAAAAATGGTCTAGGACGAAACAAAAACACAGCAAAGGGGTTTATCAGGCCAAGTTCATCACCTTGGGGTGCACCGGTGTTATTTGTGAAGAAGAAAGATGGGTCGATGCGGCTTTGCATCGATTACCGGGAGTTGAACAATGTGACGATTAAAAACAAGTACCCACTGCCAAGAATTGATGATTTGTTTGATCAACTGCATGACAGTTCAGTATTTTCGAAGATTGATCTCCGCTCGGGCTATCATCAGCTAAAGGTCCGGGAGTCTGATATTCCGCGGACTGCATTTCGATCAAGACATGGCCATTTTGAATTTCTGGTGATGTCGTTTGGTTTGACCAACGCACCATCAGCCTTCATGGATATGATGAACCAGGTGTTCAAGGACTACTTGGATAAGTTTGTGGTGGTTTTTATTGATGATGTTCTCGTCTACTCCCGTAGTGCTGAGGAGCATGAACAACATCTGCGATTGATATTAGCCACTTTGCGAGACCAACGGTTATTCGCCAAGTTAAGCAAATGCGAGTTTTGGTTGCCTCAAGTTGCCTTTCTGGGTCATGTCATTAATCAACATGGAATTTCAGTGGATCCCGAAAAGATTGCTGCAGTCATGGAGTGGAGGAGACCGGAGACACCCAAGGAGATTCGGAGCTTCTTGGGATTGGCCGGCTATTATCGCAGATTTGTAGAAGGTTTTGCTACGTTGGCCGCACCTTTGACTCGCTTAACCCAGAATAATGTGGCGTTTGATTGGACTGACAAGTGCGAGGCATCATTCCTTGAACTCAAGAACAGGTTATGTACCGCTCCTGTGTTGATCTTGCCGACAGAAGTGATAGATTATGAAGTTTTTATGGATGCGTCGCAAGTTGGACTTGGATGTGTTTTAATGCAAGACAAAAAGGTGATTGCGTATGAGTCTCGGCAGTTGAAAAGTCATGAAAAGAACTACCCAACACATGATTTGGAGTTCGCAGCGGTGATATTTGCATTGAAGTTGTGGAGACACTGTATGGTGCGCAGTGTAAAATCTTTACAGATCATAAAAGTTTGAAGTACGTCTTCACGCAAAAGGAACTTAATCTGCGCCAACGACGATGACTTGAATATGTAGCTGATTATGATGTGGAGATTCAGTATCATCCCGGGAAAGCTAATGTTGTGGCCGATGCGTTGAGTCGGAAGACAGGTAAATTATTTCATCTTTCAGTCGACCGTCTCGTGGAGGAATTTCTATTAATGGATATTTTCGTGGGAAGATATGAACCACAAAGTCATTCGGCAGTAGAAGAACCTTCATGGATGGTGCTTGCAAGATAGCATCAAAGGGATGATCCTGATCTTTTATATTTATTTCTGCGGACTGAAAAGGGTGAATTACCGGATTTTACTATTGATGATGGGGGCACGTTAAAGTATCGCGGTCGATTTTGTATCCCCGCAATTGGAAACATTCGCGAGATGGTGTGTAGGGAAGCACATGGCTCAAGTATGGCCTACCATCCAGGCTCAACTAAAATGTACCGTGATTTGAAACAAATTGTCTGGTGGTATGGAATGAAAAGAGATATAGCGCAATTTGTATCTAAATGTCATACCTGCAAGCGGGTGAAAGCTGATCATGGGAGGTCTGGTGGCAAGTTGACACCATTGGAGATTCCAACATGGAAGTGGGAAAGCATTTCCATGGATTTTATTACAGGCTTACCAAGATCTCCACGAGGACATGACTCTGTATGGGTGGTCGTGGATAGGTTGACCAAGTGTGCTCATTTCATACCCTTTAAGGTTAACTACCCGATGAAGACAATATCGGAACTATATTTGAATGAGATCATCCGACTGCATGGTGTGCCAGTCAATATCATTTCCGACCGGGATTCCAGATTTACTTCTCGTTTCTGGAAAAGTCTACAAGAGGGTTTGGGTACGGATTTGAGGTATTCCACTGCTTACCACCCTCAGACGAATGGCCAAACAGAACGGGTAAACCAAATCGTGAAAGATATGATTCGATGCTACATTCTTGAGTCTGGCGGAGCATGGGATGAACGTTTGCGGCTTATGAAATTCGCATATAATAACAGCTATCAGGAAAGCTTGCAAATGACTCCGTTCGAAGCTTTATATGGGCGACGATGTCGGACTCCCCTATTTTGGGCTGAGGTTGGCGAGCGGCCTTTATTGGGCCCAGAGGCGCTCGAGGACATGGAATTTGCCGTACGACTTATTCGGGAGAAGCTCCGGATCGCCCAAGAGTGATATGAAAAGTACGCCAATCGGCGAAGGTCGGAATTAGAGTTTGTAGTGGGGGATTTCATTTTCCTAAAAGTCTCCCCAATGGTGGGAATTAAAAGGTTTGGAAAAGAGCGCAAATTAGACCCAAGGTTTGTGGGTCCCTTCAAGATTCTTGCGCGAGTTGGTGCATCCACTTACAAAATAGAATTACCCGTGAACTTTCCTGGTGTTCACGACGTGTTTTATGTCAGCCAACTTCGCAAGTGTGTGCGCAATGATAAGCAAGTTTTGGATGTGGTCCCGCAGTTGGCGCCGAACCTTTCTTATGTGGAGATGCACATCCGTATTTTGGACTCCCAAGAGCGCGTGTTGCGGAAAAAAGAAGATTCCTATGGTCAAGGTGCTATGGAAAAATCAAAATGTGGAAAGTGCGACGTGGGAGCTCGAGTCAACGATGAGGGCGGCTCACCCTCATTTGTTCCCGTAAATAAGCTGGTATGTGAATTGGTGTTTTTGTTGAATTAGTGTTTTGGTTTGATAACTCATTTGATTTAGATCAAAAGGATTGAAAAGTTTCGAGGCGAAACTTTTTGTTAGGAGGAGTGACTGTAACGCCCCGGATTTTGATTTCATACGCTTGATGGGCGTTACGTTGGATTTGACCATTGTTCGAGCATGGTTTTCCCGCCGGCTTTCGAGTGGCTATTTTGGTAGCCTAGTTGCACGATTTCCCCAGCAAACCAGAGTCCAATTTGGGGACTCGGTGAGGCCTCTAAGGGAATGCTTGCACTTTTTCGAGCCCGGGTAATGTTGCTTAAAACGGGTTGCTTGTACAAAAACAAAAGGGTAAAAAGTGCTTAAGGCAAAAATGGTGTAGGACGAAACAGAAACACTTTTCAAAACAGGGAAAAATGGTCGTTTTTGTGCGTGACACGCCCCCCGACACGGGCGTGTCGGGGCGTGACCCAGGAAGTGACCTGGGGCGTGACCTCCTGGACTCGACGAATTTTTTCTTGCGTCGAGTTGAGCTCGATGAAGGGGGTACACGCCCCGTGACACGGGCGTGTCACGGGCCGTGTCCCGCTATGTCGAGTGTCGAGTGTCGAGTGTCGAGTGTCGGGTGTCGAGAGAGGGAACACGGCCTGTGACACAGGCGTGTCACAGGGCGTGTCCAGCTTTGTCGAGTGTCGACACTTTGAGTCGACAAGATGTCGAGACGCGGGTTACACGCCCTAGGTCACGGGCGTGAAAGACCCGTCACGGGCGTGTACCCGGCCGTGTACCTTGTGGATAAACTTGGATTTGCCGCCTTTCTGCGCCGCTTAAGGTACACGCCCTGTGACACGGGCGTGTCACAGGGCGTGACAGAGCCGAAAAATCGTCTTTTCCAGTTTTTTTGTGCCGTTCATTTTTCTGATTCTGGATCTAACGGTCCAGCTCTGTTCTGGAGGAAATAAGGCCGAAACAGAGATTGCTCCTCCTCATTTCACCCTCTTCTTCATCTTATTCCTCATTCCAAAAGGACATCAAGGGAGAAAAGCTAAGCCAAGGGAAGGAAAGAGAGGAGCAGCCGTCGCGGTGTCATCTCGGTTCAGGCAAGCGGTGTTCTTCACCCTTGCCAATCTTGTTTTCTTGTTCTTTGATTGTGCAAGTTTAGCTAGTTTTCCTCTTTCCATTTTACGATCTTGTTCTTCTTGTTTTGTGATGTACCTCACTAGCCTTGTTCTTGATGTTTGTTTAGTCATGAATATTCTTGATCCTCATGTCTGACATGCTTACCGCCTTGTTATCGAATTTCCCTATGCGCAATGAAATCTTATGCTAAGTTGATTCATGTAGCTTTTCTTGTGATTCATGTAGCTAATTTGCTTCATGTAGTTAATTTGATTCATGTAGCCTTTCTTGTTCATATGATTCTTTCTTGTTCATCTCATACTCATGTGATTCTTTCTTGTTACTTTATGGAAATACGTGTGTGTAGCTTGGGTTATGGTGAGATTTGCTTATGGTGTTGCGCTTGGGTTCGATTAGGGTGAGTTTTGCGATGCGAATTGTGAACCATAGCAGGAGCGCTTGTGTGAGGATTCTACAAGGGGTGGTGTGGTTTCAGCCTTGGTGGCCACCGGGTTTTGTTTTACGGTATGGAATACCATTTTGGCCCCGATTTGGGCTGGCTTTTATTGGTGCGTTCCACTTTAGGGCCGCCACCAAAAGACCCTTGCGGAATCGAACTTAACCGCAGCTTATGTTTTACTAGTATGGTTGTTTCTTGTGCTAAAGATGATGGATTGGGCATGTGTAATGCCTTTTTGCTCCTGCGGTGTGAGCAAGACCTGCTGAGAATTGCACGCATGTGGTGCATTTGACACGTTGGATTGACAGTGTTGAATACTTGTTTTCCACCTGTTTTTGTTCACTCATTTTACTTACAGGAAACATTGCTACGGGGTCGGTAAGCCCCTTCGTCATATTTTCTGAACTTCCTACTATATTGTGTAGCTTTGATGATTGCTGAGGTGTTCTTTCTTGAATGCCTCAGGTGCAGGTTGTAGCCGGTTGAGCGGCTAGTACTTGGGAGAGTTTCTTTGGAGCTAGCCGAGCTTACTTAGCGAGGTAGTTTTTTTCTTTGTTGTACAGACATACCTGCGCCCCAATGGGTTCGTGTCAGCTTGTTGGCGCCCATTGGTGGCTTACTTTACTTGTGATATATATGAATGCTAGACTGCTACTGTGACTCATTTGGATGAGCTGATGTCTACTTGCTCTTGGGAAGGATTTATGGTAGGTTGCATTAGGTATTTTTAAGCTAAACAAAACCTAGTATTGTATCACATGCATAACATGTTTTGGTCACCGAACAAGTATTTTCCACATAACGTAAACAAAGATGATTTCTTATATTATTATAAATGTAGACTGCATATAGGAGATCGTTCTAAGTAAAGGATTTCCGCCGCGTACACACACACATTTTGATTCCTAAGGCCGAGGGATACGGCCATTAAACTCAACAATTTTCTTGCATTTAACAGATGGATTCCAACTAATAAAGTAAGCGTCAAGGGTTTACCTGAGCGTGTGCAGTTATCCACTACATGATGTGACATCATAACCCGTAGTTCCTCTTGCTCTGATACGATGTACTCGTTGAGGAAATGCGGGTTGTGACACAGACCACCCGGTCTCCATGCTGCAATAACGACAAAAAAAAAAGGCAGCGCTCGAGAAATGAAAACCGCGATAGATCCGTCGGGCTTGGCAACAACAATACTCCAGTGAGCAGGAGGACTCGCGATCTCACCTTCCCGACAGGAAGAACCTTCTTCCCGATCGATTGCTGGTGACGAGAAGGAGAAAGCAGTGCAGCAAAATTGCACTTCTTCTCGATCTTCAAACTTGTGAATGAGAATAACAACGGTGGCGAACTTTTCTCCTTCGCGATCCGAGAAATTTCCGATCACGCAAGAAGTTGACGATGCACACAACACTAGCAAAAATCAGAGGGAGAGAGCGAACTCGGAGAGCGAAAACCTAGAAACAGTATCTTGAGAATGTAATTGCTCCGCTCAAGATAGTCCACTAAGGCTCATCAATGTGGAATGACCTTATATAGTATCTCTAGAGTAGAGCCGTTGCACTCTAGTAACACGAAACCTAATGGATCGTTCTGAGTCGGTCCTAACACGCGCGGATATATTAAACAAATATCCTAACAAAGAGTGCAGACCCAATGCATGTCTCTTCCACCGCTTTGGACATGATAAAAAAGGAAGAACTCTTAGCGAAGAATGTGTGTGCAGATGTTGGCAATTGCGCGGATAGATGTCGACATGCATTGGGTCTACCATGTGCACATGATTTAGTGGCCTATATGTCGAATGCTAACTCGTTTCCACTATGGATGATCCACAACCATTGGAAGTAATTGACATTAGATAACAAGGTCACTAATGAGAACATAAAATTTGAAGTTGTGAATGATAGTGAAATAGATATTGAAATGAAGGGTATTTTGAAGCGATACAAGAACACAAGTGCTTTACAAAAGCAAGAAATAAAAAAGAAATTACACGATATAATGAATTCAACATCTACTCAAACATTGGAGCCTAAGTTACCAAAAGCATTGAAAGGTCGGTCACGGGGTAGCTACAAAAAGTTTAAGGATGATGAAAAATCTACAAAGCGCAATCCTTCTCTATTTGAGTATGTATTGATGGATAAATAACTATCGCAGGCCACAAGTACATTACATCATACACGAAAGGTGGTATTAAAAGAGAGCAAAATGTTACGTATTGTTCAAAGGGAAATGTCACCGTGCGTTTCTGAGTGTGTTACAGATGTGATTGATGTATTAACATATGGTCACTGTGGGTACAAAGTGGTAAGTAATGCAATAGGCATGAGTACTGATTGGATGAAGGTACGCATAGAACTATCATTGGAGCTACAAAGTAGGGAAAACACGTATGATAATATATTTGGCAAGGAAAGAAGATTGATGTTGCTTATTTCACTAGATTGTACTGTTTCTCCAGCTCCGTATGACAAGTGGATGTCAATGCCGGATATTGGATTAGTGGTTGCTTTTGCTATAACATAACATTTGACCACTTATCTAGATACCAGTCATTCACGTTTATACCTTTGCATTCACCTCCTCTGGCGTCTCCCAAGATAGTTTTCATCGGATTTATAAATGATAATCATTTTATTCAATTACAAATGCGCGACGATTTTCCACTGCCTCCTACAATATCTCTTTGGAGAAGACATCGGGAAGAACATGCAGAGCATTGTGAGAAGTTCAATGAAAAAGATTTAAAGAAAAATTGATTTTAAGGTACAATGATTTTTGTGTTAATACAAATTATTTAAGTCATTTACTAACATTAAAATTTTAACATGCATCATTCTACTCAATTTATGAGGTTTAATTTGGTGGCAAGTTTACCCCCCTCATATTTGTAAGTTAATGATTAACTAGAAATATAACTCATTTAATAAGATTTTTTATTGAGCTCACAAAATTTTATATTTTAATGCAGGCGACAACTAATTTTAGACTAACAATTGGACATGAAAAAAATATTTTTGGTGTATTAAAGTTCTGTATTAAAACAGAATTTATATATTATGATATTAAATAGTGAAGTAGTAATTTTTTTAAAAAAATATTGATTTGCACATAACATATTGGTTTACACATAAAATATTGGTTTGCACGTAAAGTTTTATGATTTGCACATTTACACGTAACTAAAATGAATTTGCATATATAATTATCCTAAAAAATAACCACAATTACATGCGACAGAACAAGTCCTAAACCAGTAAACCATCCATCAAAGCTCAACTTCCTTGCCGGGGAAACAATTACAAGAAAAAGGGGGAAAATAAGAACACGGGGACCAAAAATAAAAAACCTAAATCTTCTCCCCAATCTTTGCCGCCGCCGCCGTCGCCGTCGCCGGATCCTCCACCACCTCCTTCCTCCCGACCCTGGCCGCCCTCATCATCGTCACCACATCCCTCATGCTAGGCCTATCCCCCGGCCTCTCGCTCGTGCACAAGATTGCCACCGTGAGCACCATAACCATCTCGTCCCTCACCGCCCTACACCCCACCGCCGCCCCTCCGGCGACAACCCCCGCCCCTCCACCTCCCTTCCCCAATTCCTTCCGAACCCAATCCACCACACTCATCTCCCCGCCGACCACCGCCCTCCTACCGCTCACGATCTCCATCAACACCACACCGTAGCTATACACATCGCTCCTCTCGTCCACCCTCACGGCGTAGGCGTACTCCGGCGCCATGTATCCCCACGATCCGGCGATCCTCGACACGGACGCCTTCGCCTCCTTCGACACGCCGAAATCCGCCACTCTGGCCTCCATATCCTCGTCTAGCAGAATGTTGCTCGGCTTCAGATCCCGGTGCACGATCGCCGGAGAGCAGTCGTGGTGCATATAGCTTATTCCTTCCGCTACGCCGACAGCTATGCGGTATCTCGTTTCCCAGTCCGGCGATATCTTGTTCTTTCTGCCGCCGCCGCCGTGGAGGAGCTCCTCGAGGCTGCCGCCGGGCATGTACTCGTACAAAAGCATCGTCGAATCGCGGTTGCTGACGTAGCCAAGGAGCCGCAGTATGTTGCGGTGGCGCGCCGCTCCAAGGAGCTCCACCTCCGGCAAGGTGGTGAAAAACTCTGTCTTCCTCTGCTTTGATGAGCGTAGCAGCTTTTTGATTGCAATGACATCGCCGCAGGGCATTTCGGCGCGGTAAACCGTGCCGGACGACCCGATACCAATGATCTGCGCGGTAGATTCTATGGCTTCTGCAACGTCATCCCCCGAGAAGGCAAGCCGTTGGAAGGCCGTAAGTTTCCATTGTCCTGGTCTGAGCCGGGCCACCGCCCTCGACCAACGAATTCCGGCGATGAGAACGAGCAGCCCAGCTGTCACCGCAGTGGCGCCTATCCAAATGGCAGCCGGACCAATGGATGCTGGAGATCGCGGGGGAGGTGCATCTGCCTCAGCCGGGGCGCAGGGCCGTGCGACAGTGGAGCCGCAGAGGCCTGGGTTTCCGGCGAAGGAAGAGGGGTGAAGGGTCCGGAGAATTTCGCCGGAGGCAGGAACTGGGCCATTGAGGCGGTTGAAGGAGACATTGAGGCTTTCGAGCGTGGTACAGTTGTCGAACGCCGGGGGGATCACGCCGATGAGGAAGTTGAAGGAGAGGTCGATGTCGGTGATGGATGGGAGCGCCGCAAGCTCCGGTGGAATTGGGCCGGTGAGGCTGTTTTGATTCATCTTCACGGTTAGCAATTTTTGGCAATTAATGATATCAGTGGGGATGGTGCCGTTGAGATTGTTTTGTGAAAGCTCAAGTTTGTAGAGATTCCGGCAGCCAGAGGCGAAGCGGGGAATTTCGCCTTGAAGCTTGCATGAGCTGGCCGAGAAGATCTCAAGCGCGGGGGCAGTCCAGATCGTGCTGGGCAGCATGCTTCGAAGTGGATTGCCGGATATGTTAAGGAACTGCAGCCGTGGTGCGGTTCCAAGGTCCGGCGGTAGTTCGCCGGTGATATTATTACTGCTGAGGTCAAAGAAAGTGAGATTTCTGAGATGGCCGAATCCCACCGGAATGGAGCCGGCGAGACGGTTATGTTCCATGCGAATCCGCCATAATGGCGGGCAGCGCGCGAGGGCTGAAGGAATCTCAGATTCGAATTTGTTGGAGAAAAGAATTAGCCGAACTAGGCGGTTTCCGGAACACAGATCGGGCGGAATCGGGCCGGAGAGGGAGTTCGACGACACATCGAGACGCTGTAGCTTCCCGCCTGCGCCGAGCTTCGGCGGGAGCACGCCTGTGAGAGAGTTGTTCCAGAGAAGGAGCGCCTCTAGCGATGAAATATCCCCAATTCCCGGCGGAATCTCGCCGGTAAGTTCATTGTTCATCAGGCTAATAATGATAATATCTGCGAGTGTCGAGATGCCGGGAGGAATCCCGCCGGAAAGATTGTTATCCGACAAGTCGAGAACTTTAAGACGGGCGAGTCGGGAAATCTCCGAAGGGATGGTTCCGACGAGCCTGTTCTTGAAGAGAAACAGATATTCTATCTTGGTCAGATTCCCGATTTCCGGAACAATCCCGCCGGAAAGATGCGCCGACGAAATGTCGAGGTAGATGAGCTTCTGCAACTGCCAAATCTCCCGCGGAAGTCCACCCTCGTAAGAATTGTAACCGATCTCCAGATGACCGAGCAGAGCAATCCGGCCAAGCTCCGGCGGGATTGGGCCGGTTAGGAGATTTCCGGCGAGGTTAAGATACCGGAGCCTTGACAATGAGGAGAGCTCCTCGCCCGGGATAACACCGTCGAAGAAGCTTCCTCCGAGGTTCAGGTGTTCTAACAGAGGAAGTCCGGCAAGGGATGCGGGGATGTTGCCGGAGAAGCTATTGCTGTAAAGAGTCAGGATTTGGAGGCACCTCAGCGAGGAAATACGAAATGGTAGTGAGGAATTGAAGTAATTACAGCTGAGATCGAGCGAGCGGAGGCCTTGGAGGTGGAACAGAGGAGACGAGTTCAGAATGGGACCGGAGAAAGAGTTGGTGGAGAGATTGAGGCGCGTAAGAGAAGGTGAGAGGAGGCGTAACTCAGGCGGGAAGGGGTCGCCGGAGAGGTTCCGTAGAGACAGATCGATACCAGCCACCTCACCTCCGGCACAGGAGACGCCGGACCAAGAACACCACGGCGGCGGATCTGACGAAGAGGAAAATGAGAAGTTCTGATTCAGGGGAAACGACCAGCCGGAGAGGGACGAGAACGGGTCCAAAAGCGAGGACTTTATGGAGAGAAGGGCAACGAGGGGAACAGGGACGGATGGAGATGTGCTTGAAACGGAGCAGAGTATCAGAAGTACGAAACCGCCCAGGAAGGGAGAGAAAAGGGTTGACATAGCTGCGGCGGCGGCGGCGGCGGCTGTGGTGAGGATGGAGGGCGGTGAGGAAGGGGGTATAAGAAAGCGGGCGGTGGAGGAATGCTTTTGAAAAGTGGCGGGGAATGCGGGAGCCTCATGATTGAGAAACAGGGGGTGGAGGGTGATTTCATGGCTTCTTTATTTGAGTGTATGGGCTGCTGCTGCTGCTGCTACTTGAACACGCGCTCTTCCTTCTCCCACCATTAACCATTTATGTTCGTCTCCGTCGTCTTCATCGGTCTCCGTGGCGTGCGCTTCGCTTTATGCAGAGGTGCGCCACCACTGTCATTCGCTTTTGTTTTTCATTCCTGCGCTTGCTTTTGCAACTATGGGACTTTCCTGTTTTCTTGTTTCTAACAGGCGTGCTGAGACGATGCCCTCAGTTGGTTAAGTGCCGTCCGCCTACTCTAGTTGTTTGGGCGTTTCGCTGTTCCGTTTTAGGCAAATGCCGCTGGAAGTAGGGTAAACAAATAAATCTTCGGCGGCGTTTGATCTATTTCCACCCGCCCGCCTTGAGAAACACCCCAAAAAGTTCCGTTTGGAGCAGTCATCTCCCCCTCCGGTTCGAACACTCCATTTCCACCCGCCGGATTGACCCGCCACCGCCAAACTCTACTAGAAAAGCCATTTTTTTAACTGCTATCAAGCATCTTGTACAGTCAAATTTATTT
This sequence comes from Platanthera guangdongensis, assembly GCA_039583875.1. Lineage (NCBI taxonomy): Eukaryota > Viridiplantae > Streptophyta > Magnoliopsida > Asparagales > Orchidaceae > Platanthera > Platanthera guangdongensis. Next base: position 15,253,820 of record CM077162.1, read on the forward strand.
AGGTTGCTGATAAATGTACATCATAAATGACTATTTATAATCCATGATTATTCGTATACTTTAAAATTATATTTGTATCTCAATTGGCTATTTATACACAAATTTTTGAAAATTTTAAACTAATATTAAAAGAATAATTGAATGAAAAATAACTATTATATATATATATAATTTTCTTCAATATTCAGTCAGTATCTGTATGATCTCGCTGAAAATATTTTATCACAACAAAAAAGTCGCGTCAAATTAATAAATTAATAAAATAATTAAAACAACTATGATTCAAAATTGTTACATTGTAATTAATAAGTTGTAGTGATATATTTGAAGTTCCAAAAGATGAATTAATATCAATTTTTCGAATGTGACTGCAAAATAACAATAATATTAGATTCAGATATTGTCAAAATTTTAAGTTATTAAAGATAATATATTATATTTACATACATATGATCAAAATAGTCATGTAATATATGGAACTTCTCATTGCTCTTGTTGAAGCCAAAATTTGAGTCCGACAAATGTTCGCAAAATAGGGGCGTAGCCGACACCTACTTGGCCCAAGCTCCGACCTCCGACTGGTCGTGAAGGACTGGAAAACTGGCCCAAAGCCACAGCAGGGAGGTCTCACCGCTTACCCGGAAGGTCAATGAGAGCTTCCCCTCGAAAGCCAAAAGCTGTGTTTGGAGTTCCTCAGAAAGCACAGGAGACAATGCCAATAATCCCCGGGAGTCGGAAAAAAGTCCCCCTCTGAAGAATCCCTATGGGCTTATTTATAGATTTCGAAATCTGAACTGCCAATAACCAAACTGCACTGGTCTGAAATTACCAGGGTACCCCTGGCTGGGTCTGCCAACAGCCAAACTCCGCTGTTCTGAGGAGCTATATGCAGACCACTAAGGGTAAGAGGGTAAAAATACCCGGGGTAGAAGAGTAAAAACCTCTGTTGACATGGAGATATAAAAATGGTCTCTTCTTATCCTGGCGAGTGGAAAAGCACTTGTCGGCGAGATGAACCCCTCTGCCCGTCTCGTCGGAGTCCTTTGCTAAGAGATCTTCTCGCCGTTGGGGGCCTTCTCGCCGCTGGAGGCCATCTCGCCGCTGGAGACCTTCTCTCCCCCAAATGGGGCACCTTGCTTATTGTAGAGACAATTCGTCTCGCCTCTTGCGAGTGGGCCCCCTGGTCCCATTCGCCTGTCTCGACTTATTCGCTCCTTGAGGGCCTCTTGCGAGCCCGAGGTTTGTACACAATCCCCGCTCTTTTCGAGATTATTCTAAGCTCGGAAAGAAAGTCCAACCGAGGCTCATTATTTAAGGCGCATTAAAAAACGTATTTATGAGAAATCTTTTATGAGGCCATCACTGGGGCCTATAAATATAAGATTCCTGCTCCGCACACTGGGCGTCCTACTTTGCACATCCTTCTTCCCCTGCTTGAATCCTTCGTCATGACGCACAACCAGAGCTTCCGTGAACGTCTCGCATTGGTGCGAGAGCAGCACAAGGCCAACGTGGCCTCTTTTACTTCTTCATTAGTTCGCCCTCTCCCCCCATCGTCTCGCCTAAAAAAGATGAAGGTCGGTGGTCCGTCGTCTGCCGCAGGAGATCTGTCTCGCGCTGCCTTGGAAACCGTCCCCACTCCTCAGGCATCTTCCATGGAGAAAGAGGTGGGTACTTGCTTCTGCCGCTGTCGTCTCTGCAATGTGTGCTCTCTTTTATTGACTGGTGTTTTTTAGGGAGTTCTCGTGGTTTTGCAGCACCCGAAGAGCCCGCGAGATGGTTCTGCCGTCCACCGCGAGGAGTACGACTCGCAGCCCTCTTCTACTCCCCCAACGACTCCCAGCGAGAGGAGGGACGACCCTTCCCATGCCGCCGAGACCTCTCGCCTTCCTGGTAAAAGACCTTCCCTCGCGCTTTTGAACCCTATTCACTATTCTCACACCCTTCTGCGAGTGCCTCTTCCACCCTGTCTCTGCACTCCTTACGCAGATTCTCAGGCCAACTCGCCTGTTGAGGAGCAACCAAAGCGACTCTCTGTCTCGCCTCCTCCTGTAGATGGAATTGAAGATTACCTGGGAGACCCTTCGAACCCAGCGAAAATGAAGCGCAAGACAGCTGAGCTGTTTCGGAAGCACGCGCGCATCATCCATTCTTTGGCGCAGGATAAGCAGGCCGCGGAGAGGCGTATCGAATGGCTGGAGAATGAATGTGCTCGCCTATCCTCCGAAGCTAATGCCGAGCTAGATGTCGATGACACCAACCCTGAAGCCATCATTAATGAGACTGATATGCAGCTCCGTCTCGCGCGCCGTGGTCTTGAATCCATTCGCGCCTTCCACTCGCGAAGTAGACCTCCCTGTGCGGGAGCTCGTGGTGGCCGCTGGCAATGGCACCTGTATTGAAGGACGTCCGTCTCGCCGCTTCTCTTTTCTTCTTCATTTGAATGTTGTAATAAAAGTAGTCTTGTGGTGTCGTCTCGCCGAGACTTTAAAAACTTGGTGTCTGCCGTACGCGGGACGATACCTGAATATATATATATTTTTATTGCTGGTTTTTTATTTCTTTCTTTTATATTATATATATATTCCTTTTTGATTGTGATGGGTCGCGCCGATCGAGATTTAGGAGAGAGAAACAAACGCCGACTCTTCCCCTCCCCTTGTGTTTTTCCCGCTCATCAATCATTGCTCTGTATCCGCTATAAATATGCCTGGCCCGGGATCAGATAGACACCGCACTTTTCACTCCTGCCGCTACCCAAGCTCTTGCTTCTCTGATTCTTTCGTCTCGCCGGCCCCTCTCGCTCTTCTCTCTTGGTTCTATCGTCAACTTCTTCTTTTTCTTGGTCGATTCTCTTTCTCGCTACTTCTTTTCTCTCAATCTTCTCGCCTTAACCCGTCTCGCCTAAAATGGGTAAGAAGAAAGTCGAGGAAGGTGAGGGGCGCAGCCGCTGTGGGAAGAGGTTCACAGATCACGACTTTCCGATTGGCCGACTCCCTCAAGAAGATTACTATAGGTTTGCCCGCGAGTACCTGGGGGATGGTGTCGAGTCGCGTCCACCCAAAGTCGGCTAGTCCATCAATACCTACTACCCGGGAGAACTCGCCTTCCCCGTCTCGCATTTTGAGGCGGGGTTGCGGCTGCCCCTTTGACCTGAGGTAAAACAGGTCTTTAAATATTTTGGTGTCGTCCCGGCGCAGTTCAACCCTAACGCCATCTCGGTGTTGATCGCTTTCGCCTGCTATATGCGCCGGGAGCGCATTGAATTCAGCTTGACGGTCTTCCGCAAGCTCTTTATTTACCACGCCAACGCCGATGACGTCTCGTACTTCACCGGGCATGGGCTCAAAGTGTGCGAGACGCCTAATAAGAATCACCACTGGCTCACCCGGTTTGTCTTCATCCGGGGTGATCGCGCTGATTTTGGCGGCATCCCTCTCGCGCCGGTGTCTCCGCCAGAAAGCTTCTACGCCACCCCACAGGTCAGTGGCCCAAAGAAGCTGTTGTGTGAATACCTTGTCGGCAAGAACTTCGAGGTCAACTTCTTGCGGCGAGGTCTCGACTCGCTTCATCCAGTGCTTCCTGGTGAAGGTATTCTCGCTCCTTCGTCTCGCGTCTCGCTATTTGCCGTCTCGCCGTAAAATAACTCATGCTTGTCTTTAGGTGAGCGAATCATTCCAGCCCTCCCCCCTTACAAGAGCAACATCCATCCAGCAAAGGGCCTTGATCTCGCCAACGCAGCGGCCGAGGCGGCGAGAGAGTCCTTGGCGCCCATCTCGCCGAAGAGGCCTATAGGCGACTCGGCCCCCTCTCGCTCCAGCCCTCCAAGAAAAAAGATGAAAAAGGCCACAGTGATTTCCAAGGGAAAGAAAGTTCCTCAAGGGAGCCCCATCTCTGTAGGGGAATCTCCACCGCCCCTTTCGCACAACCACCAGGACGTCTCGCCTACTCGCGAGACGGTGCTCCATAATCAGCCGGCTGTCATCCCTAGTCAGCCGGTTGCTGCCTCCAACCTGCCTGCTACTGCGTCCAACCCGCAAGCTGTTCTTCCCGACCAGGCGGCTGCCACCTCCTCTCGCGAAGGCGACTCCTCCAGTCGTCCCGCCCCCTCTTCCCACATGAATTACAACCTGGGTCTCGTGGTCCACGACGCCGTCGGCGACCCAGTTCTGCTGTGGGGGAGGGACGCCAACCGCGTGTCCATCTCAACCCTCCTTCCTTCTTGGAAGGAGCAAGAGGTCCCCACCAGCCATGCCTTCTCCGTGGGGTACGGCCTCTACGGCGGCCTTGACGCCGTCTTGCCTGAAAGTGAGTCCACCAAGGACCTCGTGCTGAAGACTTCCCATCATCAAATGCGGGCCTTGGAGTTCTCTCACCGCTCCTCTCGCCGCCTTATTTATATCAACGCAAAGTGGAAAGCCAGTGAGGAAAGCCGGGAGGCGGAGCGAGAGAAGTCCACCGGTCTCACAAAAAGGCTATTTGAAGTCGAGTCCCTCCTCGCAAAGGCCCAAGGCGGTGTGGTAAGCCTTAGACTTTTTCCTTAGGTTTTTCTTTTTCAATCATTCTTGACTAACTGATGGGTCGTCTCGCAGGATGCCGAGACGGCGGAACAATTGCGCTCGCGCGTGACTTCTTTGGAGGAGGAGGTCCGGGAATTAAAAGCTGAGAATGCGCGTCTTCAGGCTGACGTCACGTCGTCGTCTCGCCGCGAGCCCTTCCAGACGCCTCCGCCACATTACTCTCATGAGGAAGTCGAGGAGCAGTGCCGAGATGCTGGCGTTCGGGCAGCAGAGCTGGTGCTGCAAATGATGAAGGATCTGGGGGTTGTAAAAGACGATTCTGAAACTGTGACTGCTCGCGATCTGGTCCCCGAACTTTATAGCGAGGAGAGCGATGATTTTTCATCTGGCGAGGAGGACTGACGTGCCGATTCCAAGATTTAGAATCACTCTCTCCTCCACCTTTCATTGTTGTAAAACTTTAAATCATATATATTTTTTTGTGGTACCTGTCAAGTAACGAGCGAATGCTCATTTTTGTCCTGTCTCTATTTTGTGTTCTTTATTTTGTGAAATTAATCCTGGGCTTGTTCTTGCCTGTGGGACAGTGCTACCCCTCCGTCTCGTCGCCTAGCCCTTTCTGTATTCTGCCTTTTTTCTGCTTTACGCGAGACGACTCCTCGATACGCTCACGCCCGCTAGGCGACGCAATACCTTGTCTCGCGAGTGTCCTCTCGCAAATGGCAAGACGATCCTCGAAACCGCCCGCTGCGAGTGCTGCCACTCGCCTTACTCCACGCCCTTTTGCCTTAGTTTATTTTTTGTTCCCTAGGGCTAAGCTGAGATGCTAAGGTGTAATGTCGCTTTAAGAAGACTTTCCACACTATTTTGCCAAAGTGAATTTACTGCCCTGTCAGCTCGATGCGAGCCTGAGCAGCGGGTCTACCTGGGGCCGGGCCGAGCTCGGGGTGCCGATGAAGATACCTCAATCCAGACCTAACCCCCATAGGCGAGCCTTCGGACCTGCCAGCTAGATGAGAGCCTGCGCAGCGGGTCTACCTGGGGCCGAGCCGAGCTCGGGGTGCCGATGAAGATACCTCAATCCAGACCTATCCCCCACAGGCGAGCCTTCGTACCTGCCAGCTAGATGAGAGCCTACGCAGCGGGTCTACCTGGGGCCGAGCCGAGCTCGGGGTGCCGATGAAGATACCTCAATCCAGACCTATCCCCCACAGGCGAGCCTTCGGACCTGCCAGCTAGATGAGAGCCTGCGCAGCGGGTCTACCTGGGGCCGAGCCGAGCTCGGGGTGCCGATGAAGTTTCCTCAATTCAGACCTATCTCCCACAGGCGAGCCTTCAAACCTGCCAGCTAGATGAGAGCCTGCGCAGCGGGTCTACCTGGGGCCGAGCCGAGCTCGGGGTGCCGATGAAGATACCTCAATCCAGACCTATCCCCCACAGGCGAGCCTTCGGACCTGCCAGCTAGATGAGAGCCTGCGCAGCGGGTCTACCTGGGGCCGAGCCGAGCTCGGGGTGCCGATGAAGTTTCCTCAATTTAAACCTATCCCCCACAGGCGAGCCTTCGGACCTGCCAGCTAGATGATAGCCTGCGCAGCGGGTCTACCTGGGGCCGAGCCGAGCTCGGGGTGCCGATGAAGTTTCCTCAATTTAAACCTATCCCCCACAGGCGAGCCTTCGGACCTGCCAGCTAGATGAGAGCCTGCGCAGCGGGTCTACCTGGGGCCGAGCCGAGCTCGGGGTGCCGATGAAGATACCTCAATCCAGACCTATCCCCCACAGGCGAGCCTTCGGACCTGCCAGCTAGATGAGAGCCTGCGCAGCGGGTCTACCTGGGGCCGAGCCGAGCTCGGGTTGCCGATGAAGTTTTCCTCAATTCAGACTTATCTCCCACAGGCGAGCCTTCGGACCTGCCAGCTAGATGAGAGCCTGCGCAATGGGTCTACCTGGGGCCTAGCCGAGCTCGGGGTGCCGATGAAGATACCTCAATCCAGACCTATCCCCCACAGGCGAGCTTTCAGACCTGCCAGCTAGATGAGAGCCTGCACAGCGGGTCTACCTGGGGTCGAGCCGAGCTCGGGGTGCCGATGAAGTTTCCTCAATTTAAACCTATCCCCCACAGGCGAGCCTTCGGACCTGCCAGCTAGATGATAGCCTGCACAATGGGTCTACCTGGGGCCGAGCCGAGCTCGGGGTGCCGATGAAGTTTCCTCAATTTAAACCTATCCCCCACAGGCGAGCCTTAGGACCTGCCAGCTAGATGAGAGCCTGCGCAGCGGGTCTACCTGGGGCCGAGCCGAGCTCGGGGTGCCGATGAAGTTTCCTCAATCTAAACCTATCCCCCACAGGCGAGCCTTCGGACCTGCCAGCTAGATGAGAGCCTGCGCAACGGGTCTACCTGGGGCCGAGCCGAGCTCGGGGTGCCGATGAAGTTTCCTCAATTTAAACCTATCCCCCACAGGCGAGCCTTTGGACCTGCCAGCTAGATGAGAGCCTGCGCAGCGGGTCTACCTAGGGCCGAGCCGAGCTCGGGGTGTTGATTAAGTTTCCTCAATTTAAACCTATCCCCCACAGGCGAACCTTCGGACCTGCCAGCTAGATGAGAGCCTGCGCAGCGGGTCTACCTGGGGCCGAGCCGAGCTCGGGGTGCCGATGAAGTTTCCTCTTCCTGTCATTAGGACTTCACAATGAACAATAAAAAAGAAATAATTCGAGAAGTATATTATATTGACCATGCTTTGAGTACATATCTTCTGCTCTCCCTTTTCATGGGTAGAAGCGTTTTAAGTCATCCCCACTCCAGGAGTGGCTCAAGGTCCTACCCTCCACATCCTGGAGGTAGTAGCCTCCTGCTCTTAACACTCTCTCTACAATATAAGGTCCCTCCCAGTTTGGATTGAGCTTTCCCACCGGGGCAGACCTCCCTGCCACGTCAACCTTCTTTAATACCAGATCTCCCTCTGCGAATTGCTTTATCCTGATATGCTTGTTGAAGTGTTTTGTCATTCGACGCTTGATCTCTTCCTGTCTGATGGCTGCTACGTCTCCCAGCTCCTCTGCCAGGTCTAGCGAGAGGCGCAAGCCTTCTTCGTTTTCCATCCTCCAAGCCTCGTCTCCATCACCTACAGACGCAACTCGTGGGGACCGGACCTCGAATTCCACGGGCAGGACTACCTCGTATCCATGAGAAAGCTTGAAAGGAGTCTCGCCGGTGGCCGTGTTCGGGGTTGTTCTCAAGGCCCACAAGACCGAGGGGTGCTGTTCTACCAAACTCCCTCTCAAATTCTCCACCTTCTTTTTGTGCAGATTTACGATAATCTTGTTTGCCGCCTCTACCTGACCGTTGCTCCTGGGGTGGTGGACGGAGGCAAACCTGAGGTCGATGCCTAGCTGAGTGCAGAAGCTGATGAATTCTTCACTGGCAAACTGGGGACCATTATCCGTGACGATGGCCTGAGGCAGTCCATGCCTGTAGATGATCCCCCCAAACGAAGTTCCTGATGACTTGGGAGGTCACCTTTGCTAGCGCCTTAACCTCCAGCCACTTGGAGAAGTAATCTTTCATAACCAGGAGGAACCTTCTTTGCCCACTAGCTGGAGGGAAAGGCCCAACTAGATTCATCCCCCAGATGGCGAAAGTCCATGGTGCTGTGATACTTTGGAGCCTCTGAGCCGGCAAGAGCTGGAGGGGGGCGTAGAGCTGGCATTTTCGACACTTCCTTGCAAATTCTGCCGCGTCCTTTCTCAGGGTGGGCCAGAAGTACCCCTGCCTGACCACCCTTGCTTCCAACGTCCTCCCTCCGGAATGACTTCCACATTCCCCGGAGTGCACCTCCTCCAAAACGTGTCGGGTCTCCTCCTCCGTTACGCATCGAGCTAGGAGGCCCGAAAGCATCCTCCGGTGCAATCCTCCTTCATGCATGAGATAATGAGCTGCCTTATGTCGGAAGTTCCTTGCCTCCTTCATCCCCTCAGGGAGGGTTCCTGTCATGAAGAAGGTAACGAAAGGGTCCACCCACGAGGGTCGCCGATCCACCTCCATTAGTTCCCCCTCTTCGATCGCCGGATGGAATAAATCAGTCAAGGTACCCCCCCCCCTCCGAGGTCCGAACTTAGCCAATCGATCGACGACAACACTCTCTTCTCTGGGGACATGCTGAATGGAGAACGTCCGGAATCCCCCGATGATTGCCCTTACCTTAGACAAGTACTTTACCAGGGTGGGCTCCCGAGCTTCGAACTCTCCTCGAATCTGGGATGCCACCACCAATGAATCTGTGAAAGTCTCAACGTCCTTGATCTCGAGTTCCTTTGCCAAACGAAGGCCGGCTATCACCGCCTCGTATTCTGCTTGGTTGTTGGTCGTGGGGAAATGCAAAACAACTGCTTGTTCTACGGTCACCCCTTGAGGACTTGTCAATACCACCCCTACTCCGAGGGAGTGCTTTCCCGAGGCCCCGTCAACCGTCATCTTCCATGCTTCCTGTGGCCGCGACTCCTCGGCCCCGACTTCTGCAACGTAGTCTGCCAAGAAGTCGGCCACCACCTGTGCCTTGATGGAGAGCCTTGACACAAACGAAATATTGAATTCACTCAACTCGATAGACCACTTGGCCAGCCTACCCGAGTGCTCCACTCCTTCGAAAATCTTACGGAGAGGATGGTTCATCACCACCCTGATCGAGTGTGCTTGGAAATATGACCGGAGCTTCCTGGCCGAAACGATTAAGGCGTATGCCAGCTTTTCTAGGATGAGGTAATGAAGCTCCGCCTTCTTTAGGATCCTGCTAACATAATAAATGGGAAGCTGCTTTTTTCCCTCTTCTCTGACTAGGACGGAGCTCACCGCCTCTGCTCCTACCCCTAGGTACAAGGTTAGATCCTCCCCCTCCTTTGGGCTTTGATGCAGAGGAGCCAGGGAGAGCTGCTCCTTCAGTCTTTGGAAAGCCTCTTCACATTCCGCGGTCCACTCGAACCTCTGGTTCTCTCGTAGTACTTTAAAGAAAGGTGAGCACTTCTCTCATGATCTGGAGAGGAATCTGCTAAGGCCGGCAAGCTTCCCTGTCAAGCGCTGTACCTCCTTAGCGTTTCACGATGATTCTAGTTCTAGGATGGCTTTTACTTTATCTGGATTAGGCTCTACCCCTGCTGGGGTCAGAAGGTGCCCAAGGAACTTCCCACGACTTGCCCCGAAAACACACTTTAAGAGGTTCAGCCTCATTTTGAACTTCCTCAAGGTGGCGAACGTCTCCTCCATATCCCAAAGATGCGAGTTCACCCCCTTGCTCTTTACCATGAGGTCATCAACGTAGACCTCTAAGTTCCGGCCCCTCTGGCCCTGGAAAGCTCGATCCATCATCCGTTGGTAGGTAGCCCCTGCATTTTTCAACCCAAATGGCATCATGTTATAGCTAAAGCACCCTTCCCTTGTGATGAAGGAGACATCCTTGACGTCAGGAGGGTGCATCCGAATCTGATGGTAACCTGAAAAAGCATCCAAAAAACTCATAATTGAAAAACCAACGGCTGAATCGACCAGCGCGTCGATTCGAGGCAGGGGGTAGCAATCTTTGGGGCACGATTTATTTAATAATGAAAAGTCGATACACATTCTCCATTTTCCACCTCCCTTCTTCACCATCACTACATTGGAGATCCAGCTTGGATACTGGATCTCTGAGATAAAGCAGCCTCTAGGAGCTTCTTGACCTCCTCGCATATTGGCTCCTCCAGCTTTGTCGCGATGGTCCTCATCTTCTGGCGTATGGGGCGCGTCCGGGGGTCCAGGTTAATGCGGTGGCAGGCCACGTCCGCATCGATGCCCGACATGTCTGCCGCGCTCCAAGCGAAGATGTCGATGTTGCTTTGAATGCAGGCCCGCACATGCTCCTGGTCCTCAGGGCTCAAGCCCCCGCTGATCCGCACCCTTTGTACCTGCCCTGCGCTGGTGAAGACCTCCATCTCTACCACTTCCTCGGCCGGCTCCAGCCGCGACTGCTCTCAGCCGTCCCTTGCCTCTTCCTCCAGCTCCAGCTCTTCCTCCCCTCCTGCTCCCTCAACTTCCATCGCCTCATCCTGCTGCTGCTCAATTTCCACGCCTCTCCGGGCTTCCTCCTTAGTCCCTTCTCCTTCCACTTCCTCCTGCCTTCCCTCCCGCGGCTCCAACTCTCCGTCCCTCCGTACCTCTTGCACATCTCCTCCTCTCTGTTCCTCCTCAATCTCCATTGCCCCTTTCGGGCTCTTCTGCTGCTGCTCGACCTCTGCACCCCTCTGGGCCCCACTCTCGGCTTCTCCCTACTCCTCTGCTATCTCCTCCCTTGCCTCTCCCGGGTTCATCTCCTCACTCCTGACAACCTCTTCACGCGCCGCCATCTCCTTCTCCAACTCCTCCGCCTCTGACATCCATGATATGGTGTTGACCGCTGTAACGTAGCACTACATTGCCACCTTTGGGTCCCCTCTGACCCTGACCTGCACTCCCCCGTTGTTGAACTTGAGACACTGATGAAAAGAGGAGGGGATGCAGCGAAAGACACTGATGAGGGGACGCCCAAAGATGGCGCTGTAGCTGCTCGGGGCGTCCACGATCACGAACCTGCAGTTCCGTGACACACCCCCTAACCTCACGTGCAGCCCTACTCCCCCTTCCACTTCTTTCCTTTCTCCGGAGAACCTGAGCAATGGTCCATCCGAGGCCAAGATCATTTTGGTCTCCACCTGCATCTCATCGAAGGCCCTCTTGAAGATCACGTTCACCGAGCTCCCATTATCCACCAGGATCTTGGAGACCGTGAAGTTTTTCACCGCCGTCTGGATCACCAAGGCGTCGCAGAACGGGTCCTCATAATCTGGCATATCCTCTGAAGAGAAGGTAATTTTTTCTTTCGGGGGCGGAATCTGGGAGGTCGAGACTACCCCTCTCTGGAACATGGTCTGGAGGCTCCCCTTTCGTGTGGCCTCGATCCCAATCCCCCCATGGATTGCCCCGATTCCTCCCCGGGTTCCTACATCCACCCGGTCCTCGCACCTGTCCTCCGTCTCCCCTTGTTGCACTTCCACGATCCTTACTGGCGGATCCTGCCTCCTCAATCCTCTGGCCTCTCTCATCTCCAAGAACTCTGGGCAGGTGGCCGTTGCGTGACCCTCCTCCTGATGGAAGTCACAGAAGGGCAACGCCACCCTGCCCCTTCTTCCTTCTCCCTCCTCCCTTCTTCCTGCTCCTCCTCGAGCTCCTCTCCTTCCTCCTCTACCTCGACCGATCCCCATTGCCTCCTGCTGATGCTGAAAACGATCTCTCGCCCCCTGTCTCCATGCCGGCTGATCAAACCTCCTTGGCTCACGGAAGTTATCCCTTCCCTGGAAACCTCCTCCTAACTCCTGGGGGCGACCCTCCTGAGGCCTCCAACCTATCCGGTTGTTCGGCTCTCGGGCCCCCCGATGATGCTGTCCTTGCTGCCCCGGACCTCAGGGTTCCTCTCTTCTTCTTTCTTCTCTCTGCTCCCTCTGCTTCCTCTTCTCCCTCTGCTCTCCCGCTCCCGGCTCCTTCACATCGTCCTCCGCCAACCTGGCCAACTTCCTTGCAATTGCCGGATTGGCCCTCTCAAAATCCGTCTCCTTTGCCGCCCTCTCCATGAGCTCCTCAAAAGAGAGGGGGACACCCTTTTCAACTCCATACTAAATAACCCTGGCCTCAGCCCCAGGGTAAACGCAAGCATCAGCGTATATCCAGGGACCTCCTGGACCAGGAGGATCTCCTCCTGAAACCGTTCCACGTAATGTCCCAACGTCTCATCCTGCTTCTGCCTCACCGAAAACAGGCACTCCACCTCCTTCTTACGCTTCTTCGATGTTGAAAACCTCAGCAAGAAACCCCTCCGCAGATCCTCAAAACAGTAGATCGATCTCGCCGGCAACTGGTGGAACCAGTCCCGCGCCTTCTCCTTCAAGGTAATGACAAACATCCGACACTTGAACGCATCCGTCGTCTGCCTTATTGAAACCACGTCTTCAAACCACTGTACATGCTGTACCAGATCATCCTTCCCCGAGTAGTAGGACATGTCGGGCTCCCGGAACCCCTCCGGCACCGGAGCCGAGATGACAAGCTCACTGAACGGGCTCTCGCCACCTGCTTGCCGAGAGGGCACGTCTCGCGGCCTCGGCTGGCTGGCCCGATCCGCGAGATCGTGCCCAGGGAAGAGCTCTCGCACAGCTGCCTCCTTCTCGCAGTCTTCTGCCGGGATCTCCTTCCCGGGTCGTTGGCCTGGGAAGAGTTCTCGCGCCGCCATGTCCTTCTCGCCAGCCTCCGCCGGGACCTCCTTCCCCGGGCGCTGTCCAGGGGCGTTCTCGCCTAAGAGCGGGACCACCTCTATCGGGACCTGAGGCGTCGCCCACTCGCTCCTCGCCGAGAAGGCCAAGCTTATCGTCTGCAAGACTTCTCGCCTAAATTCATCCAGCATCCTTTTCGTCGCTTCCTCTCCCCGGGTGGGGGAGCCTCCAGAACCGGACACTTCACCTTCACCTCTAGCCATAGGACCAAACTCAAACTTTTCTTGCACCGGCTACCTTCCACGCTCACCGCACCAGAATTGTTGAAGCCAAAATTTGACTCCGACAAATGTTCGCAAAATAGGGGCGTAGCCGACACCTACTTGGCCCAAGATCCGACCTCCGACTGGTCTTGAAGGAATAGAAAACTGGCCCAAAGCCGCAGTAGGGAGGTCCCACCGCTTATCCGGAAGGTCACTGAGAGCTTCCCCTCCAAAGCCAAAAGCTGGGCTTGGAGTTCCTCAGAAAGCACATGAGATAATGCCAATAATCCCCGGGAGTCGGAAAAAAATCCTCCACTGAAGAACCCCTATGAGCTTATTTATAGATTTCGGAATCTGAACTGCCAATAACCAAACTGCACTGGTCTGAAATTACCAGGGTACCCCTGGCTGGGTCTGCCAACAGCCAAACTCCGCTGTTCTGAGGAGCTATATGCAGACCACTAAGGGTAAGAGGGTAAAAATACCCGGGGTAGAAGAGTAAAAACCCATGTTGACATGGAGATATAAAAATGGTCTCTTCTCATCATGGCGAGTGGAAAAGCACTTGTCGGCGAGATGGACCCCTCTGCCCGTCTCGCCGGAGTCCTTTGCTAAGAGATCTTCTCGCCGCTGGGGGCCTTCTCGCCGCTGGAGGCCATCTCGCCGCTGGAGACCTTCTCGCCCCCAAATGGGGCACCTTGCTTATTGTAGAGACAATTCATCTCGCCTCTCGTGAGTGGGCCCGCTGGTCCCATTCGCCTGTCTCGACTTATTCGCTCCTTGAGGGCCTCTTGCGAGCCCAAGGTTGTACAACTCTGCTACCTCGTCTTGATATCTTGTCCACACTGGAAATATTGGCGGTTGTGGGCATTCTTCTTTCACCCGTAATTCAATGAAGTGGTTGCTATTTATATATTCGATATAAACAATCCTTTTAATATCTGGTGGAGCAGAATGTAGTGGTAGAAATGTGAAGGATTGTTGGCTCAAGAAATGAACTAGATGTATGTTGTAGCATGATGCAATTAATAACACATGTCAGACATTGTCATCCACTTATCTTGTGGTGTCGGCGTAACATCCCGACTATTATTGGGTTACCAGAACACTAGTGATCCCAATAAAAGTGACCCGAACCTGTACCCGTGAACCATGCCAAGGTATGAGGTAACCCTAGACGGGGGGGGGGGGGGGGGGGTATAGAGCTAGAAAACTCCGATTTGAGTTCTGTCAGTTTATGTGGCCTCATATAGTTAATACAAGTGCATTAGAACTCGTTCCGTTGAATTTTGAGGTCATATGATGGATATAGCCGTTCCTCGTAGAACATCGTAAAAACGAGATTTTTTGAATATTGAGCGAGAGAATTCTGATATGAGTTATGTCAGTTCCTATGATTTCGTATAGTCGATACGAACACATTGAAACTCGTTGCGCCGCAACCTGAAGTCTAACAGTGAATATGAGTGTTTTGACCGTTTCAGCGCGCCGCGACACAGAGATTTTGAATATTTAGCAAACAAACTCAGTTTCGACTTCTGTCAGTGATATTGGATTTGTATGATCAATACAAAGTCAACGGAGTTCGTCCCGGCCAGTTTCGATGATGGGTGGACTAGGTGGTCAATCCGTGATCAAATCGAGCATAGTCGTGCACCAAAAAGCGTGCACACACTAATTGTGACACGACACCCCAACTTTGATCTGACCCCCGATGACTTGGATCTATTTTTATTTTTACCCACATGGGGGGACCCACCCCATGGTTGATTTTGGTCAAACCACCATAAAAGTCTATTTTTGGAATTTTTCCTCAAAGAGGAGTACACCCCTCTCCATGGTTTGTTTAGGACTTTTACTCCCCTCACCCTTGGGCCACCAAACTATCAAGCATGATGAGAAATGGGTCAAGGTAAAAGCTCACCACCCTTTCTTCCTTTCTTTCTTAAGCCCAATCCACCAAGTACTCCCCCTTGGATGGAGCCATGTGGTCTGTACCATGGCCCCTAGATGCTGCTACGTGTCCAGCTAGCTGGAGGGAGGAAGAGCTCGATTCCTTCTATGGGGATTTATCCCACATCGGCCCCAAGCCTAAGCAATGCTCCTCCATATCTATAATAAGCCATGCCCACCACCTCTGCTCCTCACCAGCTCAGAACGTGCCAAGTCCCCCTCTGCCGGAACCCGAGGTCGCCAGAAAGTCAATCACACAACCTCCTTCCTCCGCCACCTTCCATGGCATCTCAGTCAGGCCCGTCCTGAGCCCCCAACTATAGGTGGATACTTCTACCCTCCCCCTTCCTTGTCTTCTCGACGAGTTACATGCCTCCTCCGGCCGCCGGAGCATTGCCGGCGCCACCCGAGCCATGATCTAGGCTCGGGTTCTGGCCGCACAGGAGGAGCGCCGCCCAGTGTCGGGAGTGGCCCTGGGGTGATGCTTCATCGCTAGAGGAGACCATCCCCGACGGCGGAAGGTGGCGACGTCGCCGAAAAACGTGATTCCGGCGTCACCCGAGAGATAAATAATTTTTTATCGGCTATGTATATCATTTTTCCGGTGGCGGCTGGCGGCGCCAGACCGCCGGGCCCCCGCCAGAAGGAAGCCCGACCCCGGCACGCTGGCCAGGGGTGGTATCGTACCCGGGTGGCCACGAGGGAGGCAGAGCGGCGCGACATCGCCGGGAGCAGAGCAGCCACGCCAACCCGCTTTCGGGTTAAGGAAATCTGGCGGTGGCCTACGGCGTCGGGTCGCCGGACCACCGCCCAGATGATCGCCGAACCACGACGAGTTGACCGGGGGCAGCGCCAGCACCCCTCATTTGCCGGCCGACGATGGCAAAAGTGTTAACTTCTGCACCGTCGATGACTTACAGTTGTCGTCCGTTCTGGAGGAAGATCGAACGGCAGCTACCACATTAAATTATGCGCCCGTATAAGTTTTTGGTGCCCCACAGCCGATTCGCGCATGATCCGTTGTGGGGACAGAAGAATCAAATTCCATGTCTGGCTCGATCTCAAGCACATGATTAAGATTGATTTGACTAATTGCAGACCAGAAATATACCAGAAACTTGAGGATTTTCTTAAGTAAAATCTAGGCTCCTAGGTGAAATTTTTTGAACATGACCTAAGAAAATCCTCTGTCTGGTTTTGCGTACCTGCGCACCTAGTGCGCGCCCGCACGCACCTCCGAACGTGCGCCCGTGCGCACCTCTGAGCGCCTCCCCCCTCCCGCACATCCTAGAGCGCGCCCGCGCTCCCGTCGCATGCATCTCTCGGGGCGCCCAGGTATGTGCTTGCCCTCGCATGCTCGGGAGGCATTTTCGCCTCGCAAAATTCCTGCCGGGAACATCTCGGTCGACGGGCCTCCTCCCGTGTCAGCAAGCTCTGCTCGCTGGTGTGAAACTTCCATTTTAAAATTTACCTTCGCTCGCGAAGCGCTGTCCATCTACCTTCTCTGGTGTCGGGGACATCTCGGTCGACGGGCCTCCTCCCGTGTCGTCGATTGAATCCTTCGTAAGAGAGAAGAAATCCTCGCTGTTCTCACAAAAATGGTTTCTAACACCAAGGATTTTGGCGGGCAATTGATGGGGTCAAATCCCTTTTTATAAAACACTCGGGGTGCGATTAGCCAACTCCCCCATGATCCCACTATCCAAATAGTGATCATGGAGAAACCGCAGTGCATGTGATCGTTGCATGCGATCCCCAGCGCACCAATCCCGCTTCGCCCACCTTTCGAGTAACCACCACCGTCGGCGCCGGGCGGCTCACGCCCGACCACCCCTTCCCCGCGGTTGTGCGGTTAGATATGTCTAACTGCACAGTCCGCGCGGTTTGATTTTATGTAACAGTCTAGTCGCATGTGACATGTGTTGTATATTCTCTATTTTATTTTCTCTCTCTTCCCTTTTTTCTATAAATAGGGAGCATACCCTTGTATTATGACACTTTTTGCAGCAACAAAGTTCCGTTATTTAACTCTTTTCTCATATGGTATCAGAGCTAATCGGTCATTTTGCTCCCATTTCTTCTTTCTCGGACGGGTTGTAGTGCAAGCAGTCTCTGTTTTTTTAACTGCACTCTCTTTCCTTCTCTCTTTTTCGCGGCCTCTCTTTTCTTTTCCCCAGTCTCTCATTTCTTGCCACCCTCCCTCCCTTTGTTTGTCGCCTTCTTGCAGTTGACTTCATTCTGTTGAAAATTGTGAAGTGGAAGTGGGTGACGGGACAGGCCGCGCGGCCTGTGCGGACAACTGTGGCGGACTGGGCGGACTGGGCGGACTGTGGGTTGCGGCCTGGTGAGAAGTCTGGTGGAAGCCGGCTGTGTTCTGAGCGGGTTGTTGCATGGAGTCCGCGGTTTGGTGCGGCCTGGTATCTGCGGATAGAGAGGCTTGCGGACTGGTGCTTTGCTCAGTGGTCGCGGGTGCAAGTTTGCGCTGTTGGCGGGTTGGTTCGAGTTCGCGGGAAGCCTTGCGGACTGGTGTGTCCGCGGTTGGGGCTGTTGCGGACTGGGCCTTGAGCTTGGCTGAGGCCTTGTCGAGCTCAGGTGTTACAGCAGGTCTTGCTGTGGAGACCGGTTGGCGGACTGATGTTTGGAGTCCGGCTTGGTGCTACTGTGTTGGACAAGTGCAAGGAGCTCGCGGACTGGTTGCGGTCTGTGCTAGGGTGTTTGGCGGACGGGACTTTGTGTCCGCCATGCTCGCACTGGCCCTTGATGGTTTTGGACTTGGTCACACTTGGTGTCAAGTTCATAGTGTCCGCCGTATCCGCCAAGTCCGCTGTGACCGGGCGGACTGTTGCTGTTTGCCTTTGGTCGTGGACTTGTGGCGGATTGAGGTGTGGGTCTTGCGGACTGCCTCGGGTTGGTGCGGACTGCCATTGAAGAGGGTGCTGTCCTGAAGCAGTTGGAGCTTTGCGGGCTGGTGCCTTGTCCGCTTAGCTTGGGCGGACTGAAGAGGGTTCGTCAATGGTTGCCTTGCTCCTGGCGGCTTCCCTTGGTGACTGGCTGAGTCCTCGCGGACTGAGCGGACGGTCGTTTGTATTCGAGCGGGCTGGGGCGGTGTCGCTATCTCATGGGCGGTGACCACACTCCTCACCTGGCCTATAAATAGGACCCCCCTGGCACATCTACAGTAACCTAAGTAACGTGAGTGAACATTAAATTGGGTTGGGCGAGTGCTGCGGTCTGTGTTTTTCAGTCCGCGCGGATTGTTTCAGGCTGACGGTTTGCTGTGTGCAGGTCGCGCGGATAACTTCAAGGAGCCAGGAGCTTGGCTGTGACTTCGGTCAGTGCTTGGAAGTGTGCGGTCTCTGCGGACTCAGCAGGAGGTCGCTCTGCGGCTTGTCAGTTCTGTTTCATCTTTCCCAGTTTCAATAACCTGTCCGCCGGCTTCAGGCGGGTAGGGGTGTTCCTCAGTTCGGGTTCAGCAGGAGGCGAATAACGGTCTGTCCGCGCGGCCTCGCGGTCTCGGCGGACTCCGTGGTATTCGGCGGATTGCAGCATAGCTTGGGCGAGCTCAGCGGTCTCGGCGGTCTCGGCGACCTCGCGGTCTCGGCGGACTGGAGTGCTGTCCGCCCGGCTTGTTTTTTGATTCTTTCTGTTTACAGCTGTAATACTAGCGAAATCATGTCTCGCTATGTATGCCGCGGATTGTAATGAAGTGAATGCATAATAAGATCTTCTTGTGCTTCCATTGTTTTGTTGGGTGCAACCTCTAGTCCTTGGGTTTCCGCAGGTTCAGCGTGCGAACTGGGTAGTTCCGAAGATATTAATTTGGTGTTTGGGCTATCTTGCTGACCACGTTGAGAAAATTTAACATGGTATCAGAGGGAGGTTTCTGAGGTTGCGGAGGTTCAGTTGCGTGAGCGGAGGTCAGCCAGTGTTGTTACTCAGTGATTGAGTGGTGATCAACCTGTGTTGTTGCTCGGAGCTGCTGAAGGGTACCAACAGGTGATTGCAATGGAAGGAAGCTTAGCAAGAGGTCTTGGCATTGAACTCTTAACGCCGACTAACTATAAAAAGTGGAAGTCGTGCATGAAGAGTTATCTTCTAGGCGAGGAGCTGTGGGAAGTCGTCGGTGGAGACGACAGACAGGAAGTAACTGCTGCTTTCGGTACTGCTGAACAGGTGAGGCTCTGGAGAAGAACTAATGCTAAGGCAGAGTTCGTTCTGAAGAGAGCTGTCTCTCCGGAACTGTTTGATCACATCATTGGGTGTGAGTCGGCTGCTGATATTTGGACAACCATTGATGAGTTGTTCAATAGGAAGAATGTGGCGCGGCTTCAGTTCCTGGAGAATGAGTTGGCCAGGGCAACTCAGGGAGACCTTTCCATCTCCAGGTACTTCTTAAAGATGAAGAGCTTGTGTGCTGAGCTGTCGGCACTGGATCCTGATGAGCCTATCTCTGAGGCAAAGATGAAAAGACACATTTTCCGCGGCTTGCGGAAGGAGTATGTGGCCTTTGTTACATCTGTTCAAGGGTGGGCTACTCAGCCGTCGTTGCTGGAGCTGGAGAATCTGCTTGCCTCGCAGGAGAGCTTAGCAAGGCAGATGGCTGGAGTGAATCTGAATCAGGAAGGCAGCGAGACTCTCTTCTCAGGCAAGAAGAAGGGATGGGAAGGGAAGAAGAAGAAGAAGGTGCAGGCCGCTGTTGAGAAGGAGACTTCAACTTCATATCCGCCGGAGAGGAGCAATGCTCCTAAGGACTGGAAGAAGAATCTGAAGTGCTACCGGTGTCATCAGCGAGGGCACTTCAAGCGGGACTGCAAGGTCAAACTGCAGCCTGGGCATGCTGCGGAAAAGGAGGAAGCTTGCTCACGAAGTGAAGAAGCAGAATGGGGAGGAGCTTTCATGACGGGCACTTGTGTCCGGGCCTTATCTGCTGAGGACTTCAACAGCGAGTGGATCATCGACTCCGGGTGTGGTCATCACCTCACCGAAGACAAGTCGAAGTTCACCTCCATGCAGGCTTACTCAGGTAATGAAGCTATTATCACTGCTGATAATACTGTTTATGCAGTAGAGAAGGAGGGGGTCGTGTCTTTGGGTAGTGATCAGGGGCCACTCACGTTAAGGAGTGTGTATCACGTGCCGGGCATGAAGAAGAACCTCTTCTCGGTGACCAACGCGGTGGACGCTGGGTATCACGTTCTGTTTGGGCCAACAGACGTGAGGTTCCTTCGCAACGTATCAGCAGTGAAGGCTGATGTTGCTCATGTTGGGAGGAGGGTGAAGAACTTGTTTGTTCTTTCCACCAGTGCCTATGTTGATAAGATGAGAGCCAATGATAGTGCGGCTATCTGGCATGAGAGGCTGGGGCATGTTGGCATGGACAAGCTAAAGGCAATGGCGAGTAGAAGTCTGGTGAGGGGGTTGCCGATGTTGTCCTCCTTTGGTGATAGGTATGTTTGTGCGGGCTGTCAATACGGTAAGGCACATCGCCTTCCGTTTGATAAATCTCAAACAAGGAGCAAGAAACCATTGGAGTGTATTCATGGCGACCTGATGGGACCGACTGTTACTGCCAGCCTTGGTGGAAGCAAATACATGCTTGTCTTGGTTGATGACTACTCAAGGTATACTTGGGTGTACTTCTTAAAGGAGAAGTCGGATGCCTTCCGTTTGTTCGTGGAGTTCAAGGAGTTGGTAGAAGGCCGGCTTGGCTTGCGGATTATGAAGTTTAGAACTGATAACGGGGGGGAGTTTGTCTCCTCCGAGTTTTCTAACTTCTGCAGGAAGCACGGGATCCAACGGGAGCTTACATGTGCTCACACTCCACAACAAAATGGGGTAGCGGAGCGGAAGATCCGTCATTTGACGGAAACCTGCAAATGCTGGCTGCATTCGAAAGATATCCCGAGGTCCTTTTGGGCGGAGGGAATGTCTTGTGCTGCATATGTTATCAACCGGATGCCACTCAGCCCTATCAACATGAAGACTCCTATTGAGCTGTTGCTGAAGGAGAAGCCGAGTGTTGGACACCTTCGGGTGTTCGGTTCAACTTGCTACGTGCATGTCCCGGATGCTTCACGGACAAAGCTGGATGCGAAGGCAAGGAAACTTATCTTTGTTGGCTATGATGAGCGGAAGAAGGGATGGAAGTGCATGGACCCTGTGACGAAGAAGTTCGTGGTGTCAAGAGACGTTGTCTTTGACGAGCTGACGTCATATGGAGGTGGTTCGGTGGAGCCTACCGGAAGTAGCAAGGTTGAGGAAGCACCGGTGGAGGCTGCTGAAGGCTTGGAAGAGGAGCTTGCTGTTTCACCAGCAGCTCCTGTTGCTTCGAACTCCGAGGCTGAGCCTTCTGGCTCAGGAAGCAGGGGGAGCACTGCTCAATGCTTGCCCCAGGTAGGAGTGGAGCCTGAAGAAGCAACGGAAGCCATGAGCAAGGAGCCGTGTCTTCGGAGATCAAAGAGGGTGGTTAAGCCACCGGCTCGGTACTGTGATGGGAATGCAGTGAGCTTTGTCTCCTGCTTCTTTGCAGGTCCTCTGGATGAGCGAGAGCCTGCAAACTTCAACGAGGCCACTGGAGTGAAGGAGTGGGAAGGTGCCATGAAGGAAGAGATTGATGCTCTGAAGAAGAATGAAACCTGGGACCTTGTGCCCAAGGTTGATGGCATTACTCCGGTTACTTGCAAGTGGGTGTATAAGTTGAAGAAGAAGGCTGATGGGAGCATTGATCGGTTCAAGGCTCGCTTGGTCGCTAGAGGATTCTCACAGCAGTATGGAGAAGACTATGAGGAGACGTTCAGTCCAGTTGCGAAGATGACATCTGTAAGAGTGGTGATCGCCTTGGCTGCTAGCAAGGGATGGAGGTTGTGGCAACTCGATGTGAAGAATGCTTTTCTTTACGGAGAGATTGACAAGGACATCTTCATGGATCAGCCGCTTGGTTTCGTCTCTGAGAAGCATCCGGACTATGTCTGCAAACTCAGGAAGGCTCTCTATGGGTTGAAGCAAGCCCCTCGAGCGTGGTATGGGAAGATTGCAGAGTACCTGCAGTTCTGTGGATACCTGGCTTCTAACTCGGATTCTAGCTTGTTCGTCAAGAAGAAGGGAGAGCTAAGAGTCTTGGTCCTGCTGTATGTGGATGATATGATCATCACAGGGAACTCGGAGGAGGAAGTAGCAAGGCTCAGGGGAGAGCTTGCTATACGCTTCGAGATGAAAGACTTGGGAGAGTTGCATCACTTTCTTGGTCTGGAAGTGGAGAGGAAGGAGTGCGGGATTCTCATTAGCCAGAAAGGGTATGCTGATCGCATTGTGAAGCGGTTTGGCATGGGCGAAGGGAAGAAGTGCTCTACTCCACTGGAACCTGGGCTAAAGCTTCGACGAGGTGAGGGAAGGGTGCTTAATGATCCCTTGGTGTTCAGGGCTCTTGTTGGGAGCTTGATCTATCTGACGATTACAAGGCCGGATATAGCTTAATGCTGTTGGCCGAGTAAGTCGATATATGGCTGAACCAAGAAGTTCTCATCTGTTGGCGGCGAAGGGAATTCTGAAGTATGTCAAGGTGACTTCTGAGATGGGACTCCTCTATGGAAGGGATGCGGAGTTTGCGTTGCTCGGGTACACGGATGCTGACTATGGCGGTGATTCGGATGATCGAAGGTCTACTTCAGGTTATGTGTTCACTTGCGGTTCAGCTAGCATCTCGTGGTGTAGCAAGAAGCAGGACTCGGTGTCAGTTTCAACCACGGAGGCGGAGTATAAGGCTTCGGCCTTGTCTGCTCGGGAAGCCGTTTGGTTGAGGAGACTCATAGAGGATGTTCATGAAGAAGTGCAAGGGCCTACTTTACTCCGGGGTGACAATGAGAGTGCTCTCAAACTGGTAAACAATCCAGTGTGTCACGCCAGGACCAAGCATATAGAGATTGATCACCACTTCATCAGGGAGAAGGTGTTGGAGGGGTCTCTGTTGGTCGGGCATGTTCGGAGTGAAGATAATCTTGCCGACATCTTCACGAAGCCGCTGTCGAAGGGGCCCTTTGAACGCTTGCGCAGTTTGCTGGGCTTGGTCACCACTTCTCACTTCAAGGGGGAGTGTTGAAAATTGTGAAGTGGAAGTGGGTGACGGGACAGGCCGCGCGGCCTGTGCGGACAGCTGTGGCGGACTGGGCGGACTGGGCGGACTGTGGGTTGCGGCCTGGTGAGAAGTCTGGTGGAAGCCGGCTGTGTTCTGAGCGGGTTGTTGCATGGAGTCCGCGGTTTGGTGCGGCCTGGTATCTGCGGATAGAGAGGCTTGCGGACTGGTGCTTTGCTCAGTGGTCGCGGGTGCAAGTTTGCGCTGTTGGCGGGTTGGTTCGAGTTCGCGGGAAGCCTTGCGGACTGGTGTGTCCGCGGTTGGGGCTGTTGCGGACTGGGCCTTGAGCTTGGCTGAGGCCTTGTCGAGCTCAGGTGTTACAGCAGGTCTTGCTGTGGAGACCGGTTGGCGGACTGATGTTTGGAGTCCGGCTTGGTGCTACTGCGTTGGACAAGTGCAAGGAGCTCGCGGACTGGTTGCGGTCTGTGCTAGGGTGTTTGGCGGACGGGACTTTGTGTCCGCCATGCTCGCACTGGCCCTTGATGGTTTTGGACTTGGTCACACTTGGTGTCAAGTTCATAGTGTCCGCCGTATCCGCCAAGTCCGCTGTGACCGGGCGGACTGTTGCTGTTTGCCTTTGGTCGTGGACTTGTGGCGGATTGAGGTGTGGGTCTTGCGGACTGCCTCGGGTTGGTGCGGACTGCCATTGAAGAGGGTGCTGTCCTGAAGCAGTTGGAGCTTTGCGGGCTGGTGCCTTGTCCGCTTAGCTTGGGCGGACTGGAGAGGGTTCGTCAATGGTTGCCTTGCTCCTGGCGGCTTCCCTTGGTGACTGGCTGAGTCCTCGCGGACTGAGCGGACGGTCGTTTGTATTCGCGCGGGCTGGGGCGGTGTCGCTATCTCATGGGCGGTGACCACACTCCTCACCTGGCCTATAAATAGGACCCCCCTGGCACATCTACAGTAACCTAAGTAACGTGAGTGAACAGTAAATTGGGTTGGGCGAGTGCTGCGGTCTGTGTTTTTCAGTCCGCGCGGATTGTTTCAGGCTGACGGTTTGCTGTGTGCAGGTCGCGCGGATAACTTCAAGGAGCCAGGAGCTTGGCTGTGACTTCGGTCAGTGCTTGGAAGTGTGCGGTCTCTGCGGACTCAGCAGGAGGTCGCTCTGCGGCTTGTCAGTTCTGTTTCATCTTTCCCAGTTTCAATAACCTGTCCGCCGGCTTCAGGCGGGTAGGGGTGTTCCTCAGTTCGGGTTCAGCAGGAGGCGAATAACGGTCTGTCCGCGCGGCCTCGCGGTCTCGGCGGACTCCGTGGTATTCGGCGGATTGCAGCATAGCTTGGGCGAGCTCAGCGGTCTCGGCGGTCTCGGCGACCTCGCGGTCTCGGCGGACTGGAGTGCTGTCCGCCCGGCTTGTTTTTTGATTCTTTCTGTTTACAGCTGTAATACTAGCGAAATCATGTCTCGCTATGTATGCCGCGGATTGTAATGAAGTGAATGCATAATAAGATCTTCTTGTGCTTCCATTGTTTTGTTGGGTGCAACCTCTAGTCCTTGGGTTTCCGCAGGTTCAGCGTGCGAACTGGGTAGTTCCGAAGATATTAATTTGGTGTTTGGGCTATCTTGCTGACCACGTTGAGAAAATTTAACACATTCTTGCGACCTTTTGCTCTATTCTCGTGGTCTCTCGATCTGGTCACGTGACCTGTTGCTTTGTTCGCTTTCTGCAACAAGTTCTTTTTTGGTCTCTCCCTCTAACCGCATTAGAGTCTCTTTGTCGATTTTCCTTTTCTCTGTGCAGTCTCTCTCTTTATCCGCGTGGATAGACCTCTCTACCCGCTTTCTCTTCTTTCTATGGAAATGTCAGATTTCTCTTCCTCTACTCTATTCGCGCCCCCCGTTCTGCCCGCTCCTATCTCTACTTCTGGCAATTTGGGTATTTCTTCCAAGCTAACTGGGTCGAATTATTCCAATTGGAGTGTTTTCTTTGTCTTTCTGTTACGCTCTCAGTATAAGCGTCATCATCTCACTGATGACCCTCATGCATATGGGTCTATAGCTTTTGATGTCTAGGATGTCAGTGATGCTCTAGTGAGAACATGACTTACTAATATCTATCTGATGAGTGTCTTCCCGTCATTTGGCATGATGCGATGGTTAAAGTTGTTTGAAATCATCTTGCTGCTCTATAATCTAAGAGAGTTCAAACTTCCGTCATATATACGTTGTATGCGTGTCTTTTTGCCAAACCTATCATGACTCATACTGTTGCTTATCAGGAAGTGCAAACTCTTGGTGTTGAATTTTTTCAGCATCACCCCTTTTCTGCTGATCTCGTTGAACAAAATAAATACTTTCAGGAGCTTCTGGTTGTGTGCTATTTGCTTCGCTTGCCTTATTCTTATGATATGATTTAGCAACAAATTCTTGGAGAAGCTGATACTCCTATTCTGGATGCTACTGATGCGCGCATTTCGGTTGTTACTACTCTTCTTCAACATTCTTTGCTTTCCTATACGCCTCCTTCTGACACTGTTGCTCATCAGGCATGTCGTGATATTCCCAGTGGTCGTGGAGGCCGGTTCGGTGGGCGTGGCTCCTCTAGATATATTTGCTCTCACTGTGGCAAGATCAGTCACCTTGTTGATCGATGCTGGGTCAAGCATCCTCATCTTCGCCCTGCTGTGAGTGATATTACCTCGAAGAAGTCCACTTCTCTTGCTACCTCTTCAGGTAGTGCTAATATGACCACTACGGGTAGGTGACTCATTGATTCTGGTGCTACTAGTCATATGACGGGCAATTCTTGTCTTTTCTTTCGTCTGGACAAACACAATCGATCACCTCTGGTTTTTATTGCTGATGATTCTCCATCCCCTATGTGTGGATCTGGAATAGTGCATGTCACTCTACCTCTTCAACTTACGAACACTCTCTACATCCCAACTTTTCCGTGCAACCTACTTTCTATTACTTATTTATGTAAACAATTAAATTGCACGACTATTTTTTCCACACCTACTTGTTCTTTTCATGATCCTCAATCCAAGGAGACGATTGCTACTTGGACTGAAAGTAGCAGCTTGTTCTATCTTGACAATGTGTCTGTTTTGTCTGCTTCTACTTCTCTTCTACAGTAATATTTTCATCTTGGGCATCCTCCTCCTCGCCTTCTTTACCAAATCTTCCCTGATCTATCCCAGGAAGACTCTTCTCTTAGTTGTAAACCCTGCCAACTCGATAAATGCCACTGTTCGTCTTCTCCAGCGAAGCAAGGACGTGACTCTTCTCGTCCTTTTGAGCTTGTTCTTTCTGACATATGGGGTCTTGCTCCTACCAAATATGTTGGAAGAGATAGTCTGTATTTTGTCACATTTATTGATGATTTTTCTAGATGTAATTGATTGTATTTGTTAAAAAACATTATGCACTTTTTCCTGTTTTTAATACGTTCTGTAAAGAGGTACGTACTCAGTTTGATAATGCCAAATAATACCTTATGTACAACCCCATATTCGTTGAGTAGGACCAAGATCCTCCAAGGACCAGAGTTGGGCTTGATTTGGACTTATAATTGGATCAAGTAAGAAAGCGTGCGGGAGTCCTTTCGCCGTAAGTAGCCGGGAGGGCTCTCGCTCAGGGGTTGAGTAGTGCCATTTCGTCGAACACCAGTACGTCGAGCTCAATCTGTCAAGCTGGAGGCGTGGATCGTCGAACGGCAGTTCGTCGAGCTCAACTCGTCGACCTGGGCCTTCGACTTAAGGTTATGATCGTCGAACGCAGATCTAAGGCTCAAACCATGGCGGAATCAGGGCGGGCGAGAAGGCTCCCACCCCGGGCAGGTGCTGGGGCTCGCGCCTCAGGATGGTGGAAGCCTATTGGCCCTTGGCGTTGAGTGATGCTTCTCCACTCAACGCTCCCGCCAGCCTTTGACATTGAGTGATGCTTCTCCACTCAACGCTCCCGTCAGCCCTTGTTGTTGAGTGATGCTTCTCCACCCAACGCTCCGCCAGCCCTTGGCGTTGAGTGATGCTTCTCCACTCAACACTCCCATCAGCCCTTAGCGTTGAGTGATGCTTCTCCACTCAACGCTCTGCCAACCCTTGATGTTGAGTGATGCTTCTCCACTCAACACTCCTGTTAGCCTTTGGCGTTGAGTGAGGCTTCTCTGCTCAACACTCCACCAACCCTTGGCGTTAAGTGATGCTTCTTCACTCAACGCTCCCGCCAACACTTGGCGTTGAGTGATGCTTCTCCACTCAACGCTCCGTCAGCCCTTGGCGTTGAGTGATGCTTCTCCACTCAATGCTCCAGCAGCCTTTGGCGTTGAGTGATGCCTCTCCACTCAACGCTCCCGCCAGCCTTTGGCGTTGAGTGATGCTTCTCCAGTCAATGCTCCCGCCAACCTTTGGCGTTGAGTGATGCTTCTCCACTCAATGCTCCCATCAGCCTTTGGCGTTGAGTGATGCCTCTCCACTCAACGCTCCCGTCAGCCTTTGGTTCCCGCCCGGGGTAGGTGTGAAGGCTTGCGCTCGGGGCAAGCCGGGTTCTCGCAGAGCTCAACAGGAAGAGCTTCCGTCAGGTGGGACCCAGACCTGAAATTACCTAAATACCCCTGGTCTGCATTTAGCTCATCAGAGCAACAGAGTTTGGCTATTGGCAGACCAGTCTGGGGGCAATTTAGTAATTTAAGGGCAGCAGAAGTACGTTTTTGGCAGACCAGATATTGAAAATCTATAAATAGACCCACAGGATATCTCAGAAAGCATATTTTCTCATACTCTCATTTTGCCTTCTAGAGCTTTCTGAGGTATTCCTAACCCAACAATTGGCTTTGGAGGGGAAGCGCTCAGAGAACTTTTCGGTTAGTGGAGGGACCTCCCAGCTGAGGCTTACAGTCAGTTTCCAGTTTTTTGTGGCTAGTCTTGGGTCGAGGTTTAGGAGAAGTAGGTGTCGGCCACACCCCAAGGTCCGAACTCTCGTAGAGACCAGTTTTTGTCTTCAACACCTTAGTCATTAATTCTCTGTGTTTTGTATGCATCGTGTCATTATACATTAAACTAGTTGTCCTTACATCTCTCAACAGAATGAGGTTGCTAAACTCTAGAACCACCATCTTCTTGATGTGACCCATACTCTTTTACTCAAATGAGTTTTCCTCGGTCCTATTGGAGACATGTCGTTTTTCTTTCTTATTACCTCATCAACCGGATTCCTTCGCCGGTTCTCAATGACAAAACTCCTTTCTCCATTCTCTATCCTAGTGCGATACCATTTTCTTTACATCTACGTGTCTTTGGATGCACAACGTTTGTTCACTCTCCTTCTCCTGGACGTGACAAACTCTCTTTTTGTTCAGTTAAGTGCATTTTTATAGGCTACTGTCTGACACAAAAAGGATATCAGTGCTATGATCCTCTTCTCCGGAAACAATATGTTTCCGCGGATGTTACTTTTTTTAAGGATGCTCTTTACTTTTCCTGACCCTTACTATCCCACATTCCGATGACTCCTCTTCTCTATCCATTATCTCTGTGCCACTACCTAAACCCGTGTCTCTTCTACACATGTCTCCGATTTTACTTCTCTTTCTCCTGATTCTGCTTCTCTCCCTGAGCCACTGCCTTAGTAAAATTTTGATCCTATCCTTAATTTAAAAATTAGAGAGGGAATAAATTGTAGGTCGTGTTATATCCTTTAAATTTCTTTAAATTTATGGCTTCTATAATTCCAATCTAATCCTGTTACTAATGATTGCAAGAGCTTTGCTCTCACTCTCTCGGCCAATGTCATCCCAGCTACCTATCAATGAGCTCTTGCTATTTTTCATTGAAAAGCCGCAATGGATGAAGAGATGAAAACTCTGACTGAACGAGGTACTTGGACTCTTGTCCCTACCATTCCATGAGCTGATGTGGTTGGCTGTCGCTGGGTCTTTGTAATCAAGTTTTTTTTCCGATTGTACTATCGATTGCTATAAGGATCGACTTGTTGCCAAAGGTTTTACTCGGATATATGGTGTGAATTTCTTTGACACCTTCTCTCTAGTTGCTCGAATTACTACTATTCGTGTTCTTTTTTATGTGCCTGTTAACAGAGACCGAGAAATGTCGCAGTTGGATGTAAAGAACGTCTTCCTTTATGGAGATCTATAAGAGATAGTCTATATGGAGTAATCTCCTGGATATATTGCATTGGGGGAGTCTCTGATGTGTAAATTGAGGAACACAATCTATGGACTTAAGCAAAGCCTGTAGGTCTGATTTGAGAAGTTCAACGAGGTTATCTCTGTTATTGGTTTGCTCGAACTGTTGCAGATTACTCTTTATTCACACGCAAGACTTCTACAAGGCTAGTTGTTCTTGTTGTTTATGTGAATGATATTTTTCTTACAGGGGATGATAAGAAGGAAATGACCTAACAAAGAAGCATCTTTTTCAACATTTTGTTGCAAAAGATATGATGTCTCCCAAGTACTTTCTGGAAATTGAGATCTCTCGGAAGCCCAATTTTGTAGTGCTCTCACATCAAAAGTATATCTTTGATCTTTTAAAAGAGACATGTCTTCTTGGAGCTAAACGTGCTCAGTGTTTAATGAATGTTGGTGATGACAAGTGTTGGAGTAAATATTCATCTCTCCTTGCAGATGTCACAAGGTACATACGGTTTGTGAGAAAACTCATTTATCTGACAATCACAAGACTAGATATCTGCCATGCGGTAGGAAGAGTGAGTCAATTTATGCAAGCTCTTAAGGAGTGTCATCTACAATCAACTCTAAAGATGTTGGAATATGTAAAATAATCTCTGGGAAAAAGGGACTTTTGTTTCAGAAGAATAATCATTTGTGAGTTGAAGCCTATTCTGATGCTAGCTATGCAGATGATAATGAAGTTAAAAAATCTACATCTGGTTTATGTACCTTCGTAGGAGGAAATATGGTAAGCTAGAAGAGCAAGAAACACTCTGTTATCTCCAGATCAAGTGCTAAAGTTGAATGCAGAAACATGACTTTGACTGCCTATGAGCTGAAATGATTACGGACACTGATACTTGATTGAGATAAGTTTATGATCATCCACTGCTAATGTTCTGTGATCACAAGTCGGTCATATATATTTCAAAGAATCCAATGTTTCATGAAAAGACGAAGTATATTGAAGTAGACTGTCACTTTATCAGAGAAGATGTTTTGAAGAATCAGATCTGCACTCCGTTTGTCACATCTGACGAAAACTGGCTGATGTATTTTAATCAAATCAGTGTCTTCTTTTTCTGATGTCTGTAACAAACTGGACATGTTTGACATATACGCTCCAGCTTGAGGGGGAGTGTTAGAACCTGTGCAGTTCTGGCGGTCTGATGAACAAGACTGACATACATGTTAGACGGTCTGGCGGTTAGCAGTGGTGGACAGGCTTGGCGAACTGGCAGCTTAGCTCCCGCGGTCTGCCTTCGTTAGAACACGACATGCTAACAGTCTGGCAAACATGAGTAGCGGTCAGCCCTGACATTCTTAGGATAACCGCTGCCGACCATCGGAAACAAGTCAGTTGTTGATTGGAGCGGACTACTGCAATAGAGGCAGATAAGGTCAGAACAAATGTGTTGAAGCTTTGTAGTTGTGTGGTTAGATATATCTAACCACACAGTCTGCGCAGTTTGATTTTATGTAATCGTCTAGTCATATGTGTGGTTAGATATCTTTTCACTCTTTTTTATAAATATGGGCATACTCTTGTATTATGATATTTTTTTAAAGCAACAAAGTTCTGTTATGTAGCTCTTTGCTCATAACGACGACATACCGTCTCTCGTTACAGTAGTAGAAATAGAAAAAGAGAGTTCAAGGGTGACAAACCACCTCTTGAAAAGCAAAGTGTTTAAAGGAGGAGCAATGGGACACTGCGACAGACTCTTGTGGAAAGAGATATTTACGTCTTCTCTGAGAGAGATCTTCGAAGGTAATGACGACCTTTAAGTCTGAATGGAGATTTTCAAGTGTCGAAGGATATCTCTAAGGCTTCGTTCGTTAAGCGGGAATTGGGCCTTCGGAATTGACATTCATTTGCCAATTCCAATTGTGGCTGTTCGGCGGTCATAAAATTACATTGGAATTGGAATTCATTTCAATTCCCATGAGAATTGATTATAGAAGAAACATGCCTCCCTCAATTCTTACCTCATGAGGTAAGAATTCGTGATTCCCACCCATACCAGCGCGTCCCTAACTCTCTCAAAAAAACATCAACGCAAATAATGTTGTTCGCACATGACCGAATTTTTTGCCGAAAATCAAATTTTTCGATGAAGCGCACATTTTCTGCCTGGGATCGAATTTTTCGCTCGGGAGCTCATTTTTCGCCAG
Source organism: Platanthera guangdongensis (assembly GCA_039583875.1). NCBI lineage: Eukaryota > Viridiplantae > Streptophyta > Magnoliopsida > Asparagales > Orchidaceae > Platanthera > Platanthera guangdongensis. The sequence goes on from CM077162.1 coordinate 15,285,252, forward strand.
AGCACGTATTTTTCGGCCGGGCGTGCATTTTTCCGCCACAACAACCATTTTTTGCCATGGAGCGCATTTTTCGCCCGTGCGCGCATTTTTTCCCCGGATACATATTTTTCGCCTGAGAGCATTTTTCGCATGAGCGCGATTTTTTTCGCACGGGAGTGAATTTTATGCTCGGGAACGAATTTTACGCCCGAGAGCGAATATTTCGCCCATGCGTTAATTTTTCGCTCGGGCGCGAATTTTCCGTCAGGGCACGTATCCCCCCCCCCACCCCGACGCGTATTTTTCCACGGACACGAATTTTTTGCCCGACCGCGAATTTTCTGGTTGTGCTCGATTTTTTTGCTCGGGTGCGAATTTTTCGCTCGGTCCCGAATTTTTCGCCTGCGCCCACATTTTTCGCCCGGGTGCGCATTTTTCGACCGGCGGGCATGAATTTTTCGCAGTGAAAAAATGTGCGGCCGTGCGAAAAAATGTGCGGCCGTGCGAAAACTGTGTGTCCTGGCGAAAAATGCTCGCCCGGACGAAAATTGCGCTCTCATGCAAAAAATATGCGCCGCGAGTATATTTCTTCAAAGGAGCTCTCTGGAGTGTTGAAAGCAAGATGATCTTCAAATGAAAGCTCTGTGCTCCTTCTATAGCTTTGGTCGGGGGTAGCCCGATAATTTTGTCATTGTAGTCAACATAATCACCTGACGGGCGAATCACGTTCGTCGATCTAAAGCACACTGATCGACATTTTCTGGATAAAACCATTTTGCCCCTCGTGCAGTTTGGGCAGTTCGGGAAGCTTCGAGCAGCGCTTTGGGCTGTCCCGTTGGCGACTATGACAAAATGAATGCTATTTGTAGTCTAAAAGTCATGCATGCAGTCAACGTGGAGGCGTTCTGACCACATAGTCAGTGTAGGGACGTTTGTGAATGCGCCGCGAGTGTCGTGAACATAGTAAGCGCGCCGCGAGTGTAGCGACATAATGAGCGCTAGTTGAGAATTTTGAGGGGATCGACGTGCACCGTCAACGCCGAGGCGCTCGACTCACACCGCATTTGTAGGCTCAGGCGATGCAGTCTTTGCCATTTTGGCAGGGAGCGCGGCCTAGACTGTCTCAAAGAGGCGAGGTAGGATCGATTGTGCGATCTGCACCAGCTTTAACCGTACCCGGCCCCCTAAGTGGGGAGGGGGTGGTGATTTGCCGCACCTCAAAGGAGACATCCTAAAAAGAGGGTGCATCCCATAGAGGGGTACGGCTCAACCACACCTCATAAGTGGGGGGGGGGGGGGGGGGGGGGGGGGGGCGCCGGGTTCCACTCTGGTATGAGGGGGAAAAAAGAGGGGAGGGGGAGGGAAGAGATCGAAAAAAAGAGGGGGGGGGGGAGGGGGCGTCGGGTTCCACAAATAAATCTCGTGTGTTACATGCACATCTTATTACGTGCATATCATCCGTTTGAACATAAAAGTGAATGAAGTTCTTTAGATGGACGTTAACAAATAAATCCCGTGTTCATGACTGCCACCACCGTGCCTTAGTACGTGTTTGTTTTTAATTGACAATTCCCCCATCTAATTATGGCGAAAAGTATAAAAAATGAGCGCAATGTTACGTGCACATCTAAAATGAATATATGATATGTTTAAAGGAAGGTGAGAATCCACAGAATGATTTTGATGCAGAAGATTACTGTTAAGGCATCCCTGAATCGTGCTCCAAATTTTTGATAAATGGCACTAATGGGGTGGGAGGAGGCAAAGTCGCCGTCCATCGCGAGAACCGAAGGAGAAAGAGGCGTCGCTGCAGGTTTGGGCACCTAAATGCATATAGCAAAAAAAAGATGTTCAATTAACATTGCTCAAAACATTTCTACTTATAAATGTGGATCAAAGTGCAGGGTACTCTCAATACGACCCCTCAACTTCCTCTAATAACACATTACACCTAAAAATTCAACCAAAAACAATCGAATTTTGGTGAAAGGATCGAAAATCTGTATTCATCACACAAATTTCCAATATAAGATTATATTAATATCATCAATGTCCATGAATATATATATTTACCCGGACCTCCCCTCGAAGATTTGTAATTACAGCTTGAACAAAGGTTTTTGTATTTCAGAAAGTTAGAGGGGTGTGAGCTATAATTACAAAAACTCATGGATATATATATAAGAAACATGCTATCATATATATCAATGCTTTGGACATTCATATACTATCATTTACGGAAGAACAAAAAACAAGTGATCCAAGTGCATGAAACTCCGCTGAATATCCGCTCGAGACGGGTTGATGAATGATGTCTTTTGTGCATTCACAAAGTGGCTCTTTGTGGCTCGAACCCGTGATCTCCATGCAACCTGATCATGGCTCCTGGATCGTGTTCATCATCATCATCCCGGGGCTAGTCAATGGCAGCTTTGTAGTTCCTCCGACCAGCCAAGGGCTTCGAGAGACCATCGATTACTGGCCTGGCAACGATATCAGCCTTCAATGACCATTTGCTTGTCAGCCAAACGAAGGAACCACTATCAATTTCATTCAAGTTTGCCGTGCTCGGCGATTTACGAACCGAAACACGCACATCCGCGAACAACGAATCGCCGCCACACACGAAATTTTGCCCCCAGGATTCGCCGTCTCCCCTGCTCCCAGGCTTTGGTCTCAAAGCCAGACCATTTCCTCTTCCTCCGTGGCTCTCTTCCTTGAGAAGGATCTCCGGTGCATGACGAGAAGGCTCGGGATCAATCTTCGGGCGACGCCTGATGGATGTGTCCGACTCAGTGACGTCTATGCTGATGCCATCTTTCTCCAAAGATATGAAATTCAGTAAACTCTGGCTTTTTCGATGTTGACCATAGGGCGGATCGGAGGCTGAGGCTTTTTGAGAAATTCGATCATTGAAGCGGCGGGATTTCCTTGATGATTTGTAGACAAACATCTCAATGCTTTCAGGTGAGATGACCTTCTTGAGAGCAGGTTTCAGCTTCAGGGATTGAAATGAATGAAGAATGTCATTGGTCGACAGGCCGGGAGGTGTGTTGCTGCTCTCTCTCCAACATGCATATATAATTAGGATGGTTATATGAAGCTGACATAAGATGGATGCAGAAAAATATAAATCGCAAAAATTTGTATATGTCAATCCACAACATTGATTGCAACTGAAAGACAACCATATTGTTCTTTAGGAGTGTTGAAAAGTTCAATATTGATTGCTCTTCCAACCATTCCTTGAGTAAGCTATCCCAAGTAAGCGAGTTCTCCTCGCCCCCTATAGGAACATCACTATGGGTAATGTTTGGTATGCATTGCGCTTCCACTTGAAGCTTATCGATAAGCACCACTAGATCATCTTCTAATTCAGACAAAGCTTCTTTCAGCTTCTTCCCTGCAAGAGACGCAATACAGGTAGCATTTAAGTAAAATAACTAAGATTCTATTCGATTGAACGAAATTGGGGCCCTGTTATTAGAATTGAACGTTCATTTTCATTGGAGTTTGATCTCCAATTCCAATTTTGAAACTCCAATTGCATCCAACCTATGGACTGAAGTCAAAATGTTTACAGAATCCATACCTTCTTCTACAAGAGCCTGGCGCACAGATGGCTCCAATCTTTCCTTCCTTTTGTTAGAAACTATATTTCTTTCCCCTCTTAGCCGTTCAACCTCCTGCCATTTGTGACTAGTATTAACTAATGACGTTTTTCATGAATCTCTATTGAGACAAAGCTACTGTGAATGACTGCATCATAAAAGATCAAATACACTCATTGTTCAAATCTAAGACAACAAAAAGTTTGTTTGTTTGTGAAAAAAGGAAGGAAGTTTCTAAGACTGGGTCGACGATGCCGAAGCCTACGCCGGTGATAGCGACGTCAAATTCCACCGCTGGTGGTTGAGAGGAGAATGGCCGGTGATGATGAAGCTTGGGGACAGAGAGGTTGTCAACATCGCCCATAATCCTGCGGAGAAAGGCTTGTTCTTGACTCGGCAAAGCGGCAGAAGCAAAAAACATCGTCTCCCAGTCATCAACCCCTATCCCACACTTTTCGACGGCGAAGGCGGCGGCGAGGCTGCCCATCTAAAGTGTTTCGGTATTGGGCTGAAGCTCCCTGGCTTCGGCGGTTACGAAAGGGGCAGCGAAGTCTTAGACGGGCCATTTCTGAGCGAGATTTTCAGATATCTCCGCCACGCCGCCTGTGTAAGTAGAGCCGCTGCCGCCACTGACGGAAGAAGACCGGGTGGACATTGATACGGGAGGGCTTGGGCTCCTCTCGTGATATAGAACCGGCCTGGGTTCCATTTCGTTCCAATACCTCGCATTTCTTCCTTCGATGACCAGTGCCACCGCTACAAAACACGTCGTCGTTGCCGTCTTGCCCCTCGCAAACAAGGATTTGAGCAGCTATTGCTTCCTAAATTAGATATATTTTCATAGCCTGAAATCAGATATATTTCCATCTGCAAAGATAATTGGAAGTAGTAATGAGATTAAAATAGGGAAATCCACCGAAAAACAATGAAATTCATGCAAACATACGCATTAGATAATATGGACAAAAAAATATCAAAGCTTAGTTTTGAGGCAGTAAAACTTATTTTCAACTAAAAAATTATGCTCCGGAACAAGGTCCAACCACTTAGTTTTTTTTAATAACATGACATTTAATTGCTCATGGCGGAACAAAACTTGTAAAGAGAATTTTTTTAAAAAAACCATCAAGCGTTATGCAAATATTTGTGAGTCGCAAGCAACATGAAGCACTCCATCCCTGAAAAAATGGTCGGTTTTGATAATAGTTATTAGAGATTAGGGACAAAAAAAGGATCCAAGTTGGTGCAAAATATCAGTGCTCTGACAATCTTAAGATCAAAAACATTAATTCTAGGCTAACATGTCCTTTGAATAAGTTGTGTGGGAGTGAATCCATTGCTCTCAAATGCCTTAAACCTCACTTTTCTTAGTAATAAGTATGAGAGTGAAAACACATTGTTATAAATTAAATTTTGACTAAATTTTGCAATCCGAAACAATAATCTTATACAGCAATCATATACAACAATTACCAATAGTACGAGAAATGTAGAGTTGGAAATGTGGTTAACTAGCAGCTACTATGCATGAATTCTTATTGTTCAAAAGCAAATTGCAATTGCAATTAAAATTAGTGTGAAATAATTTTACGGCAATCATCTCTGAATAATTGGTTGAACACCAAATTATCTAGAAGTAAACTTGAAGTACCATCAAAGTAACATGTCCTTGAAGATGAAAAGAAAATGTAGAACAGTAGCAGATTAAACAGTGCACAAAACTGAATAAAATAAATCAACTGTAAGTTTAACATACAAAACAATGAAAAAATACACCTCGTTGGACACAGTTCGTAGAAAGAGCATTATCAGTCACTGATGAATGACGAAAATGTTATGAATTTGTTGTCCTCGAAGCGTACCTCCGCTGTCGAGGAGGTGAGGAGCGCCGAAGGAGGAGAAGAGCTTCGGAGGAGCAAAAATGGTTGGATGCGGCAACAAACGACTCAGAGAGGTAGAGGAAGGCCTGACACATTTGACCTAAAGCAAGGCGGTAGCGAATAACGGGAATAGGGATAGCTATTGTCGGGGAAAAAATTTACTACAAAAGTTAGATTTAGGAACTCAGTACTTACATAAGCATATGATGATCCAGTGTAAGTTCAAACCGTATCAACATATATATGTTAGGCTGCATATAATGCATGTATTAACTAGCAGCTACTCTTGCCTTGCTTTCTCATTTTCTACGAGTTTTCTTACATGCGGCGTAATGACGATCAAGCTGTGACGTCGAGCCGTCGAGCGATTGAGGAGGCAGAGTCAGTCGTCCTCTTCGTCGAGTAGTCGGAGATGCTCAGGTTCGCGCGAATAAGGACACTGATCTACCGTCGCTCGCCCGAACATGAAAACTAACATGAACCCCATCTAACACATGAAGATGAGCAAAATTAATAGAAGAAATTATAAAATCAAGATTATGCCTATCTCAAGAAAAAAATCTCATTGTGTTGTTTTTCCTCTCATAATGTGGCATGTCAGCATTAGTACTCTTTTTATCTTCCTGGCTTTTTAAAGTACTTGTCAATCAAACGCAGGGGTGGCGCCGGCTGGAAGCAAGGAAAACGCAGGGGGGGGGCGATGAATCCGCCGGAGTGTCACTGAAATAATCGGAAGACGTGGCAAGAGGGGGTTGCCGGAGTCATAGGATGGCTCTGGAAGCATAAACGGCGGCCGGCGGAGCTTCCCTGGAGGTTTCCGTCGAAGAGGCTGAAAGATGGGAGGTTGTCGTGGCTTCAGGCGGCGCTTCCCGATGAAAAATATATTTCTTTTAAAAGAATGCTAATAAGTTGAAACTAGAGAAATACATCACAATAAAGTCGCGGGATATTAAAGATTATATGTTGCAAAGAATTAAGCACATCAATTTCTACTTATTTTCACACTAAATGAATGTGGAATTGAAGCCCACGACATTTACTAGCATTTCAATACCTACCAAAAATGTATACAAGTCTCTGTACAGTCATTATATAGGATATTCATGTTATTTGTCTTCTTCTCTCCTTAACTATATCGATCCCTTCCTTAAATCTATCTCAAAATATGAAAAAAGTTTTATTGGAAAATCAACAAACTTAAAGTTTAAAGTTTTATTGGAAAATCAATAAATGTTTACATCAGGAAGGTAGTATTGTCTTCGATATAAGTTTTTTTTTACACCAAATCAGGAAGGTAGTATTGTCCTGATGTAAATCCTAATTGTTTTTTGACCAATCGATTTACATGGAGAGAGCAATTTTTTAATTGATATGAAGGATTTTGAATACAGTAGGTTGGAAATTGAAGGAAAGTCAAGTTTAGTCAGATAAGGAAGCTATGGAAGATGGTATTGGAATAAAGATTGAAAAAAAATTCGTTGTATTAAGAATAAAATATTTTTTACTGGAATTACATAGATTGAATGGAAGGATCTTTGTATGGACTTTGTTTTATTCTGGGAAAAATGGTTCAAAAGTATATTGAAATTATTAGGTTATTTTGATCAGACATTGACTGGTTGCTGCAATGAGTGAAATTATAGGAACCTGATTTGTCAAAGAAAAAAACATAGAACCATTAAGCATAGGCGGATAGAAGCAGGGTTTACCCAAAATCAAAGGAATGTGAAGAAGCTGGGCATGATTTGCTGCAACCTGTAGCAAGCAGAACAAAATCGGAAATCCAAATGGGGCCTAGACGGACTCCTCTCCCTCTTGTCAAGTCGCTGTGAACGCAAGTCATCGCCTTCACCGTTGGAGGAGCGGCGGGATCGTGGGACAAAATCATGCTAGGTTAGAGTTTACCAGAATCTGAGAAGGAGAAAGATAGTCTTGCTGCTCGGGATCGATCGTGGAGGGAGGAGATGAAGCTCCTCGTTGTGCCGTCCCTGACCGGCGAAAAGATCCCTCCACGGACGAAGGAGGAAGAGATACAGTGATGAAGAGACACATATTTCTCCGGTTTCATTTTTGTTGAGGCTAGTGGCGGCCGCAAAAATTTTTTTCAGTGTGAGCGGACTTACTAATTGCAATAAAAAAATTTAATCAAAAAATATGACTTAAGAGATGCAATCTACAAGACTACAACATAATTCACTACAACTTGGATCTACGACAGATAATACTCCATTTGAAATACCAGAGGATAAGGAAACTTGGATATATGAATCCACGCTAGTTTATATCCTAAAAGTGAAATAAAAATTAGGAGCAGTAGCAAAAAAGACACAGGTTTAATGTCATTGATAAGAAGGGGCTAATTATATCCTAAAAGTGATGTTTAGATTAAGAATTTCGGATAAAAAACAACAACATGATGAAATGACCCCCCCCCCCCCCCCCCCAACTACATGATCAAATTTCTTATTCATACAAAAACTGGAAATCATGTTAGAAATCCCGCGCCATTGCACCCGGGGGCCTCATGAACTGAAGAAAAATACATTTAATCATGGATTTCAAGCACTTTGCAGCAATAAAGTAACAAGTGTTCAACAGCACCTTGCAGCTGGTGAAAAAAAGCTCTTCATCCCGTTCATTCCTCTTTGAGATTATCTGTTCCCCATACAAACAAACCGGGAAGAATGATCCTTTTTTTTTTCTTTCTTAACACAAATGGAAGAAACATAGATTTCAAAATGGAAAGACTCCCTAGAAATTAAGGTCATACCAGAATCTCACCCACGCAGAAGCCCCACAGGGAACACGAAGAACCTGCTGAAACCCAGTCCAATCTCTTACAATATGGAACTCTGTTTTCTGATCACAAACAACTGCAGATTCCACAATCAATCTCCACCCGGGCAAAGAACGAACTCTAAAGAGTGAAAAATGGGAACAACTTCTCCGTGCGCGACGAGGGAAAAACCAGCGAGGAGGAGAGAGGAGAGGAAGAACCATTTTCACGCTCGCTCGGTCGCTTCAGCTAGCTCCCTCTCTCCAACCCTAGCCTCACGATTTTTTTAGTGTGGGCGGCTGCCCACACTCGCCATATACTGCGTCCGCTGGTGGCAGAGCGACGGCGAGGGATTTGGGAGAGGATTTTGGCGAGGCATCGGGCGTAGGGAAGCGATGGCTCTGAAGCACGGGAAGGAGTCCAGCACCGCCCATCCTGAGGAAGGCGGCCAAGAAGCATCGGGCGGTGCTGCAGTGGGCGGAGCTGCGATGGGCTTCCGTCGAGCAGGGAGAGAAAACGCGAGGAAGAGGAGATAATCGCGTAAAAACGTAAACGGTGGGGGATAAAAAGGGAATCACGCGATTATCAGTCCGATTGAGTCGGACTGAAGTGAGGCCCGACCGGGCGGGGCGCCGGGTTCCACTCTGGTATGAGGGGGAAAAAAGAGGGGAGGGGGAGGGAAGAGATCGAAAAAAAAGAGGGGGGGGGGGGGGGGGGGGCGTCGGGTTCCACAAATAAATCTCGTGTGTTACATGCACATCTTATTACGTGCATATCATCCGTTTGAACATAAAAGTGAATGAAGTTCTTTAGATGGACGTTAACAAATAAATCCCGTGTTCATGACTGCCACCACCGTGCCTTAGTACGTGTTTGTTTTTAATTGACAATTCCCCCATCTAATTATGGCGAAAAGTATAAAAAAATGAGCGCAATGTTACGTGCACATCTAAAATGAATATATGATATGTTTAAAGGAAGGTGAGAATCCACAGAATGATTTTGATGCAGAAGATTACTGTTAAGGCATCCCTGAATCGTGCTCCAAATTTTTGATAAATGGCACTAATGGGGTGGGAGGAGGCAAAGTCGCCGTCCATCGCGAGAACCGAAGGAGAAAGAGGCGTCGCTGCAGGTTTGGGCACCTAAATGCATATAGCAAAAAAAAGATGTTCAATTAACATTGCTCAAAACATTTCTACTTATAAATGTGGATCAAAGTGCAGGGTACTCTCAATACGACCCCTCAACTTCCTCTAATAACACATTACACCTAAAAATTCAACCAAAAACAATCGAATTTTGGTGAAAGGATCGAAAATCTGTATTCATCACACAAATTTCCAATATAAGATTATATTAATATCATCAATGTCCATGAATATATATATTTACCCGGACCTCCCCTCGAAGATTTGTAATTACAGCTTGAACAAAGGTTTTTGTATTTCAGAAAGTTAGAGGGGTGTGAGCTATAATTACAAAAACTCATGGATATATATATAAGAAACATGCTATCATATATATCAATGCTTTGGACATTCATATACTATCATTTACGGAAGAACAAAAAACAAGTGATCCAAGTGCATGAAACTCCGCTGAATATCCGCTCGAGACGGGTTGATGAATGATGTCTTTTGTGCATTCACAAAGTGGCTCTTTGTGGCTCGAACCCGTGATCTCCATGCAACCTGATCATGGCTCCTGGATCGTGTTCATCATCATCATCCCGGGGCTAGTCAATGGCAGCTTTGTAGTTCCTCCGACCAGCCAAGGGCTTCGAGAGACCATCGATTACTGGCCTGGCAACGATATCAGCCTTCAATGACCATTTGCTTGTCAGCCAAACGAAGGAACCACTATCAATTTCATTCAAGTTTGCCGTGCTCGGCGATTTACGAACCGAAACACGCACATCCGCGAACAACGAATCGCCGCCACACACGAAATTTTGCCCCCAGGATTCGCCGTCTCCCCTGCTCCCAGGCTTTGGTCTCAAAGCCAGACCATTTCCTCTTCCTCCGTGGCTCTCTTCCTTGAGAAGGATCTCCGGTGCATGACGAGAAGGCTCGGGATCAATCTTCGGGCGACGCCTGATGGATGTGTCCGACTCAGTGACGTCTATGCTGATGCCATCTTTCTCCAAAGATATGAAATTCAGTAAACTCTGGCTTTTTCGATGTTGACCATAGGGCGGATCGGAGGCTGAGGCTTTTTGAGAAATTCGATCATTGAAGCGGCGGGATTTCCTTGATGATTTCAGGTGAGATGACCTTCTTGAGAGCAGGTTTCAGCTTCAGGGATTGAAATGAATGAAAAATGTCATTGGTCGACAGGCCGGGAGGTGTGTTGCTGCTCTCTCTCCAACATGCATATATAATTAGGATGGTTATATGAAGCTGACATAAGATGGATGCAGAAAAATATAAATCGCAAAAATTTGTATATGTCAATCCACAACATTGATTACAACTGAAAGACAACCATATTGTTCTTTAGGAGTGTTGAAAAGTTCAATATTGATTGCTCTTCCAACCATTCCTTGAGTAAGCTATCCCAAGTAAGCGAGTTCTCCTCGCCCCCTATAGGAACATCACTATGGGTAATGTTTGGTATGCATTGCGCTTCCACTTGAAGCTTATCGATAAGCACCACTAGATCATCTTCTAATTCAGACAAAGCTTCTTTCATCTTCTTCCCTGCAAGAGACGCAATACAGGTAGCATTTAAGTAAAATAACTAAGATTCTATTCGATTGAACGAAATTGGGGCCCTGTTATTAGAATTGAACGTTCATTTTCATTGGAGTTTGATCTCCAATTCCAATTTTGAAACTCCAATTGCATCCAACCTATGGACTGAAGTCAAAATGTTTACAGAATCCATACCTTCTTCTACAAGAGCCTGGCGCACAGATGGCTCCAATCTTTCCTTCCTTTTGTTAGAAACTATATTTCTTTCCCCTCTTAGCCGTTCAACCTCCTGCCATTTGTGACTAGTATTAACTAATGACGTTTTTCATGAATCTCTATTGAGACAAAGCTACTGTGAATGACTGCATCATAAAAGATCAAATACACTCATTGTTCAAATCTAAGACAACAAAAAGTTTGTTTGTTTGTGAAAAAAGGAAGGAAGTTTCTAAGACTGGGTCGACGATGCCGAAGCCTACGCCGGTGATAGCGACGTCAAATTCCACCGCTGGTGGTTGAGAGGAGAATGGCCGGTGATGATGAAGCTTGGGGACAGAGAGGTTGTCAACATCGCCCATAATCCTGCGGAGAAAGGCTTGTTCTTGACTCGGCAAAGCGGCAGAAGCAAAAAACATCGTCTCCCAGTCATCAACCCCTATCCCACACTTTTCGACGGCGAAGGCGGCGGCGAGGCTGCCCATCTAAAGTGTTTCGGTATTGGGCTGAAGCTCCCTGGCTTCGGCGGTTACGAAAGGGGCAGCGAAGTCTTAGACGGGCCATTTCTGAGCGAGATTTTCAGATATCTCCGCCACGCCGCCTGTGTAAGTAGAGCCGCTGCCGCCACTGACGGAAGAAGACCGGGTGGACATTGATACGGGAGGGCTTGGGCTCCTCTCGTGATATAGAACCGGCCTGGGTTCCATTTCGTTCCAATACCTCGCATTTCTTCCTTCGATGACCAGTGCCACCGCTACAAAACACGTCGTCGTTGCCGTCTTGCCCCTCGCAAACAAGGATTTGAGCAGCTATTGCTTCCTAAATTAGATATATTTTCATAGCCTGAAATCAGATATATTTCCATCTGCAAAGATAATTGGAAGTAGTAATGAGATTAAAATAGGGAAATCCACCGAAAAACAATGAAATTCATGCAAACATACGCATTAGATAATATGGACAAAAAAATATCAAAGCTTAGTTTTGAGGCAGTAAAACTTATTTTCAACTAAAAAATTATGCTCCGGAACAAGGTCCAACCACTTAGTTTTTTTTAATAACATGACATTTAATTGCTCATGGCGGAACAAAACTTGTAAAGAGAATTTTTTTAAAAAAACCATCAAGCGTTATGCAAATATTTGTGAGTCGCAAGCAACATGAAGCACTCCATCCCTGAAAAAATGGTCGGTTTTGATAATAGTTATTAGAGATTAGGGACAAAAAAAGGATCCAAGTTGGTGCAAAATATCAGTGCTCTGACAATCTTAAGATCAAAAACATTAATTCTAGGCTAACATGTCCTTTGAATAAGTTGTGTGGGAGTGAATCCATTGCTCTCAAATGCCTTAAACCTCACTTTTCTTAGTAATAAGTATGAGAGTGAAAACACATTGTTATAAATTAAATTTTGACTAAATTTTGCAATCCGAAACAATAATCTTATACAGCAATCATATACAACAATTACCAATAGTACGAGAAATGTAGAGTTGGAAATGTGGTTAACTAGCAGCTACTATGCATGAATTCTTATTGTTCAAAAGCAAATTGCAATTGCAATTAAAATTAGTGTGAAATAATTTTACGGCAATCATCTCTGAATAATTGGTTGAACACCAAATTATCTAGAAGTAAACTTGAAGTACCATCAAAGTAACATGTCCTTGAAGATGAAAAGAAAATGTAGAACAGTAGCAGATTAAACAGTGCACAAAACTGAATAAAATAAATCAACTGTAAGTTTAACATACAAAACAATGAAAAAATACACCTCGTTGGACACAGTTCGTAGAAAGAGCATTATCAGTCACTGATGAATGACGAAAATGTTATGAATTTGTTGTCCTCGAAGCGTACCTCCGCTGTCGAGGAGGTGAGGAGCGCCGAAGGAGGAGAAGAGCTTCGGAGGAGCAAAAATGGTTGGATGCGGCAACAAACGACTCAGAGAGGTAGAGGAAGGCCTGACACATTTGACCTAAAGCAAGGCGGTAGCGAATAACGGGAATAGGGATAGCTATTGTCGGGGAAAAAATTTACTACAAAAGTTAGATTTAGGAACTCAGTACTTACATAAGCATATGATGATCCAGTGTAAGTTCAAACCGTATCAACATATATATGTTAGGCTGCATATAATGCATGTATTAACTAGCAGCTACTCTTGCCTTGCTTTCTCATTTTCTACGAGTTTTCTTACATGCGGCGTAATGACGATCAAGCTGTGACGTCGAGCCGTCGAGCGATTGAGGAGGCAGAGTCAGTCGTCCTCTTCGTCGAGTAGTCGGAGATGCTCAGGTTCGCGCGAATAAGGGCACTGATCTACCGTCGCTCGCCCGAACATGAAAACTAACATGAACCCCATCTAACACATGAAGATGAGCAAAATTAATAGAAGAAATTATAAAATCAAGATTATGCCTATCTCAAGAAAAAAAATCTCATTGTGTTGTTTTTCCTCTCATAATGTGGCATGTCAGCATTAGTACTCTTTTTATCTTCCTGGCTTTTTAAAGTACTTGTCAATCAAACGCAGGGGTGGCGCCGGCTGGAAGCAAGGAAAACGCAGGGGGGGGGGGCGATGAATCCGCCGGAGTGTCACTGAAATAATCGGAAGACGTGGCAAGAGGGGGTTGCCGGAGTCATAGGATGGCTCTGGAAGCATAAACGGCGGCCGGCGGAGCTTCCCTGGAGGTTTCCGTCGAAGAGGCTGAAAGATGGGAGGTTGTCGTGGCTTCAGGCGGCGCTTCCCGATGAAAAATATATTTCTTTTAAAAGAATGCTAATAAGTTGAAACTAGAGAAATACATCACAATAAAGTCGCGGGATATTAAAGATTATATGTTGCAAAGAATTAAGCACATCAATTTCTACTTATTTTCACACTAAATGAATGTGGAATTGAAGCCCACGACATTTACTAGCATTTCAATACCTACCAAAAATGTATACAAGTCTCTGTACAGTCATTATATAGGATATTCATGTTATTTGTCTTCTTCTCTCCTTAACTATATCGATCCCTTCCTTAAATCTATCTCAAAATATGAAAAAAGTTTTATTGGAAAATCAACAAACTTAAAGTTTAAAGTTTTATTGGAAAATCAATAAATGTTTACATCAGGAAGGTAGTATTGTCTTCGATATAAGTTTTTTTTTACACCAAATCAGGAAGGTAGTATTGTCCTGATGTAAATCCTAATTGTTTTTTGACCAATCGATTTACATGGAGAGAGCAATTTTTTAATTGATATGAAGGATTTTGAATACAGTAGGTTGGAAATTGAAGGAAAGTCAAGTTTAGTCAGATAAGGAAGCTATGGAAGATGGTATTGGAATAAAGATTGAAAAAAAATTCGTTGTATTAAGAATAAAATATTTTTTACTGGAATTAAGTCATAGATTGAATGGAAGGATCTTTGTATGGACTTTGTTTTATTCTGGGAAAAATGGTTCAAAAGTATATTGAAATTATTAGGTTATTTTGATCAGACATTGACTGGTTGCTGCAATGAGTGAAATTATAGGAACCTGATTTGTCAAAGAAAAAAACATAGAACCATTAAGCATAGGCGGATAGAAGCAGGGTTTACCCAAAATCAAAGGAATGTGAAGAAGCTGGGCATGATTTGCTGCAACCTGTAGCAAGCAGAACAAAATCGGAAATCCAAATGGGGCCTAGACGGACTCCTCTCCCTCTTGTCAAGTCGCTGTGAACGCAAGTCATCGCCTTCACCGTTGGAGGAGCGGCGGATCGTGGGACAAAATCATGCTAGGTTAGAGTTTACCAGAATCTGAGAAGGAGAAAGATAGTCTTGCTGCTCGGGATCGATCGTGGAGGGAGGAGATGAAGCTCCTCGTTGTGCCGTCCCTGACCGGCGAAAAGATCCCTCCACGGACGAAGGAGGAAGAGATACAGTGATGAAGAGACACATATTTCTCCGGTTTCATTTTTGTTGAGGCTAGTGGCGGCCGCAAAAATTTTTTTCAGTGTGAGCGGACTTACTAATTGCAATAAAAAAATTTAATCAAAAAATATGACTTAAGAGATGCAATCTACAAGACTACAACATAATTCACTACAACTTGGATCTACGACAGATAATACTCCATTTGAAATACCAGAGGATAAGGAAACTTGGATATATGAATCCACGCTAGTTTATATCCTAAAAGTGAAATAAAAATTAGGAGCAGTAGCAAAAAAGACACAGGTTTAATGTCATTGATAAGAAGGGGCTAATTATATCCTAAAAGTGATGTTTAGATTAAGAATTTCGGATAAAAAACAACAACATGATGAAATGACCCCCCCCCCCCCCCCCAACTACATGATCAAATTTCTTATTCATACAAAAACTGGAAATCATGTTAGAAATCCCGCGCCATTGCACCCGGGGGCCTCATGAACTGAAGAAAAATACATTTAATCATGGATTTCAAGCACTTTGCAGCAATAAAGTAACAAGTGTTCAACAGCACCTTGCAGCTGGTGAAAAAAAGCTCTTCATCCCGTTCATTCCTCTTTGAGATTATCTGTTCCCCATACAAACAAACCGGGAAGAATGATCCATTTTTTTTTTCTTTCTTAACACAAATGGAAGAAACATAGATTTCAAAATGGAAAGACTCCCTAGAAATTAAGGTCATACCAGAATCTCACCCACGCAGAAGCCCCACAGGGAACACGAAGAACCTGCTGAAACCCAGTCCAATCTCTTACAATATGGAACTCTGTTTTCTGATCACAAACAACTGCAGATTCCACAATCAATCTCCACCCGGGCAAAGAACGAACTCTAAAGAGTGAAAAATGGGAACAACTTCTCCGTGCGCGACGAGGGAAAAACCAGCGAGGAGGAGAGAGGAGAGGAAGAACCATTTTCACGCTCGCTCGGTCGCTTCAGCTAGCTCCCTCTCTCCAACCCTAGCCTCACGATTTTTTAGTGTGGGCGGCTGCCCACACTCGCCATATACTGCGTCCGCTGGTGGCAGAGCGACGGCGAGGGATTTGGGAGAGGATTTTGGCGAGGCATCGGGCGTAGGGAAGCGATGGCTCTGAAGCACGGGAAGGAGTCCAGCACCGCCCATCCTGAGGAAGGCGGCCAAGAAGCATCGGGCGGTGCTGCAGTGGGCGGAGCTGCGATGGGCTTCCGTCGAGCAGGGAGAGAAAACGCGAGGAAGAGGAGATAATCGCGTAAAAACGTAAACGGTGGGGGATAAAAAGGGAATCACGCGATTATCAGTCCGATTGAGTCGGACTGAAGTGAGGCCCGACCGGGGGCGCCGGGTTCCACTCTGGTATGAGGGGGAAAAAAGAGGGGAGGGGGAGGGAAGAGATCGAAAAAAAGAGGGGGGGGGGGGGGAGGGGCGTCGGGTTCCACAAATAAATCTCGTGTGTTACATGCACATCTTATTACGTGCATATCATCCGTTTGAACATAAAAGTGAATGAAGTTCTTTAGATGGACGTTAACAAATAAATCCCGTGTTCATGACTGCCACCACCGTGCCTTAGTACGTGTTTGTTTTTAATTGACAATTCCCCCATCTAATTATGGCGAAAAAGTATAAAAAATGAGCGCAATGTTACGTGCACATCTAAAATGAATATATGATATGTTTAAAGGAAGGTGAGAATCCACAGAATGATTTTGATGCAGAAGATTACTGTTAAGGCATCCCTGAATCGTGCTCCAAATTTTGATAAATGGCACTAATGGGGTGGGAGGAGGCAAAGTCGCCGTCCATCGCGAGAACCGAAGGAGAAAGAGGCGTCGCTGCAGGTTTGGGCACCTAAATGCATATAGCAAAAAAAAGATGTTCAATTAACATTGCTCAAAACATTTCTACTTATAAATGTGGATCAAAGTGCAGGGTACTCTCAATACGACCCCTCAACTTCCTCTAATAACACATTACACCTAAAAATTCAACCAAAAACAATCGAATTTTGGTGAAAGGATCGAAAATCTGTATTCATCACACAAATTTCCAATATAAGATTATATTAATATCATCAATGTCCATGAATATATATATTTACCCGGACCTCCCCTCGAAGATTTGTAATTACAGCTTGAACAAAGGTTTTTGTATTTCAGAAAGTTAGAGGGGTGTGAGCTATAATTACAAAAACTCATGGATATATATAA